>JAPZDX010000005.1:26583714-26598004 GCA_029783625.1 Naso annulatus | reverse complement strand
TTGCTTTTAACTGTACATTGTACTTTGAATGCATATGACTAATTAAACTGAACTGAACTGAACTGTTCAGTGATTAAGTTTCCTCTGAAAGGTGATAAGTGCTCTGAAAATTAACACAATTAAATGAACTTCAGCTGTCTCAAAATGTCTGTTTTCCTTATTTACATCATAAATTCTCACTAAAAAAATGAAAATGTTGCAAATTTATCTCCATTCTGCCAGAAGTTTAATTCTGGTGGAGAAATTCTTAACTGTTTTTTTCTGATTTAACTATTTTGTTTGCTTAAAGGTACTCAAATATAAATATACTGCACTTCGTCTTAAGTTTTTTAAATCACACATTAAATGAAGACAGACACAGAGCATGTGGCCTCAGTGTGTCTTATAATGGCTACAGCTCTGAGCCCTGGAGAGTCCCTGTCCAGAAAATGTCAGAAACAAAGCAGTGTTGAGGTAACCACAGCATTACAATGATACGCAGAGGAAGCATCAGTGCAGATCATGAGGGGCTGGTTCTTTATTTTCATGTACAAAAAGTGGGAGAGAGATTCCCGTGTTTGCCACACTTCCGGCCATAAGACATCATTAAAGGGATACCCAAACTTTTTAGCGGTTCAAGCCCATAGGGCTGAAACCCTATTGTTTTTGTGCTGGTTTATCATTATTATCCCTTTTCTTCAGAAATGTTTTCGTACATTCCTGTGAGATGGTAAATGGTAGAGACATGAAATTTTGCAACTTGTTTGGAAGTTGTGTGCAAATGCTGCCCACGTAATTTGACCCCAATGGGCCTGATGGGGGCGCTATAATTAAAGAAAAACTGTTTTTTCACTTTAAAATTCAGTCCAATTTACACGAAACTTGGTGTAGACATTCTTTGTATAAAACTCTACTTTGCCAATGAATTTTTTGAAAAACACATTTTTGCATCTCCTCCTAGGCCATACGTCTGGTTCCTTCTAAATTTGCTGTGGGTCATCACTGGACCAAGCTGACTAAAAGCTGCATAAGGCTTGTTGATATTTTATTTTGTTTTCAAGATATTGACCAATGAACTTTAGGAGGGGCGTGGCTTAGCACATAAATGGACAAAACTCAACAATTATTGGGCCAATCATCACCAAACTTGCAGGATATTTCCACATAAGTATCTGAAACATACCCTGAAACTTCAATTTAAATCGGCCAATAGGGGGGGCTATAAATGCAAAGAATCATATGAAGTGCCAGTCTGACTCTAACAATAACAATGTTTTAAACAAACAAGCCACATCTGATGACTTTAAGTTCAGGCAGGCTAGCACTTCCCACTGACTACCAGTATTTGAGCTAAGCTAATTAGCAGTGGGCGAGCTCTGCCTGTCTCTTTCTATTTACTGCAGTCAAAAAAATGGTATCCATCTTCTTGTCTGGAACTCGGGAGGAAGGCCAAAAAAATAAAAAATTAAAAAAGCTGGCATATCCCTTTAAAGCATGAACAAGAGGCTGAGAAATGATACAGGAAACAGAGTCCATGCATGAACAAATCCATTTTACATGGAAGTCATGAAAGAGTCCACGTTTTGCATTTTTTCAGGAACATGTTCTGTAATATTCCAATAGAAATTTTCACTATCCTGCCAGACTCACAGGCCCTTTTTAGTGACTTACTGGTTTTTAAAAAAGACTTTGACTTTTCTCTCAACAACAACAACAAGCCTTGTTTCATCTCATTCTATTTCCAAAGTTTCAGCTGGCAGAGTTTTCATTAAAACCCGCCTGCAGTCCCTCACATTTACCTGTGGGGACGAGGTGAGGCCTGGACTTACTACCTAGAGGAATAAAATCTTAATTTGGTCAAAGAGAAGAATGTGGGTGAATAACAACTTTTCACAGAGAGATGTTCTGTAGGAACCTTAATCTGCAGCTGATGCCTGTGATGCTGTCGAGCCTCAAAGGAAAAAAAGTGATATAATATTTTAGGATGGGCGATTCTGTGAGGAGGCAACCAAAGTGAATCACACCACATAACAGAACAGTGGTGACTGCATGTTAAGATGTAAATGGTTAAAGATGGGATGGAGGATTTCAGATGATGACGGCAGACCTGCAGCTTGTCTCCTTACCTCAGAGCGAGGTTCATGTTTAGGAACAGAAACTTTAGAAACTGTGAAATGAGGAACTGTGGACGGGGAGATGCCAGCGTCCACATGGGAGGAGATTTCTGTTGTTCTCTGAAACTGGGGTAACCAACAGAGTTTATTTAGTGGATAAGAAGACTCTTTTCTTAGAATCAGTTATCATATTACAGCTGAAGTAAATCCAAACTCCTCCAACCTGTGCGACCTGGACTGTGTGCTGTTCTGACGTCACAGCAACAGCAGCTGGCGGTTCAGCAGGCAGTGTTTTTATAGCAACATGTTTCTCTGCAGTCGTTTCTCTTTTCTGCTGCTTTATCTCCACCTCTACAGTCTCTTCCTCTTCAGCTACGACACCCTCTACATGCACAGGCAGGCGGACACGTGCAAGGTCAACGGCGGCCACCACTGTGGCCACAGCCTCAGCTTTTTTCCCTCCCTCAGCCTGAAGAGAGAAAAATGGGAACTCAAATTTCAGGACATCGTTGGCAGGAAGTCAGGAGGAAGACAAGCCAAAGACTGTTTGTAGAACAGAAGAAGGAAATTCACACTAAAACAATTAACATCACTGAATTCATGAAGCCATGCATTGAGCAACAGTTGAGGAGAAGCATGTAGTTTACTCTTGTTTAGTGTGAAGCAAACAGAAGATGGACTCCATGTTGTCATTATACTGAGAAGAGCAGATACAGAAGGGACAAAGGTCCTAAGGGGTTCAACAGTGGCTTCATCAAAAATGATTAAGGCCATTGTCATATTTACGCACATCACAACATTTAGCAGGAAAGGTGTCTTGCTTTTTTGCTAAGGACGAGCAAAATTAGCTGCTAATACTTTTAACAGTTTAAGCTGTCACGCAATACAAGATGAAAGTGACAAAAAAAGAGAGTATGACAGAAGAAAAAGTGAAAAAAGAAGAAGTGGCAGGTTGAACAGCAGGTGGCGTGATGGCAGCAGAGAGTGGCGGACTACCTGCTCTCTGGACACAGGCGGTGCCCGGCTGCGAGTCAGATCCACGGCTGCCACCGCGGCGCTCTTACTGTCCCGAGAAACATGTTTGTCCTGACACATTCACAGCACATGAACACATGAACACAGGTTCACTCTGTATCCAACACACAGGCAGAGCTGGGCAAAGGCATCGTCACTGCATTCACAGTTAGTACATCTATAGCTCTTTATACATGTAAACAGCTGATTTACTACTCTGCATGTGTTCACCAAAAGATGCTGCAGGTGTGACTCATTCCATCATCCAATCAGGTGAAGCTCATTAACACATTCATGAAGTGATTTCTGACCTCTGTGACAAGAATCTAAATGATCTGGATGCCACATCACATTAAATCAGTGATTCTCAAACTGGGGGGTGTGGCAGTGTGACTGCTCCTGTTTTTTTGTTTGTTTGTTTGTTTTATTTAAAAATGTAGCATGCAGAACTAATATTTTGACGTGGACTCATTTTAGGGTGACACCACAAAAAACAAAAAGTGCTTCTATCATGATTTCACATTCAGATAGAGAGAGTCTAGGTTTGCAAAATGGAGAAATTTATTACAGGGGCAAAAGGGACGACAGGCAACGCTTCAGACACAAACAAGACAAAAAAGTCAGGTGCCGCAACACAGACCAACCGCCAACACCCAAGTCAAGAAAATATGCTGACGCATATCCTGCTCTTGGGCTCATAGTGAATGTGGTAGGACATGAAGAGACATCTGTCTGTGTTTCATGTCTGAAAACAGCTGACAGTATGCAACCTAACAAATTTAAATGACACTTGAAAACATTACACCCCGCTTGTGTCATTATTCCCCCTAAGTTCTTTAAAGCATCAATATGTAGCCCAACTTGACTGTGAACCGCAGCTTCGGAAGAAAAAAACAACGACTCAATAATCAACACTACTACATCGCACAAAACAGCCATTTAAGTAAGACCAGGTCATATTTTATGGAGAAAATGTCCTCTGGTTTCCCTCTGATGTCCTACAGCTGCTGCCTTTTATTTAGTGGAGCTGTTGCTGCCACAGCTTTGGTCTGCAAGTAGCCTACATGTTGCTATCAGGAACCTCCGTGAATCACAGAGCTGAGGCGGCGGAGCAGTCGTGAGAAAATTTGATTAAAGCGGGAAAATGCTTTTAAAAAACAGCACATTGTTGTTAATGTTCTGAAAGGGCGATTGCACATTTTATTTTATTTTTATCTAAAAGCATGAACCCTTTTGTTGCAATCTTGTTGAGGGAGGGCATGGAAAGTTTTGTTCCTCCAAAGGGGGTGTGACAGAAAAAGTTTGAGAACCACTGCATTAAACAGGTGACTGTGAGTTTAGCTCCACCTTCCTCACCTCTCTGGTGGCGGTGACCTGCTGCTCCCAGTGTTTCTCCATACGAAGCTGGGTGGCGCTGCTCACAGTGGTCACGCCGCCCATGCTCGTGTAACTGGCTTCAGCCACGTAGTCTCCCTGCTTCCAGGGTGGCAGAACCTCCGCAGAGGCAGATACCTGCAACAAGAATCACCATGATGATGATAATTATGATGATGATGATGATGTAGATCACAATAAGACAAGAACCAGCTTTTGCAATTCAGAGGTACAAAGTACTAATTCAGCCTGTGGAAAGAACCAGTACTGCAACTAGTGCTAAAATGTAAAGCGCATTTAAAGTCGCTTTAACATGGATGTGAACTCTTGATAACGTTCTTACCTGTTTCCTGGTCATGATGGGAGACTTGACGGGTCTGATGGGAGAGACAGACAGTCTGGTGGAGGGAGAAACAGATCTGCAGACAACAAACACAATGCAGATGAGAATCCAGTGACACAATACACAGAGTCAATATCTTACATCAATCATTTTGACAGTTAGGTTGTGTTTAGATCGCACAAATTTCCATCAATGATTTTATGACAGTCCTTCTGATCAGATTTTAATAAGCTACTAGATTTTAAGGTGTGTTGCTGTCATGCTTCACTGATCTTGTCTCACTCATTAAAGGTGACTAAGGGCCACATCCACTCAGATATGTTTTTGTTTCAGATAACTTTTGCTGCATCCACACTGCTCTGTTTTTTTAGAATCCCTAAATCAGAGACTTGCAGAAACGCTGCTCACTCTGTTTGATTTGGAAATTCCAGGTTTTTCACTGTGGTCTGGACAGAAACAGAGGCTTTTGGAAACTAAGCAAAGGACCACTTCTTGATTGGTCTTATCATTCATGATGTGTCCTTCCCAGATGCATCACACCCATATCACATGACCCTCATTTATGAGCCTAGCCCGGTTAAAACCATCCTGATCATGTGAGCTCAACACTTCCGTTGCTCTCTGCGATCAGTCTGGACAGCACCATGTGTGGAGCAGGCCAATCACCGTCTTCTAAGGAGGGTCTACTGTCAGCAATGTGCGTGGTTTTAAGTGTGCCGAACAATGGTGGCGGTTCTTAACATGTAGCATAGATGCGACTATAGCATCATTTCTCTCAGAACTGAAGAATATTTCTTTATTGAAAGAAGAGCAAAAAACAACACTAAAGCTTTTCTTGATGGAAATAATGTTTCTGCTCTTCTCCTGACTGACTTCAGTAAGAGTTTGATTTACCAAGCGGCTCCACTGGTCATAGGGTTTGTTGATCTGATTGGTGGGAGTCAATCCATGATAGACAGTGACAGCTGGTTTATCCAATCACCTGCCAAGTGTTTTTTTCAAAGTGTCAGCCCTATTCCAAACTGTTTCCAATGGAGCCTCAGGCGCAGTCAGGTTACTATAAGTCTGGACCATCAGCAGTTAAACATGAAGAACAAAATATGTTGATGACAGTGTTGTCTATGCTAGAAGTTCCTCCACATTCTGGTCTTATTCCTCACCTTTGCTGTTCTTCCTTTGTAATTTATTCTGCAAATTAGCAACCAACCCTTTGCTTCCTGTTTACACTGACACACACATGCCCAGTGCATCCAGTGGTCATGTGATATGTATTTTTTAGGTATGTCAGTATGTTATGTTAGGTCTTATTCAGACTGCCAGCCCAGATCGGATTTTTGGCATATCAAGATGGTATCCAGACTGAGTTCAGGAAGGCTGGACTCTGGACAGCAAAAAAACATGAAATCTGATTTTTGCAAATAAGACCCAAACCGATAAGGTTCAAATCCATTTTGTACAGAAGAATCTTCAGTCCTGATGCTCTTGTCGCTATAATTGGATATCAGTGGGTCTTTTGTGTCACTTCATGGATACTGGTCACCTGAATGGAGTGTCTTGAAAGACAAGATGAGTGCTAGACAGCCACAGAACCTAAAAATGTCCAGCTGCACAGTCAAAAATTTGCACATCACCTCTCATCATCGAATGTCTTAGGGAAGATATGCTCCTAACAGTCTTTGCTCTGTGTACGGTGCCAAATCTCTCACTGCACACTGTAGCCCGCCATGTCTGCAGCACAGAACATCCTAACGCTCATCGGTCTGTTCAGTTGAGCCTGCCTGGTGCGGCAGAGTTCGGCTCCTCAGCTTGACAGCGCAAATGTTTGGATAGCGAGTTGATGTGTCTCCATTTTTTCATTCATCATACTTCCATGTTGTACCAGAGCACCTACTGACACTGACGTTGTCACCACAGCAACCCATGCAGATAGGACGGTACAAACCAGTGATCAATCCGATCTGATCACTTGCAAATTACAGTGTGGACAGTCTGTGTTAAAAATCAGATTCGAGATACAAAACGGATTTGTCTGCAGTATGAACAAGGCCTTGGACAAAACACTTGTCTGGATGGAGACTGTTTCTGATGAGACCTACAGTCTTCACTGATTCTGGCAGTCATCATGGAGAGTTATCATGCAAACTGACACAGTGGTATTGGTCGTACCTGACAGGTGTGGGTGTCGGCCCTTTCACGTGTCTGACAGGTGAAGGGGACTGCTGGCGTCCCCCAGCCACCTTGGAAACAAAGGATGGTGGGGACTTGGAGGTTGGCTTTGGGGGGACCCGTGGGGGGGTTTTGTGAGCCAAATGCTGAGTCATCATTCCATCCTCTACATGCATCTCCATCATGGTGGTGGCCTGGAAACTGGCCTCCATTTTCTGAAGCATAAAAATTACATAATGAGTTATTAATGCATGGAGACGTCCGTCACTGTTTTAATTAACTCTTGAAATAAGAACCCGTGTTTTGTGGTTAGAACACATTTTTCTAAGACAGAATTGGCTTCATGAGATTTAGTTTTAAGATACAGGACAGCACACAGAAGTTTACAAAAGTACTACATTACAATCACATGAATCAAAGGACAGATTCAAGTGCTGATGGAAATGACAGAAACACAGTTTTAGGTTTTTCAAACCTGTTCGGTAACGCTGCTTTTAGAGAATCAGGTTCACTTAGTGAACAGTTCATTTTACATAATTTTCAGTTTCACATTTTCAGGGTTCAGGTTTTTATTCTTTAGTTTAAAGCACAAACAGCTGCCTGTTGTTTTTCAGTGTGTCTTACCCTCTGCACTGTGGTCTGGGATGCTGCCATCTGGGATGTGGACACAATAGTCTTGGTTTTCTTCATTGGTACAACTTCAGCACCTGCAGCAAAAATACACAAGAAGGTTCAGGTTGATGGAGATATCACAATAAAATCCAGATTACTAAAGTTTTCTGATATGTTTTATCACAACAATCACATTCTCATTTTCATAAAATTCTAGCTTAGGTCAGTCTGTATGGGGTAGTTTGGATTTACATGACTAATTTTTAAGATATGCTACAGCTGTTATAAAAAAGGGTCTGAGGTCCTTACCCTGAACCAGCAGTTCAGCGGTGGAGGTGGCCCGTCCGCTGCTGTTTGTAGCTGTCACAGAATAAGTCCCAGAATCCTCTGGGAAGGCCTCAGCAATCAGCAGACTGTACAAGTCTCCTTCCTGCAGGATTCTGAAGTCGGCTGAGCTCTGTATCTCAGCTCCCTCTCTGTAAAACTTTACCACAGGTGCTGGAATTCCTGTGACTCTGACGTCCAGCCTCACCTGGCTGCCCTGTCTCACTGTTGAGCTCTGCAGTCTCTGAAGGAAATTTGGAGGCGCCGTCTCTGCTGCAGAAGCAAAAAATACATCTAATTAGCCTGCATCACATGAGCAAGTTTATTATGTAAAAGTCTCACTAGGATGAAGATATTTTTTCAAGGGAGACTCGAGAACAATAAGTGCTTACAGTCAGAAAATCCACAAAAACTAAGTTTAAGAGTCATTGAGGTTAAATGAATCTGGCCTTAAGGTCAGATTATAGCTCATCACATGAAAACACAGAAAGTTAGATCAAATCTAAATCAAGTGGAAAGTCAAATCAAGGTTAGTGTGTGCATTTCAAGGTTGAGAAATAGTTTGATCATGAACAAAATTCAAGCTGGTTCATTATCAGTTGGTATGGGGAGTTTCGTCAGCGAGAGCTCAGACACGGATCTTTATGTCCAAGTTGTTAATCATTTAATAAACCTGGGTTCCTCTTAAGGAAAGCTATGCTGCAACAGCTGCATCTAAATCGGTTTTATCACTGGATTAAGTAGCAGGCCACGCCACTCAGCTGACAGCAGGATAAATTTAGATTCAAACTGAGGCACAGACCATCACTGACTTCAGATCAAATTATTCACTTTTATTTATCTATCTACAGAGAATTCAGATGAAGTAAAGATTCATATTTGTATTACTCACACATTTGCGTCATGACTATTATTTTTATTAATGCTTCTTAAGACTAGAAATATTCAACTTTATCGAGGTCATTTTCTCTGTGTTGTCATTATGAGTCAGTCTGTGGTCCTTTTCTTTGTGGCTGTTGTATTTTAGTAGTTTGATGGACTTGCTATCCGGCCCCTGAGCCTGTGCTGGGTCGGCTCCTGCAGTAAGAGTTCCCCGCAGTGAGAGGTCTCACCTGTAACTAGGAGTTCAGCGGTGCTCGTGGCTTGTCCAGCGCCATTGGTGGCTCTGACAGAAAATCTTCCACTGTGTGCGGCGGTCACAGCGGGGATCCTCAGAACAGCGCGGCCGTCGCTGAACGAGATCTGAATGCCGGGCAGAGCGGCGGTGGAAAGAACCTGGCCATCACGGAACCAGCTCACCTCAGGAACTGGAGAACCTGCAGAGCAGAGAACCAATCGGTATACTGTCAGAGAACCCAAAGATCTTTATTACTGATTAGAGACTTAGGAGAATTAGGAATTATGACTTCACAATGTTCCTCAGAGTCAGATGAGAGGCAGGATGTCTAGCTTTGCTAATAAAAGAGAAGAAGTGAGAAAATTTACTTAACTTACTTAGTTACTTAAAAACAAAACAAACACTCAATCCTGGAGCCAACCAAGCCACGTTATTTTAAACATTTCAAGAAATTCTAATTTTGTAAATTCTAATCTTGCTGTTCTTTAACCTATTTCCAAACCCAAAGTAATGAACTAACACTTATTAGCGAGCGAACAACAGCTAAAAAAGTTAGTCTAATGTAATGTGCAAGCTAAACAGCCAGTCAGCTGGGTTTAGCTGACAGAAGTGTTAAACCTGACAAACCTACGAGTTCAATAGTGCAGACAAGTTGTGTGAAGCTCACTGCTGCTTATGACTCCATGTTACACTCTATTTTTACAAACAGGTCACAAAAAAGCATAACATTTAATGTGAGTCATTGATTTGAAGTTGTTAGAAGGTGGATTTCTTCTCCTGAAGCTCAGTGAACAGCTTCCTCCAGCTTGTTATCACAACAATTAGCTTCAAACAGCTAATACATCAAGTATGTAAGCTAGCGCTTGCTGCCTCACCACTAACACTACAACAATAAAACTACGAGAAGCCAGCATCGTGTAAATACTGTTTGTAGGTAGGAAAACAATAACTAGCATAAACATCACTTGTAACATTGCTGTTTCATGGCTACACTGGCTATCAGTGTCCTCATGCTTCTAGTCTTTATGCTAAGCTAGGCTAAAACACATCTTAACACAATCTGTGTACAGGATGCACAGACATGAAACTGGCATCCACCATTTCATCTGACTCTGAAGAACATAGAAATTAAGATGATTAAGGGGAGAGATGACCAAGTAAAGATATAATAATCCAAAAATAATAAAGCCAACATTTCTGAAACCTTTAATTAGCTTGTAAGTTATTGCAGGCGTAAGCATCCATCATCAAAGACTTTTTGTGATAATAACACACAGTTTAAGAGCTTACAGGGTTAGAGTCGAGTGGACTTTAACGCTGACAAATTTATTTTGTGGCTCTTCTTTAAACAGGTTAACAAGCTGTCAGACAACTAAAACAATGCATCAAACAAAGGCTACATTTACAGTTGGGCTGAACTTCTCCACACTGAACATTCTGAAATAAAATCACTTCCTTACCACTAACTTGAGCCTCGAACGTCGCGGCACTACCCTCAAGTGCCACGACGCTCTGCAGCGGCTGCGTGAATGTCGGCGCCTGTGTTGACATGTTTGTCGGCACCCTGCAAACAACAAACAAAGACAACAACACAAAATGTGAGAACAAAACACAAAAACAGGAGCACAGGAGCTTCACTGACTCATCTCTCAACTCAAAAACAAAAATAGTTCCAAAAAAATTCACTTTTTCACTTCCACTGCACCTTCTAAAGTTACATTTCACTCATTCATTCAGCTTTTATTCAGTATGTTAAAGGGAAAGAGAAGATATTTTTGGCCCACAGTTGATCAAAGGGTAACAGAAAGAAGTTCATACCTCACTAATATAACTTTTTTTTAATATCATAATGAAATCGTCTTCTTCATGACCATCTTTTGCGCCGCAACTAGTAACAAACAGCAAACAGGGAGCTCCAACAACACACACTGCTGACAGGACACACAAGCATGCTGGGAAAGACACATTTTCCATGGAGCTTTTTCTCTCATGAAAGACAACTTAAGATTTTATATCCCACACTCATGACAACTTTTTGATGCCAATTAAAACAACAAGAAGCTCTGTAACTATTGAAAAAGAATAAATTTGATAAACTTAAATTGATGAGAAAAAGCAGAGAAGAGGAGGAAATCCCAGTGTTTTTTAAAAAGATCCAACTGCAAGGTTTTCACATTTTTAAGTCTTTTTAAAGTGAAATTATCACAAAACCATGATGTGAGTTTGACAAAAAGCATAGCTAACACTGCGTGGGATGATTTTTTATCTGGAGCCGATTAGAAGTTTCTGTAATTTAGGGCTGACCATAAATAACGATGAAGTATTAATAACTGAAAGTTGGCACCAAATATCTGATTAGATTGTTAATCTTTCTGATTTTTTGATCAAATAGCTTCAGATTTAAAAGCTCTCCACTGATTTAGCATCAGACTCTCATGCTGTTAGACTCTAAACGCACCGTTTAAAGAACCATTGATGTCTTTATTCCACACGATTCTTAGTCAAAATTTGATGCCTACATTAGCCACAATGCAAGACAAACACTAAAAGTCTGTGTCATTTGTAAGACAGTACACAGCTCACTCTGGGGACACAAATGGCTTTATATAATGTTTTACACACAGCCACGATCCCAAAATCTGGAAGTCCCCTTTAAATAAACCCTTCACCAGTTTTACTCTATATTTCATCAGAATAAATTCTTATAAGGCTGCCTGTTTCAGTAACATTTAGCATTTGATTAGCATTTGACAAATTCTTTTGTTGAATGTCAAAAGCTGTTTACACTTCTCAGAGCAGAGCACTTAAGTACAGTTTCAGACAGAGAACAATAAAATCAGAAAACTAATTCATGTCACACACAAAGGCTAAACACCTCGAAGTGATTTTAGTAAAAATCAACTGAAAGAAAGATTTCATTCAGTGTGAGTGCGCCCTAATTAATCCAAAAACAAAGACATCTTGTCCTGTCCAAACACTTGAACTCAACATATATTTGCATCGATAAGTGTGAAAACTACAAAGTTTCTCACAGTTTCTCATGTAACCTAAACAACGTAGTTTTACTTTCCTAAACTGAACAAAACCGAAACCACCACAGAACTGATCTCATTAAGTATGACCTAATGCTAAATCCTGACTAAAAAAGCCCCCTTTGGAATGGATGAATGTCCAAGATGAAGCACTGAGAGTTGGCTTGAGTTTTTTATTTAAATCATAGTTTAACATTTATTGGCCCTGGTTGTGAGTTTGAGTCAATATTTCCTTGTTATAACATTTGAGAGATTTTATTAAGTAAAACAGAAGCTTGAAAGAAAAACAAGCTCATATTTCTTGATTTAATTGGCCATAATACTGAAAAATGATTCTAAGCCTTGGTTGTGAATGTGTAACACAGCCTGACCAATCTACTGATATGACTCAAATTATCACCTCGTGTTGTCTTCTCACAGATGTGTCAGCCAATCGTTAGCAGAATATCAAAGAATTTAGAAACAGCATCTTACAGTTTGTCCACCAGAGAGCAGTGACACTTATTTCTACAATACAAAAATGCCCAAACACCACAGATCTGAGGCACTTTTCTTTAAAAAAAAAAAAAAAAATGCAGTGAACTAAAATGTCTTATTCATCCTTATCTTTAATTTTAAGCTCTCTTACATTTCAAATGAAAATCAAGTTACTGGTCTAAAAAAGTATAAATACACAACAGGTTTTTCAAATGTTCAAAACCATGAATAAAAATGTAAAACTGAACGAGTGGTGTCCTGACATCTTTCATGTTCTCTCTTTGACATTCAACCTGCTGACAGTGACTCTGCTTGTGATGAAGCTGCAGCAGCTCAGATCATCAGTTTGATCCCCTCAGGGTTTATTTTTAGCAGCTCTGTCCCTGGAGGTGCTCCAGGCTCCGCAGGGTCTGACTGTTAAACCAGCAGCCGATCCACCGCAGAGCTCAGAGGAGATTACAACACCTGTTTAACCTCGAGGGGAACTGCTCTCTGATTTCAATTCCAGTTCAGTTTCAGGTCGACTTCAAGGGGCTTCGGTCCAATTTAGTCTGTTCACATTTTGAGAAAACTGAAATTTGTATTCTCTTTTAGATGAAGTATAGCTGTCTAACTTTTTAAAAACTTTTTACTGTTAAAAAACTATAATTTTAAAAGCAACATTAAAGATGACAATTTATGAAAAGAATATATAACATTAAAAAGGCACAGAAAATACAAAAAATAAATTTGAAAATTGTTTTTAACTTTTTTTTTTTTAATTTATTTTATGGTTGGAACCGAAAGAGACCAAAAAACAACTAATTAAATAAATAAATAAAACTTTCTTTCTTTCTTTTTTTGGGGGGTGGGGGGTGGGGATTTTAGTTCGTATTTCAGTCTTGTACAATTAATGATTGAACTTCATACCTAAAAGAGAACCAACAGGTTTATTTTCAATAGAAAGCTCATAATTTTAAAAGTGTTTGAAACTTTCAGTAAAGCCAATGAGTCATAAATTTTGTGAAACATCATTAAATGATCTCAGCTTTATGGAGTCGACAGCTGAAGCCAGTCATTCATTCTCCACAGCTGACGAGCCGCTGAGCAATGCTTCACTGCTTCCTATACAAAGTTCTGTAGTCTTTGTTAATTTTTACTCTTTTTATTTATTTTCAGTTTACCTTTATTAATTTGACAGCGGAGGAAAAACAGAAATGTTGAACGAGGTTTAAATCGTTAATGCTGAAAGTCATTAAAAGCCAGCTGCCCTTTAAAAAAAAATGACATTAATTGCCGGTTTACATGGTCGTTATTTTCTCAATCAATTTATTGTTTTTCAAAATATAAGTCAGAGGAAAAAAAATCATCAGATTTCATGCAAAAAAAAAAAGATGAAAAACACTGATTCTTCAGAGACTGGAACCAGTGAATTTTTAGGAATTTGTGCAAATAAAATTAATTTATAATTTCTAATCGGTATTATTATTATTTTTCTGTTGACTGATTCTGATTCATCGACTCCACTTTGTTAATTGACTACATGGGAACCACTGACACCCTCCAACCTTACAGAATGATGACGTCTACACAGCTTTCATAAATTAAATAAATAAATAAATAAACAATAATCCAAGCTTTAGAGTTTTCATTTTGTTCAAATTGAACCAAACCTGCTGAACCAACATATTGTGTCACTTATTTAATACTGACAAGGAAACACGAGGACATGTGGACTGCAAACGGTTTATACAAACGC
>JAPZDX010000005.1:26460875-26470888 GCA_029783625.1 Naso annulatus | reverse complement strand
TCAGACACACAAATCAGGAGAAAATTAACTTTGTTGGAGACCTGTCTCTGTCTCAGCAACACACTCTCACAAGATTTATTAACCAGTGCCTCCCACCTTGCTTCACAAAGGACATAAACAGACATTTAAATGGTTTTATAGGTGAAACCATGAATTAAAAGTTAAAACTTACATCAAACAAATATCATGTGACACAAAATCCATCTGCTTAACTCATTCACATGACGTTATAACACTTCCAGACGAGGCAGAGGGATGGTGGTTCCTAACTGTCTCCATGGAAGTGTGACCAACACCACTTAGGAGACGGGAAGTGTATATACCATTTCACACCATTGGCACAGTGTACAGTGAAGGATTTTGCGTTAATAATTGATTATGTTTGTTGATACCAGTGACTGCGTGTCAGCTAGCAGAAAGCTTTTGACTGCTGTCACTCAAAGAGACCGCACCCTATGCAGAACATTAAGCCTTAAAGGAAAACTGCACTTTTTTGGGAATGTAGCCAATTCTACCAAAATCCAGATGTAAAACATGAACATAGATGCCTCTCACTTCTCTGTGAGTTCAGTAGGTCGCTGGATACCCGCAATTCAAATTCAATCAAACACCATTTTGCAATCTCTTTCTACACTTATAACCACAAACCTTTGGTGAGATCAGGAAGTCAAGAAAAAACAAACAAACACCTGCTTACATAACAATCCCTGAATGTTCTGAGCATCATGAAGCATTGAGCACAAAAAAGAGGTGACAGTGAATAAAACCTGCAGGTTCAGAGACGAGACTCTTCTGAACTCACTGATGTCTCCCCCTCTGTCTCTCTCTCACCTGACTAATGACTAATTATCCTCAGGAAGCCTCATCAGGATCAAGGTGGGGAAGAGGACGGGCGACGGAGCATTCAGACAGAGAGAAGAGGCAGACGGTGGGTGTCTGTCTCCTCCCTGGGCGTAAATGAGGCGCCGCTGCCTGGCTGCTCACAACGCACTCGCCAGCCAGAGAGGAGGCGCTCGCACGGCAGGCGTCAGGAGCCATTGGGTGGTATGATTACAGTGTTCCCTGCTGCCATTCTCCACGTTGGCCTGGTTGTCTTGCATCGCTTGCCTGATGTGACGTATACATCTGTCGCTGCTGAGGGTGAATCACTTGCCGTTTGAGCCACTGATGCAAAGCTTCAGCTTCCTCCCCTCGCTGAGACACCGAGCGCCATTAGTCGGGTACAGAAGCTTAAACGCAGCGTCAAACACATCTAACTTCAGCTTGAATAAGATATTTATTGGAAGTACTACTTTATGCTCTATTTTGCACAGCTATTACTGTTTAATACTTCCTGAAAACAAAGTCTCTTTTACTCCAGTGGCTGAGTGTTGCAACTTCATAAGAAGAAAGGGCAAGGAAAGATCAGACTAAAAGCTGCAGAGACTGAGATCTCCAAACCTGTTCATGTGCTGAAGGTCCAGCCTGTAGGAGTTTGCATTATCACAATCACATCAACTAAAAGATGAAAGCTGCTAACTGCATTTACCATTCTGATATCAGCTGAGTCTGACTGAGGCTCAAACGTGTGGTTAAATGTCCCCCTGTTTCAAGCAGATCCATCCACAGACACACAGCAGCTTCACAACTCACATTTTACATGATACACACTCGAAATGGTACCAAACCAGATCAATGTTTCCACATTCATGCACCAAACCTTCTTGGTTAGGGTTAGAAAGCGTCTTCAGAGGGTGTGTCTGTCGTGTAGTGTGTGAGGCTGCCTCTGACTTTTGCCATCGTGATGCTCACTGCTCCTTCCCTGGTCAGTCGAGAGCAGGCAGCGGTGCGTGTGGCATGAGATCTGTGATTTATAAATCAAAATCCTCGTTTCTCAGAGGGAGAGAGTAAATGTGCTTCCTTTTACTGAAGAGAAACTTTGAGCTAAAACAAAATCTTTACCATTCTTTTTTTGACCTTTCACCATTAGCAGAGATCTTTCATATCTTCTACAAATGTTATTGTCAAGATTGGACATGTGTATACTTTACTACAACTCAGACTGCACTTTTGAAGCCCATTCACTGCCATTCATGTTGAAACGGGGTATAGAAGCACTACAGGACACGTGCAAGTTGCTAGGTATAGGTAATTCACTCTTCGAAAGAGAACGTCTGTGTTCATTTGGTCAAAACTTGCTGAGTGAGAGAGAGAGAGAGAGAGGAGCTGGAGCTGTGGAGACGAAAGTAATTACGCCTGGAAATATAGTTCCTTACAAGTGCTGCCTTCCTGGCTCAAAATTTGACCCAGACGTTTTTTTTAACTAACTTTGTCTCACATTTTCAACTTCTCCCTGTAACATTTATTGAACATAAAAAAAAATGTAAACAAACACCATATCTCATAGATAAAGCTATTTGGGGAAAAATGGGCGGAGTTCATGTAACTTATGTGGCCGATGTGGACAAAGGACAATGACATGTAGGAGCACTGGTATGATGCTTTGAGTCCACTTTAGTTACAACATAAAAATGAAATACTGAAATTAAAACATGAGATATCAACACTTCCACAATTGGCAGAAACAATCAGTGCAAACATTAATTCTGGTGTTTTGTGTTGAGCAATAGAGTCCACAACATCTGGCAACCACTACAAATATTCCATGGAGATTTTATTAATCATACATGAAGAAAAGTTTCTTTTCATCGGCAGCTCCCATCATGTTGTATAAAATCTTTGTTGTCACATCTCTGATGGCACATTATGGGTTTTCACCCCTAAAAATTCTGTTTCCTAAAACATCATCATTGTGTTCCTGTAACAGAATCCAGATTTATCAAGTTCACAAAACCATTTTTAATTAAAAAAAAATCCCTCATTATTGAACATTATTCCCAGTCTCTATAACCTTTGTCTAGCTGTAGACTTTCTTGATGTCCTGCTCACTGTCGTGCGATTTTAGAAGTCACCAAACAAGAGAATTTAACAAACATACCCTGAGGTGCTCCATGAGGAAAGTCGGCTCCAGAAGGATCTTACTGAAAAATACTAAAGAGAAAACCCTGAACTGGGAAGAAAAATGCAGCAGGTCAGAGACAACATTCGTTTTTCCTGCTGGGCTTCCAGGGACAGAGCGGTGATTCCTCATCCCTTATCTGAACAGTATCTGTGTAGGTCACTGAGGCGGGGTAATGTCTTCCTGGTACGTTGCTAATGACAGGCCTTCTACTCCTCCTCCTTAAAGGTCATGACTAATTCCCTCCATCAGCCACTTTGACACTGCGCAGGCAGGAAGAGGCCATAAATATATGAAACTCCAAAACTTTATGAGGAGAGGCTGCACGCCGTTTTGAAATGGATTATTGCAAAGCAGCAGCCAAAAAATGACACGCCTAATTAAAGAAAGACCTTCCTGTGCTCTTCTCCAAAGGTCAGGACTAACAGCCTCCTTCAGACCGGCTCGGTGCCACACAGGTGCTCGCTCAGGTACAATGTTTCATATATTGGCAGATGCATGAAAAAACCTAGAGTCAGTGTGTCGGCAGATATCTGCCTCTGAGCAAGGCAGCGTCTGACACTGACCTTTACCTGAGAGGAAGCTTCATCTAGCCAAAGTCCAAGTTCAAATTTGGGAATGCTACAGGAAGGAGTCAGTTTATTTTTTAACATGGTCACAGATAATATTTCTGTTATCATATAACTCGAGTCTCTTTTCCCCTGAGAATTCTCAGTTAAATTAGTTTGGTCTTTTAAATTTAGTTTGCTAACACGCTAAACTAAGTTGGAGATTGGTGAACATGGTAAATATTAGCGTGTCAGCCAGTGCGGAAATTGCATCATGGGAAGGCAACCTCAAAAGCTTGAAAACTCTGTCCCAAAATGTCCTGTCTGCATAAAAATTATATCCTTGTGTTGCTCTTTTCCGGCTCTTCCGGATTTTATGCTTTACTTTCACTTTTACGTAACTTGCAAAAATTTTGTCCGAAACTGTCACTGAGAAACACAGCCAAAAATAGATGTAACCAGGCTGCTTTGGACCCATGATTCCTTAATAAAAGTTCCTTCCACTAATGGGTAGATGGGACCTTCAGTTCAATTTAGGGCGAGTCATCACGTGTTTCTGTATTTGGGCTTTTTGTTCTGATGAAGAGGGTGGGGAATAAGCGTGGGTGAGGTAAGTTACTGACCTCTCTTGAACTGGTCTTATTATTATTTAGCTAAGTCAACTTTATTAAAGATGACCACACTGAGTTACACTGAGTGTGATGTATTCCAAAGTTCACATTATACCTGCATGTTTTGACAGAATAAATTAACTACATATTAGTCAGTTTTAGAGTTGCAACAGCTTTTTAATTTCATTTTACTGAGATATGTTCTCACAACTTCAACAAAGTACAGCTAATTTAGATAATGAATGTTCATTTCAAACAAATAATCATTTAGTGCAAATTTAGTCAGTTAAGTTCCTTTACTCACTTTTCCTAAGGTAATCAGTTTCCCTAATTGTCTTTTAGTAAATTCAACTAGTTAGAATTATTCTCACAGAGCAGCCAGTGACCTGTAGCTTTGTTTTACTGTAAGCATAGTGACGGTTTGCGTCAGCATGAATGAATAGATTGACATTGAGACAGTAGTTCGGAAGAAGGACAGAAATCATTTTAATGGTTTGATTGACAAAATCCTTTACAATGTATTAAAACCCAATCATATCAGGATATTGCTGTCAATCAGCGGCTCCAGGAAGCATCCGGCAGTGTTCCAGGTCCTCACCTGTGCAGGAACATAATGTAGTTTTCAGCTTACTGAAGCACTTTAGCTCAAGCCTGAGGGAAACACCTCACCTCATTATCAGAGAGCTGGGGGGATATTAAAAGATGGCACAGCAGCGGTCACAGCGAGGCTCTGCGTCCTCCTCTTTCCGTCCAGACAGCAGCAGACGCCTGTTGCTGTCTGCAAGCCGGCGACGCCACATCCTCTGTTCACATCCCATAAATCACTGTGCGAAGACCCGCTCTGTCAGGACGCTGATTCTATCAGTGCGCCGACTTCTGCACAGGTGATGACGTGACACTAAGTGCGTATGATGACCCTGGTTTATGACAGAGGTTCACAATTAGACACACGCATTCAACACGGAGACAGGCAGTGATGGAATAATAGCCGTGACTGTCAACATAATTTATTGCATTATAATGCCACTGCCAATATATGTTCGTAACAGACGGCTGTCCGGTCAGCTGCATCAGCTCGTTGTTCCTCTGATCTATTCTTATCTGCACCGTGAACTGAGTATTTATTTAAAGAGGCCTCTCTGCTCCTGATTCATTACAGCTTTCCATCTTCATGTAGCAGTGCGCCACTTATCTGATACACAGAACCAGGCTGATTTACAATGACACTATCTTCAGTGTGTCAGTGGCAGGCAGGCTGTGACAAGAGCCTCGGGCTGCCTCATTTTCTGCCTGTTGAGGATAAACAGACGTCCTTACAGTTGATTGTCAGACATCTGGAAGAAAAACACGGAGCAGATGTCAGACAGAGATGACAGCAGTCAAAACCTTTTCTATTCCCAAACCAATGTCATCCACAACCTTAGCTGCTACTATCTGAATGACCACAGGAAGTGAAGGCAACAGGTGGTGAACTTGAAGCAATCGTCAGTCAGCAAAAAGGTCACGGGTTCAATCGCACCAACAACCACAAGTCTCACACACTAAACCTGCACACTGCAGGACTGTAGGTCACTCTAAATAAAAGCAAAAGATAAATATCAACACATCTGTCACAAATTATCTGGCTGCTACGGCCAGGAAGATGTTTCCCTTAAGCTGAGCATACACTGTAGCATTTTTATAAATGTTGTTGTTTAATTCCCACTCACAGTGTACGAGTAAATCAGCCGCAACGTAAAGACAAAACTCTCGATTTATATGCTCACACTGTACAGTCCAATCATCAGCCACGACCTGAGTGCTCACACTGTATGTGTAAAAAAGGCCTGTTGGCCCCCGTCAACTGTCCTGGCTACTGATAACTGCAAATAAAGATTCACTTGAAAGCTCAGAGGCAGGTTTGTTTACTGGCAACAATACTAACAAAGGCAGAAGCGTGCTGCCTTGAAAATTTGTGCTATCCTGTGTGCCCAAACCTCCAAAAGGGGTTAGCCTGGAATACGTGGACAGTAACGTTATGGCTTGTCCATTCTGCAGAGAGAATTACAGGTAAGTCAGCTGCTTTTACTGTTGTTAACTTTATAGTGAACATTAGCTATGCTCTGATCACTTTACAGCTCCTTCACTTTTTTTTTTATTGTTGTGTAGTTGCGTGTCACCATGGCATTCAGACGCTCTGTTTGCCACTTCGGGTAAACACAGTGAGTAAAAAAGGCTTTGACGTTGGTTATCAGGTTGTTTCTCTGCTTCAACTGTGCGAGAGCCTGAGTTGGCGACCAAAATGTCTGACATGTCAAAAATTCATCTTATTATCCGACGGCCGTTGGGGAGCAGAAAATCGGCCTTCGCTCCCCCCATGTACACGGCACGGCAAACGATGCCCGACCGAAAATTCAGAAAAATTCAGTCTGACTCCAAAATGAGTCTTACGACTCAAAAATCGGGCTTAAATTGTACAGTGTATGCCTCGCTTTAGTGATGTTTAGTGCCTCTCATCTGTCATTTGTCACATTAAATACTTAAACCAACCCACTGAAAGTAAATTCGACCAAACCACGGTGCTGATAACCACTGCAGCAAAACGGCTACAGAAGATTCTTATTTCTTAAGGCTGCACTCATAAATATATTCTTATTAACAATGGATCAGATTACTGTGTGTTCTGAGAAAGCAGTCATTTGTGATGAGCTCACTGAGAATTTCACTATCTTTGCAGTTCTCCTCGGCGTGTTTTAGCATCTTTCAGCTCAATGTTTGGTTTTATATTGCACAGATTTATCGCTCTGGTTCAGTCTCATAGACTGACTTTCAGTCTCAGCAGCAGGCAGCTGTTTTCAGTGAGAAAGGAGAAAAAAAATCTGAAAATGCACCGAGCACCTGCAGACAGACACTTAGAGACCAGCATGTGAACGCAGAGGAGCATTTAGCAGCCTAAGAGTTACACAAGCACACACAAACGCTGCACTTCTCTTTTAATCTGAGCTTGTTTGTGTTGGTTGTTTGCCATCAGAGGTAACTGTATGGAACCAACATCTTGTAAAATACCCCGCTGGACTAATTAGAACATCAAATGTGTCGTCTAACCTCCATCAAGTCAACACGGTGCTTTTAATTGGCCGACATGTTGTCTTGTCTCACCTCAACAACAACACGTGTACTGAGAAACAAAAACACATCAAATTAATGTGTGGACCGAATAACACAAATGAGTCTGACTTTTAGTGTTAATAAGGATTAAAGAAACATTGTGTATGTTTATGCGTTGAGCAGGACTTGTCTGCAAAAATAGTGTAACATGAAAAATACGGGTAACTGTACTGCATGCATGCAGTACAGAGAATTTAAATAAAATGTAAACTCACTGATTTTATTGGAGCTCAAACTGTTCTTCTGTTTCATTTGAGAAAAAAGAAACTTGTTTTAAATCCTCCGAATGTTAAAATAAATACCAATGAAAAAATGAATAAAATAAAAATGTATTTCTTTGATCCATGTGTAAATTGGATTGTCATCAGTCAGCAGGTAAGAGTGACGAGCCGACGTGCATTGACTCTCCAGCTGCTCAGCAGTGATATGAAGCTCGTGGTGGTGATTAACATTTATTTAGCAGTCGATTGGTGAGAGTGAGTGCGTAAGGAAGCTGAAACGTGACTTAATGTAATGTCAAACAAACTTTAAGACATGACCTTGACTGTGAACATTTCTGCCTGAGTCTCTCACAGAGATTTTCATCTGACATGGAGGCTGTTTTACAATCAAATAAACAAATCCCATGATCCCACACTGCTTCATGACATCATCAAACTATGTCTTTATTTCTCGATGTTTTGACAAAGAGACCTCTAGTGGCAGAAATTACACATTGTGCATTTTTTTTCCTCCAATTTGGAATTTCTTGAGTTAGCAAATTTCAGTTGTTGAGAGACACTCTTGTGCCAGGGGTCAGTGTTTCCAAGCATCAGTTTGGTGGCCACGATGAGCAGTGCTGCAGGCTGTGAGCAGGCAGGAAGATGCTATCAGCCAGCAGGACAAGCAGACTTGTCAGCTCGACAGGATTCATAGCCGGTGACTCAGCCTGGCACGGGTCGAGATGTTGAAGCGCTTCAACACAAGAGGCAAGCCTGCAGAAAGAGAGCACATGCACCTC
This sequence comes from Naso annulatus, assembly GCA_029783625.1. Taxonomy (NCBI): domain Eukaryota; kingdom Metazoa; phylum Chordata; class Actinopteri; order Acanthuriformes; family Acanthuridae; genus Naso; species Naso annulatus. The sequence goes on along the minus strand of JAPZDX010000005.1, from coordinate 26,462,584 downwards.
ACCTGCATGTTTTGTCGCTCTGTGTTCGGTGTCACCTTGTACAAATGTTTTGATTCACAAGTGATTTCTTTCTTGCTGAGGCTGAGCACATTTTTTGTGTGAGACGGACAGAGAGAGATGGAGGCCGACACGGTGGAGAGAAAGAGGAGTACCTTTTTACGAGCTAACTCCATGCTCTAATGAATACAAATGGGCCCTCATCTGCTCCACTTTGCATGGCTGGTGGAGGGCAGTGTGTGACACCAGCAGGCCCAGCTCCACGGACACTAAAGGAGCTAATCATTACCCTTTCAGAGCCTATCTATCACCAGGCTGGCCCTACTAATCTGCCTGCGTCTGCACATGATGGATGTTTTGCTACCTCTAATGCCAGCGCGCTCGTGCATGCAGACAGATAATCAGAAAGGGAAGTGCAAGCATATCTCATAATTACGATTATGATCCATACCAACGAATTACTAGCGAAGGGTTTTGGCGCTCCGCGGCTCACTCTCTGGTGACATTCATAATCATTGATCACTGTGGAGATGCTGCTGGTGATGATAAATGAGTTATGGCAAAAGGCTGAAAGACGGATGGGAGATGTCTGACTGGATGTGGAAACAAGAGGATATATGGGTTAAACTGAGGCTGTGATGGGAGCTCACGTTCCCCAGAGATCATCTTCATGCTGCTGTGAGCCAACAGACACACGCAGGCCGTCTCAGTGCTGGTGTGTTTTGCACAAACCTGGTTCAGTACGGCGTTGCAGAGTCCTAGTATGATGATGTTTGTGCCTCTCCCAGCCTAAACTCAGATTTACAGAAGCTCTTCCGTCATTTTCAGAAGACAAAAAGGCTCCAGACTGAAAACAAAAGCCTCTAGAATACCTGAAATGTATTCATCTAGCACTGAGAGGATGTTAGAGGGAGGGAGGGAGAGTAAACACGCCAAACGAACCCCTTCCTGAGCCTGAGCCACGGTGCCAGCTTGCTAATTTCCGCCTCCTGCTCAGGCGTTGTTGATTCCAGGAGACTCTCTCTCTCTCTCTCTCTCTCTCTCTCTCTCTCAGTGAGCGTCTGGAGGGGTGGGGTGGTGGTAAGGGGGTTGTTGGGAGCATAATCCTTGGCCTTTTCATTGGCCTGTAATGATTCCGGAGCTCTGTGGCTAATAGGGCATTATCAGGGCCCCCGCCTGGCCGGACAGCTGATTAATGTCGGAGGAGACGACACGGGGCCCGGCTGGGGCCTGATAAAAGGGCGCAGGGATTGGAGGGAGCAGGATGATGAATGAGCTACAGAGCCCACGCCCGTGTCTCATTAGCGCGCCCCTGCTCTTTGGCGTTGAGCTAATGTAGCGCATCGGCGCTGCGGCCGGCATGGCCGGCTCAGGAGAAGAGCTGGAGAGGCTGCAGAGAACGAGGCAAGCTGAGGGCAAGCAGGAGGTGGACAGGAGAGAGAGCAGGGTGACAGTGACTTGTCTGATAACAGGAGCTAATTGACAATAGCCTTCTCACGCTCATACCACCACCATCACCATGCCAACCACACATACGCACTTCCACGATGACAGTGTGTTATGTAACATGACGCAGAGAGATTCAGTTATATTTAAAAAGCATCTCTTCATCTTTCCTGACAGCAAACATGCTTCCAACTCTCACATTGCATAACTTTTGCTCTCTATGCACTGAATCTGTTAAATCTGCACTTTTTTCCCACCAGGTACAT
>JAPZDX010000005.1:26393998-26406994 GCA_029783625.1 Naso annulatus | reverse complement strand
TAAACAGATCATCATCTAATTCTTAGTGAACAAGGAAATGAAAAGTATTGGTTCTGTTTTAAATACTAAATAATAAGCATTACACAACAGTTAGTTCAGACCAAGTCATTTGATTGGACAAGAGACATTCCATGAGTGCTGATACAGAGTACGACAGCACTGGGACTTTTATGGCCCTGTCCCAATATCCCCACCGCACCCTGAGCTCTTCCTTGAGGTGTGCAATTGTATGATGTTAAGGGAATGTCCAAAAGGGTCCAAAGCTTCTCAGAGCAGAATTGGGACAGGTCTGTGCACGTCACCTACTGACATCACTTCTGTTAGGATCACCTAGGTGACGAGGTGACTAGGTGCTGCTGCTAAAATCGATCAGAAATCACCGCTATCGGATTATCTGGAAAATCAGGAACCACAAGAAAGGCTTCCAAACCAGACCCAAACACCGATGCTGATATTTGACTAACAGGTGAATAAACGGTATAATAACAGTGTAATACATATTAGTTGGTGGCATGTACTTCATTTTACATTTCAATTTACCCGTTAATAGGGTGATGTGTCCCTCTAATAACAGCTGTAACGTGACACAATCTTTTTTTACTTTGTTTTTTAACTCCATTGTGTTTTTTCATTAATTAGCTATTTGAAACATCACGACACGACAGGGATTCTGGGTAATAGCCTTCAGTGGAGTGTGGTTTGATGCACACTTACGGAAGGGATGCATTAAGGGCGCAGGAGGGCAGCTACGATCACCCCTGGAGAACAAAACAAGAGAACTGGGACACCCTACAGTCTTGCACCCTTTAGCATAAACGCGTAACTGCACGAGGGCACAAGTGTGGATATTTGGACAGGGCCCAAATATTACTCCGCTTCACAGGTGCTTTAATCTCTGTCAGTTGCTAGGTTACTTGGTAACAAACTACACCAAAAAAAAGAACGTTATCGTCGTCAGAGGAGGATGAAGAGAAGGAAGGAAGCAAGCAAGAAAGTAGGGACCTTGCTATAACTTATAAAGTAAGCTAGTGTGCAGGCATAATTAAATTGTTTGTGTTGCTTAGCAACAGTCCTGTCCCAGCCAAGTTACAGAACTATTTGTGTTGGCAGAGACAAATAAATCATCAAATAAACAAAAAAATCATAATCTGTTTTCGCTGTCAACTACATGGAGTTTGTAGAACTGTTGCTGCCGGACTGAATATCATCAGTGCTGTGGGGCAGACGTAGGCACAAAGGGCACAAATGTTTGGAAATGCTTCATTATTGCTTATTATCCTTCTGTTTTTTTCCCAACATTGACAGAGACTAGCTTGTGTTGGAGACAAAAGAGCTGCATCCAAGCAAACAAAGTTCTTCAACCAACAATTTAACATCTATACACACTTCATGCAGTGTTTGGCCTCTTACACTGACTTAAGAAAGCTGGGTTTGAATGAGTGCTCCACTGTGCAAAAAACATTCACTGTTTTATCCACACTGACATGGTACTCTGACTGCCTGATCTCTCTTTCCCTTTTCCGGAATAAACTGTAACTGTGTGAGTCTTCTTACATCACTTCATGTGTTAACTTCGGCTGAACTGCCTCTTAATGACCTAAGCTACTTTGGTTTGCAGTCTCGTGCCACATGCTATATTGTCAGGGACAGCTTATGTGTGTCTCAGTGGTGTGAAATCTTAAAAATGTATCCTGGCTTCAGTCTGGCTGTGAGGAGGAAATCAGACAGAATGTGTTTCATAAACGGGCCGTGCTCTCCTACCTGAGGCTGTGCCACAGCAGGGCGGCACCCACCAAGCCGAGGAGAAGATACTGCTGATGACATCAGGGGGGAAGAGGGTGACGTTTCGCTGCACCTGAAGTAAGTTCAGCACTAAGGCCAGAAAGACGCCCACAGAGAACAGCATGGCCCCTCGGATCACCAGGTTGGTTGTCCTACAACGCAGAGAAAAAGAGTCAGGAGAGCTGGAAAATGTCTCCAGTGTCCTGTCTTACATAGCAAACTGACTCAAAATGGCAGGAGGAATCCAAGTCCTCGAAGTACATTGAGACAGTGTTCTGCATTGTATGTTACATATAACAAAGACAAGGAGACAAAAAGGGTATTATGGTAGTTGTGGGATCAAATATGATTCCTGCCTTTCAGTAGGCTAATGTGAAAAGGAAGCTCACCTGTTGGTGATGAATGGGATATAGGGGCCCTGGGAAGGCCGTGGCAGCTGCCCCGAACCCAACCACGGCTGCTGGCTGCTGGTCTCTGCACTGTCGCTCATGGCTGTCAGTGTTCGTGACATCCGTGAGCCCAGATCAGGAAAATATCCAACTGACTCTGACGTCTGTGTCCGCCAGTGAGTTCAGTGTCCAGCACTGACATCCCAGACCGAGCTGAAAAACAAAGACAGACAGGAAAGCAGGAAAGATTAACAAACAAAACTTAAACACAATGTACATTTGTTTTGTTTGTTCTTCCACAGCGAGTTTCCACAAACAAACACACTGTCTGTCTCCCTACCTGGGAATCAGAACATCAGTAAAGTGACCACATCGAAATGAAGGAGTGAGAGACTTCCTGGCTTCTAATGTTCTATTTACACGTTAGCTTTTTATTTCAGGAGTAAATTTGTAACAAAACACTTTTCTGTAACCAACTCAGGACATGTTAAATTCAGCTTATTAATGTTCTTTACTAAGTGCTTAAACATTGAGTTAATGAAGATAAACTAGTTAGAAATTCACAGTCACAATTCTCCCTTTATTCGTTCCTTTTGCTTGCATTATTCCCACTGTCTGTTATTATTTATAAGTTGTAAATGTCATGGTGCTAGGTGATGATACTGGTGCTGCCAAACAACAGATCGTCTGTACGTTACTTAGTAAGTGATGAAGTTGCGTTAGATAACTAATTACAGTCAACTGGCGGCTGTTGAACTGAGCTCACCTTCAGCCTCAGTCTGAGCCTCTCACGCACTGATAACACATCAGAGGCACGCAATTCGCCTCATGTTACTCTGTTATGTTATAGACATCTGAGGCAAAACGTCAACACATTTTACTTACAACTATTATTTCGTATAATGATCGTTACCAAGCTACTGACAAGTTTGCGACAGCAATTAAGCTGAACAACCTGATGAACTTCGCGTAAACGCTGATTATCAAGCAGCGTGAAAAGCTTTTGCTTAAAGTCACACGCCTTTTAACTACTTAATATATAATACAAGAAACAATATAACTCCTTAATTGAACAGTAACGTTAGGCTAATAAAGCACTACAAGTTGTGATAACGGCGGACATGCTAGCTTAGCTTAATGTTAGTTGTTAGCCTGATTATATGTGGTAGCTAAATAGCTAACGTTAGCTAAACTCCATTTGTCATTAACGTTAACAACTGCAGGTCACTGATGACTCTTACCTTATGTTGATACGAACGATCCACGAATATAATTTAACATTTTAAATTATATTCAGAACAACTCGGCGTGTGATAACTCACGAAAATATTAATTAGCCCTCTTTCTCCACTGAGACCACTTCCGGCTGTGAGCTGAATGAACCGAGCGCCCAATCGGCGTCCGAAACCATGACGTAACCGCGTTACACAAAGATGACGTATCACGTGATTAGATTAACCCAAAAAAAGAATTCCTTTAAATCTGCACGAGTCACGTACAGCTGGATGACACACTGCAGTTAAAGCTTTAATATTTACATATTTTTATTCTTATTACTTTACTCCAATGATGAATTTAACCTGGAAATGAAGTTTCTAAATATTATACCACATTAATGTGTAATATAACATATAATTCTAATAATATAATATTATTAAATTAAATATGTATAATATTTGTGAAACTGATACATTTTCCCAAGAGGCTGGTGCAACATTCCAGTTTGCAGCTACAGAAAATACACAGCTGGGTGCTAAAGTCATTCCTCACACCTACACACACACACACACACACACACACACACACTCCGCCACATATTTGATTTGCTCTTGTAGCCTAATAGGCTTACAGGGATGCAGAGGTGAGGAAGTCACCGTGCGGAGTGGATCACTCTTAATCCTCAGTCCTATTTACTCTCCATTTTGTATTCAGCATGCTGAGACGTGCTGCTCATGATGGGCTTCAGGGATTATAGCTGCCTACACAATAGTTTGAGCATAAACAGAGTATCCATGCTCTCTCACAGCTCAGGGTTTAACTTTAACTGTAGTTTTCATGCTACAGATTTTTTTAAAAAGAAGAAGAAGAAGAAGAAGAAGGAAAAGCTCAGAGCAAGGTGCTGTTATTACATCTGATGATGCAACAGAAACTGAAAAAAACAGACAGAAGAGAAAATAACAAATGTAACAAATTAATACCAGTGATTATTTATTCATATTCAAGCCTAGTTTAAAGTAAGACTTGAGTGAGTGCATTGTTCCTCTTTCCTAACTGCTGGTGTTTGTTCCTGTGTTTGCGTGTGTTTGAGGTAAATATGCAGGATGCCTCCTCTGTGAACACTGAGGTCACATCCTCAATAGCATTTCTAAACACTTATATAATGACATGAGTAAATATTCTACAGCAGAATGCTGATGGGAAACACGTCAGGTTTTAAGACTTAGTCAAAAACAATTGACAAAGATATTTTTAACCAAAAATGTAAGATTAGATTTAAATTAAATGTCATAATGTCATTCACGTACAGAGAGACAAACTTTATGGAAATTAAAACAGACTTTAAACACTTTTTGCATTAGTGTAATTTTGTCCTTTTTGTGACAGTCAGAAAGATTTTGTAGATTTCCATGACTGATCAAAAATGTCCTGTTGCACTTCAGCGTTTCTAAAATTGTTGTTACATGCGTGTGTATTTAATTCCATAATCTTAAAAGCTGACTAATGAACATACAGCTTAAAAAAAAAGAAGACGAGTAAAATCAAGTACATAAGAATAAAAGATCTTTACTTAAAAGATAAACCCAACAGGATAATTCATTTATTATTTTACATTTTCTGCTGCATTTGACGTCCCCTCAGTGTAGTTCAGCCATATGACTGTTGGTTCCCTCTTACTTTATTAAAAACTCACAAATTAATTGTTTAGTTTTTAGAAAAGACTCAGTAATTTCTTCAAACAGCTGCTCGCTGCAAGTTCAACAAGCATAACAAGCAAGTTAATAGTGCATTTGTTTGGGACTATTTTCAGTGGTGGATTAATCCATATTTGGCACTATAGTGAATATTTGTGGCAGCACAACAGTGTGTGTGACTACTGTGTATGTGTGTGTGTGTGTGTGTGTGTGTGTGTATGTATAAGACTTACTTACTGATGTGTTTTTAATAATTTTTCTACAACAATGAATCTATGACAGAGAAAGAAAACATATCAGATTGTGATACAAACAGTACTTATAAGCAGACGTATTCATTCATATGGAGTTTGTTCACAATAAAAAAAATATAGCCTATAATGTTTAAATAATATATTTTTGAAATCACAGCCTTTTATGCTGAAATATTTTAAAAAGTCATTTTTATTTGGTGCAAATTGTGACAAAAAACCTTCATGGCTGCAGTGAGAACAACCTGAATCTTGCTGAAACTCACCATCAGATTCCGGCAGGTTCAGTGATTAATTTATGCTTTTGCCGTTTATTCTTTATCTCATGCGATGACTCTGCAGGTTCTGCAGCCTGCACCTCTCACAGTCCCATGGGAGGCTCACTTAACCCTCATAATTAGAGTGATAAAGGAAGGCTGGTAGGTAAGAGGAGGGTATGGGGGCTTTCAATTAGTTGTCAAGGGCTACTTGGAGGCCCCCTGACACAAGCAGAGAACAGCCATGGATTCAATTCATCATCCTGCCTCTGCCAAACGCTAAGGGCCTTTTCATTATCAGACCACTGAGTCCCACTGTCGCCTCCTTCAGTATAAATGTGAGTGATGGCGTGCAGGGTGGGTTGTGGGTGTGGATGGTGATGGAGGGGTGGGGCCGGGCCCTCGTCGTAAATGTCATCCCCATTGGACCGTTGCAGGTCCCGGCTCCAAAATAATAGGCCCTGTGACCTCTCTGTTGTCTATAATTAACCTCTAACCCCCTCCCATCCCTGCCCCATCTACCAATACCCAGACAGCAGTGATGTGGGAGATGCTGTTTGCAAGCCGCAGACTCTCTCACTGCAGGCGGAGGCTCCAAGTGGAAAAAGGGTGTGGGAGCAACAAAAGAAAATGGCTGCTGCTCTTGTGTTCCAGTAAAAGTGTCACGTGTTTGGGATGACCTAAGCTCTCTGCACCATGAGGCCAAAAGTGAACTCTTTTGACATTCTGTTTTATCCTTTAATGTGACTTTGTCCTCCTGTGAAAGACATGAGTGAGAGTTAAATATTTAAATTAAAATAGAATGTCAGGCTTTTGTTTTCTGTCTAGGGGAGTACGTCACAATCCAAATAAAATCTTCCAATTCCTTCCCAGATTTTTGTCAGAGCAGAGAATTATATTTCAATTTTGCCCCATACAACAGGCTGCACCCTCATGGCACGCAGCAGAAAGGTGAAGATCGCTCTCACAATGAGAGTTTGACATTCCCTCTCTGTGTGCGTGTTTGACATGATCTGAATCTGCACCGACTGCAGCTGTGCCGTGTCTCCTGCAGCAGGGGAACAACCAGGCTTGGACGAACAAGCTCACCTAAAAAACAGAAATGAGTTGGAGAACACAGGAAGCTCCCCTGTGCAGACACACTGACATTTACCTCCACAATGAAACATCCAACAAGCAGACTGTGGCAACAGCAGCCGTCAGCTAAACAACCCCGATAACAAAAGAAAGTCAAATGATCCCTAATGGCTGGAGCTGACACCTGTACATAATGACATTTTGAGGACACACACACACAGACAATTGCAGGAGAAGAATCACACGCGGAGGAAATGAGACATAGAAGGAGCGAGCTGGAGGAAAGGCATCTCTCATCTGCAGGCAGTGAAAACAGAGAGGAGTCATTTGTGGCGCATCATTGTCTCTGCAAATTCTTGGGACTGCGAGGAGGAAATGCAAATGCCCTGTTGCTGGCAGCGGCACGGAAGCTCTGCCAGCATGTGTGTGGCATATTGAATGATAATGACAAAGCGGGCTGTATCCCCTGTGAGCAAGCCTGCGGAACAATGATTACAGATTGGCCGGTGTGTCCCTGAGCATCACATGGGACTCTGATTCTAATGCTAATCAGAGCTGCTGCCCACTGAAATATATCTGCACTTGCAAGGCAGGAGGAAATAAGATGGAATATCCCAGTTAGGCTGTAATTGTACAATGAAACCCTGTTTATTTTGATATTTTAGCCCACTGGATTTTTTACAGTAGCTTTTGGCAGGCTTAACCTATTGCACCACCTGCTGGCCTCAGGCTGCCACCAGAGTGATTCAAGCTTGTTTTTGTTCTTTGGCACTTTGAAGCAATTATCCGCCGCCAGGCGTAAAATGTTGATGTATGAGCTCGACTGTATTCTGCATTATTCAATTTGTTATTGGAGGTGAAGAGCCCGTTAAAGACCCTTCATCTTCCTCGTTAGTTGGATCGTGCAGGCACACACTAATCCAGTCTCAGTACACATGGCACATCCAGCGGGATTCATCCCTGGTTCAGGTTCTACCGCTCACATCCCTGCTGCTCCATCACTCTCCCCCCACCTCTCCTCTTTGAATGTACTTTATTTTCATTCCGAGGAGAGAAACAAGAAGGAGAGTCGAGGCAAAGTGATGCTCAGCTGCACACTCAATGTAGGTTAATGGAAGGGAGGAGAGTCTGAGCTCAGGCTGGCTCTGATTGGCTGGTCGGCGGCGTGCAGCTTCTTCGCAGCACAACCTGTCACTGTTAATCAAGGGCCATCTCTTAACAGCCAGCCAGGGCTATCGGAGAGGTGAGCCCATTGCTATTCAGGACGAAACAGATGATAAATCATTTGTACATAATTAGTGCTCAGCAAGGTTACAACTGACACGTATTTTCATCTTAATTAGGAGGGAAATTTGTTCCATTAATTTAATTTGGTGCGCATGAGCGGCTCTGCACCTAACTAAGTTAATCTTACACCTGTCAGGGTGGGAATGGAGTTGGGCCCTGGATTACAGGGGAGATGGGAAAGAGTCCTCTATCTGATTGTTGCAGGAGACAATTGGACTGTAGTGAAGCAGCAGCCGCAAATAAAACTACAGCTTTGCACATCACTGCTGATGCAGGAATTTAACTGCCCTTTACGGTGCTTCAATCAGTGTGAATTACTCTGCGTGATAATAAATGCAGCGAGACAGCATGATCACAGCACAGACACTGATCAGGGGACAGGAAGTAAGCCTGCAGCCAACCACTATCATAGGCATAAATGCTTCTTCACCCTTGAACAAATATTTAAGCAGATCTCACAAATGGGCAGTATGGAGAGAAACATGTTCCATCATGGAGGCTGCAGAGCATTTCTGCCCCCAGCTCTCTGATTTACAGCTGCAGCAGTCTTCATATATTTGAGTGAGAATCGCTGTCTGATGTGGTTGCAGTCCAGCGGGCAGCACTGAGTCCAAGGCCCGGCGTTTTTCTCATTGTTGAAAGCTGTATGAAGCTGTAGTAATTGCTGCAAAGAGGTGCTTCGATAGAGAGGAAGGTGGAGAATGACTGATTTAGTAACTATGAGGTTTCTAATGGAATTCTCTGCTGCCTCTCGGGCACTCAAGCTGACAACCATTACCTGAACTGATGCATAGTCCATTACGGGATCCCCCACTTTAATAGAGTGTCTATCATGTGAAATACAGAGATGTCAGGTGCCACCGCATGCACTCTCACCCATGTGTGAAGGTTTAACCCAACTCAAATGGCTTTTCTTGGAGACGCTGCTACATGGACTTACAAATGTATTGAAAATCAACAGAGAAGCAGAGCAGAGGAAGAGGAGCACAGACCTGGATGCTGCTCCACTCATAACTGAGTCCCTCTCGCTCTCTCAGGCAGCAGGAACTTAAAACCTTCCCTGAAGCTGAATGAAGTGTGAGGCTGCAGCGTGTGAGCAGACCTGCTGCTCAGCGGCCTGCAGCACTTTACACAAGTTTTAATGATTAATTAATCCAGGATATTTAAAATGCATAACAGAGAAGGATGTTGGAGCTAATTATTGGTTACATGTGACAGCAGAAAAATATTATTTGTAAAGGAGCGGGTTATTTGGGTGATTATCTGATGTTTTGTTTGTTCTGATGTTTATTGTACATACTCTCACTGAATGGCTCATCTATTTAATGTAGATCTACATATATAATCAGGGTTGGGAAGGTTACTCTGGAAATGTAATAGGTTACAGATTACTAGCTACCATATACCATAAATGTGATAAGTAATGTAACTGTTTCAATTATTTTATTAAAATAATTTAACTTGTTACATTTGATTACTTTTGGATCACTTTTCAAAATTTCTAATGAATGTTTTCAACTGTTAACCATTTTCAAATGTTTAAATCAGGCAGTGTTAATGGCTGAAGTGAAGTCAAGTTCAAACAAGAGAACCAATCAAAAGCATCAGAATAGCATCAAACTTTACTTAACAAGCCCACACAAGCCAGGAATCACAGAATGGTTCGAGCTAATGACAGAAACGTCCTTCTTTGAAAACACGATTGCAAGACTGAATAACACCACATTCAAAATTAGTATGGTGAAAAAATCTGGTCTTCACTGGAGGTGCTGTGCCTTGGAGAGTGCATATGGACATGCTATTTACATACAGTATGTAATATGTATGATGGACGTGTATCGTTGTATATGTATGTTCACAGTCATTGAATGGAGGAGTGTTGTGGTGCTGGGGGAAGTGAGGGGATGCTGCCTTTTTTTTTTTCTGTATGTGTTTTTTAATTGTAAACGTAAAGTTTAAATGTGTATGTGTCACAAACAAATAAAAACTTAAATGACAAAAACAAACTTTACTTGACGGCCTTGACTGGAAATGGCAAAAGAAGACATTGTGCACATAAAAAAACATGCAAAGCAACAAAGTGAATATTATACAACATAAAGCCTAAGCTTTTTACAGAAAATGATCCGATGTAATTCCCTTTGTAATCATTAACATTGTCATAAGTAACTGTAATTTAATTACATATTTTTTCTCAGCAGCTGTAACTCATTACAGTTACATTTATTTATGATTAAATGACGTACCTCCATTACATGTAACTAGTTACTTCTCAACACTATATAATTGTATCTAAGTGTCTGCTGAGCTACAACCCCCAGTGGAGCAGCAGTAACCCAGCTCAAGTGTAACTCGTACTGCTGATTGTACTGATGTTCTCGTTTATATGATTTTCTACATGTATATATGAGTTTCTTTGTGACGATCGTACTGTTGATGAAGGTCCTGTAACTGAAAGCTTGATGTTTTATTCATTAAAGATACTTGCATTGATCTAGGTGTGCATAAAATTCGTCTCTTTTCAGCATGCTGATTATTTTAAACAAATAAGTTTACTCTACTAATTACTTTCTCGATTAATGGACTACTTGCTTGGTCTATAAAATGTAAGAAAATATAGGAAATTCTAATTACTTAAATCCTAACATCAGGTCTTGTTTTTTCCAATCATTAACATTCAAACCCCCAAAAATGCAGATTTATCATAACATGATGCAGAAAGGCAGAAAATCTTAAAAGTTGAAAAACCGAAACCAGAGGATTAAAATAAATTGACAAATCTATGATGAAAACGGTTGCCAATGTTTTTAATCACTTCATTCTACATGTATTATTTCTAATGCAGCTAGAAATCGATTGAAATGTTTTTGTGTCACTGTCACTATTTTTACTCTCAACAGTTACGTACTGGAGTACTTTTTAGATTCCTGACTCTGAGGAGTATGAATACGATTGCTTCTAAATCCTTTTAGTTTAAATGGTTTATTTGGTAACATTTATATGACGATGAATAAAAATAAAAATGTTAGAATTGTGAATTAATTATTTTTTTTAAAAATTGTCTTGTTTCTCTTTTAAAGTGGCTGAAGGCCTGAGAGCCAACAGAATAATGTCAGGTGGTTTCTGTGTGGTGATAGTTTGAGATCATCCACAGAATCTTTAACAAAAGAAGATAAAAGTGCCTAAAATCTAAAATTCACTAAATCAGATCAATAGCAGTAGATCTCTGATTAGGCAAGTTAAGTAAATACATAATGAAAGTGAGTGAGAAAAAGTAAATAGGCCAAATCATACACAGGTTCTAGTTTTAGGGCAGAAAAATCCAAGTATTGATGTTCTGTCTGTAAAATATGTTACTGGGGAGAATCTTGTTTCCTTCAAAATGAGATTCTGCGGCTGTTCAGTCATTTTCTTTCTAACTTTGCTTCAATATTCTGATCCAGTGAATGAAAGACACAGTTTAACTTATACTTAAACTTTATCCACCTCGTGTTTTCCCTCATGAAGCTTTAAAACAAGAATAAACATTTTTCCTTTTTGTCCTTTTTTGAGCAATCAGCTCATGTCAGCAAGTTTTTGCTCAGTCTTCGTGGATTACATCACACACTGTATTTAATGTTTATTGTAATTCAGCTTAAAAAATATTTATTAGATCTTCGTTAAATATTTTGATTAAGTTCTCTCTCCTTGAGCAGCTCCCCTCTGTAATGAAGCAGTAAATAATTAATATATTTACTCGATCTGTTTGTGCTTGATGTTTCCATTTTCTGCTTTTCTATTTGTTTCATTGTCTCAAAAGAAAACACACTTTACTATATTTATCATAAGAGCTATAAATGATAATTAGTAGTTACTTTAAAGACTGAATTATGAAAAAACCTTTTACCAGCATAAAAAATACAGTATTGAGTTACCTGTTACATAAAGTAGCTGAACACCATTATGATGCATCAGTAATAAAACCTCACACCTCTCTGCCGTCCTGCAGAATTTACTCCTGACGTCCTGATGGGGACATTTTGCTCTTAAAACTTTTAATTAAAAACATTTTGAAAGCAGAATGTTCGTTGGTAATAAGTTGAAGAAGTTCAAAAGGTCACCTGCTCTGAACATTAGAACAAAATCAGAGCTTTGTTTTTTTCTTTGCAGGATTAATAAAAACACAGTGACGGCTGACAGGCGATGTGTGTGTGTGTGTGTGCAGGAAGGATCAGTGATGATAATCTGACTCACAAACACGTCACCATAACTTTGACTGCAAAGGTGTCATTTATTTCAATGTTACAGGTACTCTGTATATTTGATCGAAGGAAATTTATTACTGAATGTATTATCTGAAAACCTCCAGAAAAAGTTTCGGTTAATCACACAGTTCATCTCTGTAAACGCTGAAATAGAAACTACTCATCAGACAAACACACAGCTGAAGTTCACAGGCTGAGAACAACCTGCTGCACATGATCTGCCTTTAACGTTTCCTTACATGTGAGTGCGCACAACTTGTACTCGCCGCAGGCACCCGCTTCTTGTCCTTCATCAGCTCCTCTCGGGTCATGGGCTCGATGATGGCGCCCAGCTTGGTGACCACTCGGGGCCTGCTGATCTTTCTGACAGTCTGCTCGGTGTTCCAGGTGCGGCCCAGCGGACAGCGGATGGTGCTCTCAAACTGCGCCTGGTTCACAAAGGGAAAAGGCAGAGAGTTCACCTGGTGGGCAGCGATGGCGGTGTTTCTCTTCTCGGAGATGATGACGCTGGGCAGGCGCTGATCCTTCCTGGGTGGAGGCGGCGCCGCTTTGATCCTGAACCTCTTGCGTTTGCTGCGGGACGGCTTGAGGCCCGTCCCTCCCCACTCACCCCACCCTGGCAGCGTCAGGTCCACTGCCTTCGGCTTCCCCTCCTCCTCCTCCTTCCTCTTGTCCTTCCGGAAGTCTGAGATGACGTCGTCTCCAGCAAAGGCCTCTCTGATGAGCCCGCGCTGGTCCAGCTTTTCGTCAGCCTCCTCCTCTTCCTCCATGGTTGGAGCGAGTGGGACTCGGATGGC
>JAPZDX010000005.1:26242186-26252396 GCA_029783625.1 Naso annulatus | reverse complement strand
TCAGGCGCTGTTAGACTGAAGCAATGTGAGCGCATGGCAGCGTGGGAGAGGGGAGGGGGGACATTTGTGCTTCGGCATTGTACGGTACAACTGGGCCAAGTGTGAGTGCACACTTAGTGCCTGAATCTAACCAAACTGCATCTCTCTCAGTGTTAAACACATGTTAGAGAGCCTTCATGGGAGGAAGATTTTACATGTTGCAGATTTAGGCCAGTCTGGGTCTGGTTGAGGCGTACACACCCAAGAAAATTCGACTCCCAGTCGCATTATGTGGGTGTGTTAGCTCGACTTTGAGAAATTTGATTTAGTATGATTTCAGTCGGACTAACATGTTTACATGCATTGTAAAAGTCCTGTTTTAGTCGGACTAACACATAAATCGTTTTTCTCTAGCATCATGTGAATGTACTGAGTTGCTATGAACATCTAGCCTAATATTGCTGCCAGTGGGTTAACACAGTGGGTTAACACTGAGGTTAGTTGTAGCCTGGTTCATTGCACGCAGATGCTGAGGGGTTTCCAAGCGTTGGTAAAGAACGTGACGAGTTGGGAGTGAGATTGAGTTTTTGTCATTTCAAAGTCGACATGCAGCAGATGGCCCTGTTCTCTGTTCTCACTCTTTAATTTGGCAATGGCTTCCTCTTAAAGTCACGACAGTCTAATTACACATTAGTGTGAGGCAGGATAATGATTTGCCTAACTAATTACACCATACATGTAGCCCTGCCACGACTCAGCCAACACAAATTAAGCCCACTTGAACCACTGCTTTGTGTTACAGATGCTGTTTCAATGGCTGTGTGACAACAGGCATGCGCTGATCAAACTGTGAATATGAAATGTGCGGAACGGCATATGAATGAAATTGAAATACACTCCAAATGTGTGTATTTTATTTGCCATGTATTACACACACATAAATGTCCAACACGCACATTTATGACGTAATTGTTGTTTTTCAACTTGTAGATTCAAGTTGCAGAATTTTGCACCGTTCAACCAAAAATCTGACATTGTGCCTCTAGAATGACACATCATGTCAGTTGTTACACTGGGCTTTGTGCAATTTAAACATGTAGAGTTAGTATCCTATCCATTTAGATCAGAGAATCATCGCTCTTAAAAAACAAATCTATCTAAAAAACCAGATGCATCACAGTAGTCATCCATCCGGTGAGCACAAAATCAAAATAAGAACAGACATCCTCAAGCTGTTTCCATGCCGGCTCGTGGTTTAATACGTACCCTGTAGCAGGAACCTGTAGGCAATCACACGCTGCAGCAAAGGCAACAGCTGCTCCCCCTTTATTAATTAAGGCATGCACACATGAGACCGTCTTCTGGGTCTCCACAAGCTCATTTTTCTTCACTTTTTTCTTATATCGCTCTAAAGCTAGAGTGCTCAAATTAATTTTTTCTTTTGAGATTTGTAACGATACAAGTCCTGCTATGCTAACAAATATGAAAATGCAGATAGAGTGGGGGTAAAAATGTAACAATAAGGTTGAGCTGTTTGTTGCCATGGAAATGCTGTTTTAGGCTGCGAAAACACAAAAACAAGTACACATCCTGGCAAATTCACTTACACCCATTATAGTTAAGTGACTACTGCTAATTAAGAAATAGCTTTAAGTGTCTGTCTGTCTGCTAAGCAGCACTTGTGATTAAAAATGTTTATTTTTCCCTGTTGTAAACAAGAGCAAATAATTGAATTGAGGAGACATAGAGCAAAGACATTATTGATCAGTTGGTCTTCAGCTGGAAGTCAACGAGACCTGCTGCTGAACACTCTTCCCTGGAAAGGCAGAATCACAGAGGCTGAGAATCGATTGGTTTCACACACCTTTAACATGGACCGTTTTCGTCTTCCTCATCTGTACAATCTGTACCAAGCTTAATCAATAACTGCTTGGTGTCACTAAGCAACACTGCAGGGACTATTGTCTGATTTTAATGCGTGTTTAGGCACAGGATGTTATATCAATAACACCACTAGTAGCAGTAGTAGCACTTCTACTACTACTACTAGAGAGGGTAGTAGTACCACTACTAATCCTACTCCAATAATAATATAAAGAACTAATAGGGAATATGTACATGTTTAACCAAATAAAATGGCATTCTGACTGGTCGTTGCAAAGACAGCTGTCCATGCAGGCTGTGTAATTTATCCAAGAGATATTTACTGTGCACTGCAATCTGTTCATTTGGCTGTCAAAATAAGTATTTGAAAAGAAACAGGTGAAAAAAAATGAACATTTAAATTTAAATTTACATGTTTGTTCCATTGTCCTTTGGGGGTTAGGAGTGGGGTTTTAAAAATGCAGTGAGATCTACTAAAGTGAACGCATGGTCGAATTTGAACCACAGTATCTGTAGAAGATAAGGGAGATCTCTGTTGATGGAGAGAAAACAAAAATAGAGTGGTATGCTCCTTTAAGACTTCATATCCATGACCAAAGAGATGTAATTTCTCTGAAAGTGTAAAACAACAAACACTATTTAAAGTTGGTAAGATGAAGTACTTATTTTGGTTTGTCACACTTTATTTCAAAGTACCCCGTTAAAAAACTGCTCAGTCAACTTTACGGGTTTATGCCAAGTCGGGGCGGCGTGATTCAGCTCACAGCTGAAGGCAAAGTTAATTGACTTAGTTGTGGCTTGGATGAGCGTGCTTAGCTGGTGCACTGCTGAAATTTTAATGAGGTGATTAACCCCTGAGGGCAGGCGTCCGTCTGTATCAAACATGCTTGATATTTGCGGCGCCTTGCTGATGGTGTCGCTCTGGTTGATGAAATTTCAGCGGGGTAAGTCACCTGTCCTCTACCTCAGCAATGAGAGTTTTATCTGCAGCTATTTTTAATCTCACTGCAAAATAAAATGAGAAGTGAATGAAGTTTCACTTCCTGTCTAGTTTCATCTTTTTACTCACACACTGCAGCTCAATCTCTGTTTTGAGCAGTGCCACGTCTAGTCTCAACTACTGGTGGATAGAAAGTGAAGAAATGCCTCTGTGTGTCTGTGTGGGTCAGAGTGAGCAAGAGAACTCGTCTGCACCACAGTGTCATCGAGCGGCAAGTCGATGGAAAACTTTCTAATCCAAAATATTGAACCAAACTTAAAACAGACAGATGGAAAAAAAATAATCTAACCTAAAGGACAGTCAATCCTGAACAGACTCAAACAGGGAGAAGATACAGCTACAGGCAGCAGCATGATGCTCCACCGATGAATGAGTAGCTGCAATCGAAAAAGCAACAGTGCATGTGATCTAACATGACCTTTAATGTTCATACTGCCTTAAATACACGTTACTGTTATTGTGGAGAAACAGTTATCTGTTAAGTCATTAATGTGGGCTGTCATTTAGGCATATTGACACAGTTCAGTTAAACAGGACCCTGCCTGTCTCTGATAAAGTAAGTCTCAGCTCTCTTTCTTATTATGCATGTACAGCTGCAAAAACCTGGTAGTGCACCAATAATAAGAGTCCCTTCTGGTCATTTTTTCAGTGGATAATACTTATGTATTATTTTTACTGAATGTTCTTCAGCTTTATGCACCCTTGGGTGTCATGGTAAACCTAAAAAGTATTTAAGTTGCTTTCTTTGTTTCTAGTTGTTTGGTTAATTAATTATGTAATGCAGTAGTGTTTATTTCTGGTGTATGGTCTTTATAGAAAATCAAGTTTAAGCTGACTGAATGGGATTTAAATGTAACATCTCCCCACTCATTAAGAGTGCCTGAAGAATGTATTTTCTTTTCTGTGAGTCGTTTCATCCTCAGGACGGCTATGATGTTTCCTGTCAACTGACTGAGCACTTGGCCTCTCCTGTCACCTGTAAATCTTTTTTTTTTCTTTTTTGGCTGACTTGATTAATAAAAAGCAACCGGCACCACCACACTGTCCTAATTAAAAAGAATGCATGTATGAGGAAACTAAAACACAGAAAAAAGCTCAGTAGAGCAAAACCCCTTCAGCTAACAGGACTACTAACTGAACTACAACTTATCTATGCAGAGTAGATGATCTGCGGAGTGTGTTATCAATTACCAATCACCTGCCGTATTTTTTTCCCACCATGCCTACTTCTTCTTTTTTCTTTTTTTTTGCTGAAAAACAGCATCAGTCTTGTGGCTTTAATTTAATATCTTTACAGTTGATCCAATTTTTTCTAAATAATGCTTTTAACCCAAAGTGTCTCTGCTGTGGTTTTGCCCTGTGCTTCGTCGTCCGTCTACACCCACCAGCAGCGTTTCAGAGTGCAGCATGGCGCAGCATCACCGGACAGCTGGAGTCATGAGACCAACAAGATGCCGGGATCACTACAGAATCATGGCTGAGTGCGGATGGAAAACTTCTGATCTGTTGACTTCAGGCCTGGCTCCGCACATCAGGACGTTTTGTTTATGAAGTTAAGTGAAATGATCTAATCTGGAGTCAGCATGGAGTGTTTTTTGTTTGTTTGTTTTTTTCTAAAAATCAGCTGGATGTTCTGATGTATTGGTGTCTGGCTCCCTGTCCCGCTCGATCTGCTCTGTGCTGCATAGCATAGCTATGCTCCAGCATCAACAAAAAGAAAAGCCTTGTGTATCTGCTGTGGGGGGCTCCAGATTGCCGTAACTGCGGCAGAGCACAAATGCAATGCAGCGGAGCCGGTGAAAGCACACACTTTGACTACAGTGAAACCTTCAGCTGCACTGCTGTGGCGGAGCAGAGACGGACCAAACACACACCTGGTTGAGTTGAGGTATAAAACCCATCAACTGTAACAGCTGCACCATTTGTCCACTTGTGCCACTTGGTTCAGCTTGCAGTTTAATGATAACAGTAAATTACATTTAGACTTTTGGATCAATTTCAATTTGGATCCACTTTTTCTAAGCCTGCCCAGGTTGGAGCTTGGGTTCCAGTACGGATGTATAAGAATATTCTGATTGGATGAGCTTGTGCATGCAAGTCTTCAGTGCATGGATCTGTGAGAATGAGCATTCAAAGCTTTTCACAACATCTCCATTAAAGGGCAAACTTGTGAAATACAACCATAATGAAATGGTTCCATTTTGCCCCGATACACATTGGTACACAAAACAAAAAAATAACTGCAGATATAAAACAAATCAAACGAACAAAAATATAAAGGAAAAGCACACTGACAAAATGTTGCATTTTGCATGTTTGTTTGACTGCTGAAAGCATATTCATCATGTTTATGACTTACACATATCTGTCATATTTGGTCTTCACTTCTGTCTGCAAACTGCAAAATGGTAAGCACAGACAAAACCTTATGACTAGCATGCTTGAACTGACACAGCTAACAAGGTCATTAAGTTAGCTTAGTTCTGTCTTCAGGTACCAAGATGTCTAAGAAGGGGGTTCATTACTGTTTGCAGTGACAATGAGGAATCATGGACGGTCTTACACAACAGAGAAAAGAGAAATCTGACCTATTACAGCATCCTGGTTGGGGTTCTTCACTGTCGATCCATTTTCACCCTCAGCTCTCATGTTCATCTGCATTTTGTAGAGGGACAAAAATGAAGTCACCCACAAGTTATTTCATACTTATACATGCACAATATCTTCGTTTAGTTCTTGCTTTTATCTTTAATACCTTATTAACAATAGTTTCTAATCCCTGTGTGGCTCAAGCAGACAATGAACACTTCACCTTGACAGTGTCAGAGCCATAATGTGACTAATTAAGGAATTTGCTACATTCTGCATTTTCCTCTGTGCTCATTTTCATCTTTTGGTTTTGTCTCTCCTTTGACATCATACCACCAACATTATTTCTTTTGTCTGACGCAGACATGCTTTTGAGAGGTTGTGAGATGGGAGGAGGGATGTTAGGTCTTTTACAAGCAGGTTCTCCTTGAAGACATTTGTGTAAACAGTTTAACAAGTTTAGAAATCCACAACATTGTGTAATACTTTGCATAACGTAATGTTAACATTTGTTAAAAATGGAAGCAATCTTTGAATGAATAAATAGGCTCAAATGATAAAAGCGTGGACAGTGAGACATTAAAAGGTCTGTAAAAAGGTTGGGTAATAAAGGCTGAAATGATGAAACTGAGGGTAAGAGGGTTTGAGGGACAGCTGGTGGAATTAGCCAGAAGTACATCTCACTTTTTAAGACAGTTATGTAACTCTGCATTTTTCTGTTTCTATTTGAACCCACTGTATTTGTTTTTTTACATTCCTTCACAATACAACTTTGATCAAATGTCCACTTGTTCCTCAGCCTTTTTGTTTGTTTGTTTGTTTGTTTTGTTGTGTCTTTTCAGGGCATTATGATATGTGATATTGTTACTGTGACAGACATACTGTAAATAAAAGTACACATCTTTATATAAAGATATTTTTGCGGGAAGAGCTACTACAGGCTTTACACTTATGAAAAAAGGCCCAACTGTATGGAGGTATGATTTCATTTACCGTTGGGTCAGTATGTCCTTGTATCTCATTCAGGGACATTCCTGGGCAGGGCATTGAGATGCACGCCCGCACTGCATCATGAGACTCTCTTCTCCCCACAGAGCTGAAAGAAAACAGTTTGTCAAAAAAACATGACTTACCAAGATTGTCTGATATTGACTCAACATACCTAGGGTGATTTAATAAATAAATTAGTTATGTATTGAAACCTGGCTGTGATCTTCTTTATGAAATGTGTCTCAGGGCTAAGTGAACTGACAAATGTGTCTCAGTCCACTAAATAAAAAATGACCAAAGTCATCTGAGGAAGTAAACTACTTCGTTTTCAATACGCCATGGAGACAATCTGCTGGAACAACCACTGAAGATTTAATGTTTAGATGAAATTTTAAGGGAAATGAAGATTTCAAAAGTACAGGTATTGTGTTAATTGCATCAGTCTAAAGATTTCTTACCAGTCTTTTCCATCGCTTTTTCTTCTCTCTCTCTTTTTGTCAGACTTTGTCTGTCTTCCTCCCAGAAGTGATGTAATCTTTTGCTCCCTCTTGTCCTCTTTTACTTTCGGTGGGTCAGTCTTTTTGCTGCTTGGAGCAGGAAGCTTACTCTTACGAAAACCAAACCAATTTGCCAAAGTTGAGCCAGATTTTTGCTTTACTTCATTGCTTCTTTCCTGTTCCTGAGTCTTGTGCAAATTCTCCTCTATGCCGAGCATCACTTTCTCCTCAATTGTGGTTATAGTACTTTGTCTCTCTGGTTCTTCAGAAACTGGCTCACCAAAGGCGCTTGAAAATTGTTGCTCAATCTGAAGTCGCCTAGCCTGCTCTCGTTGTTGTTTAAGACTTTGAAGTCTTTCACTGGATGACCCCAAATGTGAGGGAACTGTCAGGCCCTCTTCAATCAAGAAGTTGTTCAAAAGGGATCGATTCATTGGGCAATGGTAGCTATTAGAGCAACTCATACTTCCTGGAAGGATGTCACTAAGAGAGTTCAAGGAGCTCCCTGAGTGTGTTTTTATCTGGGTACGGACTTTTCCAGACTTGTTGAAGCTTGGCCTGTCCATGTAGCGTGCACCAAAACTCTGGCTACGAGCCTTGGCCCCATTCATACCCATCACTGGCTTAAGGGGAGGTCTGGTTGACACTGACACAGACCGTTTAAACAACCAGCCTTCCTCATCAAATCCCCAATCCAACATGACACCACTGTCTGATGCAACAGGTTGAACTGTGGGCTCAGAATCCAGCGAGTTACAGCGGGTCTCAATCTTTCTTCGGGCTTTGTCGTGAACACCAGATTCATGTATCATTTGGGGTTCACGTGTAAAAGTCTGAAAGGTCTGGACATTTTTTGTAGTAGAGTTTGTATCCTCTTTGTTGTGTCTTCCGAACATTATGAAGGTACTGGTTTCCTGTCCAGAGATTGCTTCATGAGATTTAGCATTTACAGGAAGAGCCATTTTCACAGCTCTTGAGGTGGAACTCTGAAGATTATTAGCAATCCCGTGGTAGTAAACATTAGGATATGCCTGAGGCAAGACTTCTGAAAGTTTTGGCTCGCTAATGCTTTGTTGGGATCTCTGTAAGACGCTCTGACTTGGCAGTATAGAGGGAGCACCATTTTCCTCATGGCATATGGAAGCTCTGTCCATAGATAACTGGACTGACTCTGAGGCTTGCAGCTCTTGAACTGGGAAAGGTGGTATCTTAGATGAGTGGGTAGGGTAGACTTTGGCAGGGATACATGTATCTTTTAGTGGCATACCTTCAGCACCCATTTGTAGGGCTGTATGTTGATTGTCTTTAGTTGTGTTGGATTGCTGAGGCTGTAAAATAGAAGAAAGTTGATTTGATTGTGGCTTGGTGCTGCTTGATGTTATCTTCCCAGTAGTAAAGCTTTGAGCCTGACCACTGGATTTATGTGCTTCGGGCAAGCTGTCACACGTGGTTCTGAGGAGAAGAGAAGTAGTTCGACCTGGGGGTGGTGGTGGGGATGGGGACCTAAGTTCTGAATGAGAAACATCACAGTGCTGGTCTTGGCGTCTTTGTTTTCGCGGGGAGCAGGGTAAGTTGTCATAGATGCTCTCTTCCACAGAGTCATTGCTTGATTGATGTCTAGTGATTTGCAAAGGTGCTTTTGTCGGGCTCTTTGAGCATTCACTGATCCCTTGGGATTTGTAAGTCTTGGAATGTTTCACAGGGGAAGCAAGAGGAGAGCACTGTTGTACATTCTTGAGAGACTTGGAACTTGTTGATACCACAATGTCTCCTTCTTTCTCATCTTTAGCTAATGCTCCCTTGCTTGAACCATGTGCCTTACTGAGGTTTGTCCTTTTGCTAGAAACACTTTGCTCAGGACGGTTTGACTGCCCCTTGGTCCTATGACCCTTAATAAGCTTTTGATGAAGAGGAGAATGTGTATGCTTATGTTGTTCTTGTCCTCCATCTGCACTCTTGCTCCGCAAAATGAAAGCCTTTCTTGCTGAGTCACAAGGCTGAGGTTTTGGTTTCCTTGGTGAAAATTCTGAAATAGTGTAGTTTTGGCTTTCACTGCCAGCTTGACTTGCCTGGTCTCTGCAGTGAGGAACCTCCATTGAAGAGCTGCGCTGTCTAGCTGCACTTACACAGCTCAGAGCTCTTGTTGCAGAATGCTGAATAGAAAAGCTCACATCATTAGCTCCTGCTTCAGCCTCCTTGAGTGCAAGTCTACCCTGTTGTCTTTTGACGTGATCAAGTCTGGATTTACGGTCAGTAGACCTCTCCTGGTTATTGTTTCTGTCACTTAACTTTATTCCTGAAGGCTTGTGTTTCTCTAGTGAGTATTTGTCTTTTTCTTCTGGTTGTGTGAGGCTATCTGTTGGACTCACACCAGGCTTTACTGTTGGGGCCTCCAAAAATAAGAAGTTGTCTGTGACAGGTGAGGAAAAATGACCAGAATTCCCAATAATTTTTATAGAATCTTCTTGAAAATTGTTTTCATCATCCCTTGTGACATCCAGTTTCTCCAAGCAAAGTAGCTCTTTTTTTGGTTGATCACTGGATTCCTTACTTTGTAATTTAGGTGAATCATCATCTGCATCATCAGAGTCCAGGGCAGCAATCCCTGCACTGCCCTTGAACAGTTTAGTTATAGGGGCTACTTGCTTGGCTGTACTCCCTTGTAGGCCACCCTTGACACCAAGTGAGTATATGCCCTCATTGGAGGTCATACAGTCTTTGCAGTGTGGTACAGGTGCATGTGAGGATGCCTCTTTGGAGCTGCACATTTGGAGACGCTTCAGGCCCTTCAGAATGTGACCTTCCTTCCATCCCAGTTCTGTGTGCTCAATGGGAGCTGCAGAATGATTGCTGGATACTGACCCAGCACTCATCCTTTTGTCTCGGCTTGCAGCACACTGTGCATTGCAGGAAATATTAACAATTATTGAAATGGCAATTAAATCACTTAATTCAACCCAAAATGCCACAAAGATGCTAAGAAATACTTTATTTTTACAACTTTCATATACTTTAAATTGAGAGAAAACAGATAAAACCTACCTGCTTGGAGGATCCACGTCCCTCTGCCCAAGTGTGGGATCCACTGGAGTACTCACTACAAGCACTGGATAGTGACAGTTCGCTGCCACTGCCACTACCACTACTGCGCGGGCACGTTAGACTCAGCAGGCTGGGCCACCGTCCCGCAGGAATACCTGCTTTTCCATTCCTTTGGACCTCCTGTAAAGTATTTAATAATGTAATCAATCAAACAGCAAAAATTAGTCAC
>JAPZDX010000005.1:26165662-26177509 GCA_029783625.1 Naso annulatus | reverse complement strand
ACACACACACACACACACACACACACACACACACACACACACACACACACACACACACACACACACACACACGCACAAATGTCACCTCACCTCGAGCCTCTTCAGCACAGTCCTCTACACCGACCTCCTCACCCAGGGGGTAGATGGGTACGAGGTCGACAGCCCCCATACATGGATGGACCCCGACATGAGCGCGCATGTCGATCAGCCCGCAGGCTTTCTCGCATGCAGACAGAACCGCCTCCCCTGGAAAACAACACAAATGTATCATTTGAAGTTTTGCATATCCTGCAATGGTAAAACTGATCTGAATCTCCAGGAAAATCAAATTAATGATAAAAACAAAAAAATCTGATTTTAATGATAAAAACAAAAAAATCAGATTTTTTTTCTTACAAACTAAGCTGATTTATTTGCCTTCAGTCCTGATAGTAGCACACAGAGAGTGTAAACCTCAACAGCTTTGTCTACGTTGTCAGAAGCTTGTGCTCAGGATAAGCATTCAATGAGATAAACTTTTCTCTGTGATCTTTGCCAAAAAAATGTTCATCCTGAATTTTTTGTGTCTAAATCCCTGACAAAGCTTATTAAGGGATTTTTTCCCCTCAGCGGATTGGAGCGCAGGGGACAGGAACTGAATCCCTGCTGCAGCGAGCAGATGACGCTCCTCCTCCTGCAGGAGCAGCGGAGTGAACATGTAAAACGTGTCTCACCAAACATGTAAAAGTTCAGCACTTACTGATGGAGTCAATACTGGCCACAATGGTGATGACTGAGCGGTTGTAGTCATGGTCATTGAAGATGTTCAGCACTGCGGTCCCCTCTCGTCTGACCCCTGATTTAATAAATATGAACAGGAATAATAAAAATTTAGTTAAGATAATGTTTGAGGTTAAGAGTGTTTTCAGTTCTCTGCTATGAAGGCACCAAAAACTCCCAGAAAATGTGTGTGGCAGCATCACAGGAGGCAGGTGGGAGATAAAGTGAAGTGGTTGTAGGTAATTGTGGCGATGTGAGAAACTAAATTTAAAGGTCAAGTCAGCAGCATTTTCCTAAAAAAGCAAAATTTAGATTTATACAAAATGATAGTGGCTCAGTCATCACTTCTGGGCCTCTACACGTGTGGTGGTGCCTGTGTCTGCAGAGCTCCGCCCTCTGCCCTCTGCATTTTGATGTTTTGGTTTAGTCGGGGCATTTCTGGGGGGGGAGTGGGTGAGTTTCCTCCAGCCAATGACGGCACACAGGTGAGGTTGAGAGTGGATAAAACATAGTGACTGGACGCCATTCAGACAGATGAAAATGGTGCATGTGGACGTAGTGGCAAAGAAAAGGAAATATAGCCCTGGTGAGGTGAAACAGCAAGCAGATAAAGCTCGTTCTAGAACGAGAGTGAATCTAAAACCCTATTAGCTCCGCTATCACGGAATCATGGAAGGAATCGCTGAATTGGCCAATAACAACAGAATCTATTGTTAAACACAGAATATCATGGAACTGACCATAATTTGACTGAAATTCTGTTTTTGTGCGAAAGAAGAACACTTACCTGGGGAGAACATTCCGGGGGGGGGTCGCCAATGCGTGGGACCACCCGTACGTCACTTCACCCCCCCCAAACAATGTAAGCATGTCGAAGCAGCTGTCCGCTTGACATCACTATGAAACTCGTCACTTACCCCAAAACACAGAGTCGAGCAGTTTCCAAATGACTTCTGTGCGTCATTGGTAAGCTAACGTTAACTTAATAGCCTGCATTCTTTTCGTAACCTTCACGGAGACAACCGTCCTCCACACACGCCTCCACATCATCCATTCAGTTCTGATAATGGACACCTCGTCGGGCATTATCCCTGACGTAGCTTCTTGTGTAGGTGTAAGTACAAGTACACGACACTTCTGGTGGTGTTGAGTCAGGAGGAGGGGCTTAATGTGATGTTGTGTTTACGAGCCTCAACAAACAAATGCTGCTGACTCCACCTTTAATCTTGTAAAAGAGGAAAATTTACAGATGTGAAATTTAAATAAACATTTACTCAATTGTTTAACTTAAGTACACATTCAAGGTATTTTGTGCCTCTTCATGCTTCTACTCCACCACGTCTCAGAGGCAAATATTGTACTTGTTACTCGATTAGATCTGTCCGACAGCTTTAGTCACTTGCTTTGTGTTAAAGCTTTTTATGCCCTTCCTGTCCAGTGAAAACCATGTATCTCCAAATGAGGTCATTCTGAAGCTGAATGTTTGTAGTAAACTGAAGGACGATGTGTTCTTTTACAGGTCCTTTTGAAGTGGAAACAAACATTAAAAAGCCTCGTGGATGAGCCGGAAAATGTCATAAGCTGAAAACAGGCTGTTTTTCTGAGCTCGTGAAAAATTCTCCTCTCAGAAAATTGTTCTCATAAGACAGCTGCACTACAAACAGATGATGATCCTCTAGAATGTGATGCTTTGCTGCAGATTGAAGTGCCCAACAATATTTAAAGTAGTGACATCTTCAGACTCACGTACAAAATAAATCAGACTTGCCTTCAGTGTCGTATAAAGCTGCCTTGGCCACAGTCTCCACCAGGTCTTTCCTGCGAGCCTCGGAAACGTTGAGAAGACACGCCACCAGTCGTCGACCCAAAGAACTTGACGTCATGTTTCTGCAAAGGCAATAATTTTCTTTTCTGTGCTTTTCTCTGCTCCAGCTATAGAACAATCGTTTATGTACAGTGGCACACAAACACCCACATCCATCTGAATGTGAAAATGAGACTATGGAACTTCTCAAAATATGCTGAATTTAACACACTTCAATGCTACAGGTTTTGTTTCTGCAGCCTTCATAGAAGAATATTATGGTAGCTAATGTTAGCCACTTTTAGCAAACTTCAGACAGCTCACTCTGTGCCACTTTGTGGAAGCCTCTCTACTTAGATTTTATGCTAGTTTTAGCATTTCACATTATCCCCAAACTGTCACTTATGGCCATCCTAGTCACTGTTCAAAGGTCACACTGGCTCATTGTTAAGTATCAGTCATTTTTATTTATTTCCATTTATGTCACTGATGCACCTGCACCTGTTAATGGGCTACTGTGAGCATTTGTTTTGAATTTAGTGACTGAACAGCTAACATCAACTACCACAACTGTCCATTTACATGAGTTGGTAATTGCCTTTAATGATGACGCCATCTACAGGCAGTTTGTAGAGTAACAGAATATTTGCTTTACCTCTGTATTACAGTAGAATACTAATACCACTACTACTGCTGCTACTACTATTACTACTAAAATAATAATAATAATAATAATAATAATAATAATAATAATAATAATAATAATAAAAAAAGTTGACCATGATGAGAAATTCAGCAGAAAATGACCAAATCTTTAGGAAATGTAATCCAGTGCAGTAATCTGCTAAAGAGTTCAGGGATTACCTGAATGAATGTAAGGGGTCTCCGTGTATCAGGTCTGTATCTTACGGTTTAATAACGCAACTTTTTGAGAGTTTATGAAGTCGTACAGCAGCTGTGGGAATGGCTCCAGCTGTGTTGCTCCATATGAGTGCTGACCTTCACGTCACAGTTACAGAACAGGTCCAAAGTCCAAACTAACTCGCTGCACTTATCTTTGCATGCCACTTACGGTAGTGCTGAATCTATCAGTCCATGAAGTGTGACCTACTTGCGTTATGTTGAAGGTTCTTTCAGCACTGACACGTGCAGTGTATGTTTTAGGGTTGAATTCACTTCTCTCTGTACGCAAACATCACCAGAGCTTTAACGTCAGCTTCAGCACTGCTGATGTCAGACCGAGCTGGTCCACACAAACATTCAGAATGAAGACTTTAGCACGCACTGCTAACAATGGCAGCATTTACCACAAGATGGTTCCCTCCCGTTTCCAACCAACTGCGACATACCTCCGTCTTTCCTGAAAGAAATTTGTCTTTTAGCACATTACGTATTTTGCGTAATCATGAATGAATTTTTGTTTTCATTAATTTATTTGATCTGTGTTTGTTTTTCCCGAGCCCTCGGCAGGCTGAACGGTCTGGTGTGGTGTTGATCGACTAAACCGGAAATACAGTCAGTGAATCATCTTGCCGCCATCCACGATCGAGTGTCTCTGAAGTCGGAAAACCAGACATGCGCAGAAGAGCTCAACGTTCGCTCCGCAGGTAGGAACCTTCGGAACTACTTTGCTCGCAGCAGGAGTCTGTGGGTGTGTTTCTGATAAACAGCGCCTCTTCGTGGACAAATTAGACCAAAAACTGTCCGAATTTAATACTAAGTGAGAGCTTCCTCGGAAATGACTACGATGTGAAACAGAGGACGCATAAAACAGTCTGTGGTGAAAAATATTCCGATTCTAGTTATTTATATTTTGACGTTAGCTGCAGATGATGCGATGCTGCTTTGCTAGCAGGTAAAGCTAACGTCAGTTGGTTAGCTAACTGACAGCGGCAGCAGCATGGAGTGACTGCGTTTAAAAAGAAAAACGCCAAATCATTTTCTTATTTTAGAGCTCATGTTAGCGGCCCGAGCGGTTGCGGTAGGCTTCGCTCTAATAACTGTGGCCAAAACGATGACCTCTTTGGCAGCGACGACATCCTCTGAGCCTCGGGGGCTGCATGCGTCAGCCAGCCGGGATGCACGCACTGGAAACCCGCGGCAGAGGCTCCAGAAACTGCTCGCGGTGCCTGGATGCGACCCGAGCCGAGTGAACGACCTGCTGCTCCTCCGGCCCGATGCCGAGGGCCAGACTGCTTCAGAGCCGAAGGAGAAGAGCAGCAACAAGCATGTGGTGTTTTTCCATGGGGACATTCAGGTGAGTGTGATGGAGTTTGGGAAGGTGTATTGATTAAGAAGGGATCTCAGATTATCCACGGGGTCAACACAAAGAAGATGACTGGCCTAAATGAAGGAATTTAATCACTAAAAGTTGATACTGACTCGAGCTTTTAACAGTATTTCTATTTAATTGGATCTTATTTATAAGTAAATTCATGTCAGGGTTCAAAATCAAACGATCACAGGAGACGGTAACATCAGCTGCTGATCTTCTGAATTCAGATTTTCCTTTTGTTGAGGTGGTGCTCGTGGTTTGAAGTAAGACGAGGCTCTGCTGTTTGTGTCTCTGTGCATCTAAGTTTATTTCATGTGCAGCAACATGGCTTACATATGCGAATGCTAAATGTCATGTGACATTTATTGGCGACAAGGTTGTACCCATGGTCACTATCGAGGATATCAGGACCACTAGGGGGCGCTGAAGGTGAGTGGTCCAGCCCTGAAGTGAGAGGCCTGTGGACTGAGTCCACCTGTCTGTCTGGCTGTGTTAGACATACTGTTACCCTAGCGAATATCAAAGGTGACCGTCCATTCTGTCCAGTATACTCTGTCATCGATCATGCCTTTATTCATTTATTGCAGCACACATTTCCATTCACACACACCAGACAGTATCCCCGTATTTTGGAATACTTGCAAGTGTATATATGTCGTAAATCACCTCTGTAGTACGTTTCTGTTTTTTGTCTTTTCGAAAAAAGAAAGAATCAAGAATCAGATTGTACAATGAAAGTATCTTTAATTAAAAAACTACAACACAAACCTGATTAAACATTAACATTCAGCATTTTGAAGCGTATTGCTTTTGTCCGTACAGTATTTGTTTAATTGAGGTCATTATCTCCAGTCAGTTAATTTTGTCTTTATCTTTGTTAAAACTTGTGAGGTTACAAAAAAATCAAATCTTCCTAAATGGACTTTTTTTTCCCTAAACCATCATCTTTAATAGCCACGGCAGCAGAGGAAGTTAGAGGGGAATTCCTGTGTGTTTAAACCTGGGCCCATGTTTACATGCTATGGTGTGAAAGTGAATGGTACAAAACACGAATCCTGTGGGACTTCCAGTGAAAAAAACCCCAAACAAACTGGATTTCCGATCATTTTCAGAAGATTTTGCTCTTTAACCGCAGACGATATCTTTAATAATATTTTCAGATTCTTGTGTTGTTGTGTTCACACCGGAGGCGAGTAAAATCCTTCACATGAGTGGACGACATGTAAAGTCAACGTAAAGATCATGTGACGATTGGATGAAGTGAACAGCGTGAATTTTGTGTTATTCGCTAGTGTTGAAAAACCTGAACTTTAGTGACCGGTTCGCACCATGATAGCCAATCAGCATTGAGATCTTCGACAGTGACGTATGACATAAAGGAAGCAACAGTGGAGGTTCATTTACTTGAGAAATTGGGGACAAACTTCTTTCACTAAATAAAATCAGCATGCGACTGTACAGTAAATTTTAATTAACTAGCGACTCTGAATCTGAGATAAAGGGCCTGCAGGTTAAATATGTCATATGTGGTTTACTGGAGGTGAATCCTGCAACGAGCCTTGGCAGCATGTCGTTAAACCGGGTCTGGGTGTGGCTTAAGTAGCACTGAGTGCGGCGGTGAGGCGCATGGAGGATCCGGTGGACCCTGACACGGCAGCGTCTGGATCCCTGAATGTGTTTTCTGCAGCAGGTACAAAGCAGCGACCCTCACAGTGTCGTCAGGCTCAACCACGTCCCTCCATTCTCACAAAAAGTCACGTCGTCTTTTTAGAACTGACATACATGCGAATTCACGCTCAGATGAAGCGAGTAAACACAAAATATTCTAGTGTTCAAATTCATACAAATAAAGGGAGTAAATGATTTAAATCACGCCCCATGTGAACACACAGTTACAACAACAGCTGCAAGCTGTGAGCTACAGAGAAGCAGTTTGACTGGAACAACTTCAAAACACCCTCGGTAAGTACCAGTCATCTGACCACTGAAACATTTAAAACAGGACCAAGGTTTGTCAAATACAGAAATTCCCCTTTAATGCTTTCCTTTTCATGAACGAATGTTGTAGTGCGTATTGTGTTTCCCCTCTGAAGTGTGTGTGTGTGTGTGTGTGAGTGTGTGAGAGAGAGTGTGTGAGCCTCCACTGCTGTGCTGACCAGCAGAGCGTTTCTGATCATGTGTGCTGTTCTGTGTGAAGTGTTTTAAAGAATAGACCTGCAGTCTCGTCACTTTGTGCCAAATGTCTTAATTGCTGCAGTTGCCAGATTATGCAAAGTCGTCTCAGAGGTTTTTTGTTCCTTTCTTCGTCAGTGGAAGGGGCACTTACTAATCAAGTGAAAATATGGAGGAGTAAAAGAAGATTAAACATCAGCCATTTGTTTTCTTTTCTAATTGCTTTCAAGAATTTAAGAACTGCCCTCATTTATCAGAGCTGCTCTGCCCAGTGTGTCTTTTTAATGTCTTCATTTGCATTTCATTAGGCCACTTTCCAGGCGAGTGTTAATATTCCCACAGTGTGCTGGTATGTGCCAGGAGACGTCCGTATGCACGGGCTGCTGTCACCGTGACGTTTCCATGTAAATCAAATGAATGAGGTCATTGTGTGGAGGACCACACAGTCTGACAGCAGACTGAGAAGATGCTGCTGATGGAACTAATGAAGTTTGTCAAAGACACACTGATGTGTGTGTGTGTGTGTGTGTGTGTGTGTGTGTGAGTGATGGTTTTAGTCAGGCCCTCATCATGGCTGTTATCAGGAGGAGGATATGAGAGGGAACGTTTTTTGATGTTTGGCTCTCAGATTAAAGCCAACATTTTTTCTCTTTTAATTTTGTGAAAACTTGTTTGACTTTTTGACTAAGGAATTTTTAAAAATCCTTTCCTCTCAATATTTAAGCTTTAAAGGCTCAATAATGCTGCCAAACAACCTCGTCTCCCCAAGCTGGAAACATTTGTCACAGCGCTGCGTTGTGCAAAGCTGCATACACTGGTTAAAAAGCGAATGGTTGGCAAACTGTGGTTTTAATGGATGCAGTCCCTCTGTATTCTTGAACACGAACAGATGCAGAGTGACAGTGTATATTTATCATATTTTTCTTGTTGTAGCAGTGTAACATTGTGAACTCTGCAGCTCTAAACCCTCTGTGTGTGTGTGTGTGTGTGTGTGTGTGTGTGTGTGTGTGTGTGTGTGTGTGTGTGTGTGTTGTTTTGTGCAGAACTTCCAGGAGGAGATGTCTCTGCAGCCTGAGGGATCTCAGTGGCTCAGCTGGAGTCTGGAGCAGGTCGCTCTCACCCTGGGCCGCCGTTTCCCTGACCGCCATGTTTGGGTGGTCCGAGCCTCCCACATGTATCTGCACAAGTTCAGCTGCTACCACAACTTTGTGGAGAGCAACATGTTTGGGGCACCGGAGCACTCGCCGTACTCCCCCAACTCTGGAGCGTTTCACCACCTCAGGTCTGTTTATTTAAAAGGTCACATTTTATGCATATTTGCTTTTCAACATAAAGGTGACAGACAACCATCCACTCAGTTCTTCTTCATCTGTTTGCATCAAAAAGATTTGTCTCCATCTTCAGCAGCTCTTTATCTTCTTTGATCAGTTTAGAAAAAATAGAGCAGCTGAATTGGCCATTTTTAAGGTTTGTATGAATTTGTATACCAGGTGTAATTACCTCAATATTGTGCAATACGAATGCATTACGACTCTGATCACTGACCACTAACCACCTCTTACCTCTGAGCAGGATCATCACCTTAAAAGTAGAAGCTTTCCTCATGAGTATGTATTGTGTTTGTATTGGAACAGTTCGTTTGAACAGTGTTTGTGATCGCAGGGCGCTGCTGAGCCATGGCATGGAGCGAGCCAACCTGCCACACCCCCTCCAGCCACAAGGAGGTGCTGAAAGCATCCCGTCAGGGTTTGCTCTGATGCTGGTGGGCTTCAGCAAAGGCTGCGTGGTCCTGAACCAGATGGTGTATGAGCTGTCCGGAGCCCGCGCAGACCCGCAGGTGTCTCACTTCATTAAACGCATCACAGACATGTACTGGCTGGACGGCGGGCACCCGGGAGGCAGTGAGACCTGGGTGACAGACAAGCAGGTGTTAAAGGAACTCGCTTCCAGTGGTGTGTCGATTCATGCTCACGTGACCCCGTATGAGGTGTGTGACCCGATGCGGGCCTGGGTGGGCCGCGAGTACGGGTACTTCATTAAGACCCTGGAGGAGTTTGGGGCCAGTCCAAGTACGAAACTACACTTTGCTGACAAGCCGCCCACCATCGAGAACCACTTCAGGGTAATCAAGGAGTTCTGAGTCACACACACACACACACACACACACACACACAAGCTGATTGCTGAACATCACTGAGCGCTTTAGATTATTGAAGAATACAGACTGAGTGTCTTACCTCATTGTTCTTTGATTTAAGGGCTCAGAATTATGAGCATGTGACAGACGCTGGTGTGCTGTACTTTAAAGCTGGGGTAGGCAGTTTATTGTTGGTGTCATCTGACAAAAATCCCATAATAAGCTTTCAGCATTTTGTGATTCAGCTGGTCTAAAAGGACTCTAGACTTCCGCTCCTCTCCCTGGCTCTGGATTCAGACTGTGACGGGACTTTTCTGCCATTCACGGAAATTTCAGTGTGTGTTCCTGTTGGCTGCTCTATGCTGCACTTCTTAAGGTGTGTTCAGACAGAAAGTGATGAACACACTGTTATCACAAGAAACACCAGTATCGTGTCGCTCGATTGTATTGGATCATATTTTTGATCATCGCTTAAATTGCGTCATTAGCGCGATGGACACAGTCTGTTAATATTAGCTCATTCAGAGGAGGGGGGGGCAGGTCATTTTCTGACGGTAATTACTGCCGATTTAATCATCATTTCTGCACTACATCAGTTGTGGAAATCCTACACAGGTTTGAAAACTTAACAACGTTGTGCCTGGGTAATAAAATCATCTGGAGTGTCAGCGTTGGCTAGTAGCTTCAGGAGGAAGGGGGGCTTGCCATTTGCTATGATTAACCACGGCGGATTTAATCAAAATCTTTGCACAGCATCAGTTGTGGAAGTCCCAGAAACATGGAAAACTTAAGGACGACATGTCTGTGTTTATAAGAGAACCCTGTGGTGGATAACAGTAATCACACATAGCAACAGTTGCTTTAACCGCTACGTTCAGTATTTAATTAATTCAACATCTGTTCGGTAAATTCTGGCAAGGTTCGTGCCGTCAGGAGAATCTCAACACTGATTGGCTGTCGCCGCACAGCGTCATGCGACGTCACCCGAAAAGTTCAATATTTTCCACTTTGAGGGGTGATGGAGGCGATGGACGCTGCATCCTGAAGTGACATTGCTTGTAATCAGGTCTTTATATTGACTTTGTATGAAATCTCGTTGCATTCACTGCTTTTGGTCTGAACACACTTTTTTTTTTTTTTTAAAGATGTTTTTTGGGCTTTTGTGCCTTTATTTTCTGACGGGACAGCTGAAGAGTAGACAGGAAACAGGGGATAGAGAGGGGATGACACGCAGCAAAGGGCCACAAGGTGGAATCGAACCCGTAGCCGCTGCAGTGAGGATGCAGCCTCTGAATATGGGGCGCCTGCTCTACCAACTGAGCCACTGGACGCCCCTGAGCACACCTTTAGGTGTGACGCTGCTACAAGCTGATTGGCTGTTGAAATGAGTGACGTGCCTTGCATTCTAAAACTGACCTGGTGACTTGACAGGCTGAGCTGCAGGCGACACCGTCAGCCGGCTCGAGTCGAGCTGAGATGGACCAGTTCACGCCACCATTTGGTCTCGTCATGAATCTTTGGTACAAACTGGACTTAAAAGAGAGAGCGACAACAAATGGGAATAAAAGGAGAGGAGAGGGAGCAGCGGAGTTGCCTCCTTAGAAGTCTCATGCTACAGCTAGCTTGATTTCCAATGTTGCCTACCCCAGCTTTAATCACTAAACGCACTTGACCCGAGTTTGAATGATCCAGGATGTTTGTCCTGCTTCCTGTGGTCCTGAACTGGAGCATGCACTACAAGGTGCGTTCAAAGACTTCCTGCTGAGCACGAGCGGAGCGCTGCAGTGACGTGCCTGTAGCAGGTTCAGGCTGTGACTTGATCATCATCACCTGAGTCTCATGCATTTCTCGGACTGAGAAAGTTAAAGCTTGCACCTGCCACATGCACATTACTGCACAGCGCGGCGTTTGTGTGCAACAGGAACTGCACCGCATACGAAAAAGTCTTCCTCCGTCTTCAGTCTTTAGCTGATTATGACCTTTGAATTCTTTAATTCTGGTTCGAGCTTTTAGTCATTGCAAACTCGTCAATTTTCAAAACATGAGCGTTTCATGTTGTTTCAGTTGGACTGAGATTCTCTTACTTAAGGTGTATAACACAGAGTATATCATTGTGATATTTAAATTTCTGCCATAATTTTAACTTTAACGCTAGTTTGGCTGAAGTAAAACAGCTTATTACATTCTCTCTATACCTGCACTTGTGTTGAGCTACTTTTAGACGCGTGAATGTCTGAACTTGACTTAATAGTTTCAGACTTCGTCAGTTGATCTCTGATTGTATTTAAAATTTGTGGCAAATGAATGAAGCCAAGCACTTAAAATGGTTCTGTTTTCATTCCTTCAGTTTGATGCCACTTGTGAATTTCCACTAATAATTTCTCCAAACTTACCTGGCACATCACTGCCGTCTTGGCAGTTTACAACACATTCTTATTTCAAGGTCAGTTTGGTTGCAGATCTGCAGCTTTCGATCACACCACATGATCTTTTTCAGGCAGTGGAATTGAGATGCTGTAAAATTTATCTGCTGGTGAAGCTCATGTGGACGTTGAGATGAGATTTTTAAGCTTAAAGGACCACACCAGTCTGTTTTTGACTTGTCTCCGTCAGCCACAACTGTAGTTGTTCAAATGTGACCATGTGTTACTTCAGTAGATGTCAGGCTGCATTTTTAAAGCCCATTAACGACCATTCATG
>JAPZDX010000005.1:25934810-25947101 GCA_029783625.1 Naso annulatus | reverse complement strand
AAATGGTACAAATACGTGGCAGATTTTCTTTTCTTGTGGCAAAATGGTACAGTATTAATGTAAAAAAAAAATAGCAATGGATTACTTTGTTGAAAGTGTAATAAAATGACTGATTACTTAAAAAGTAATCAAGCACTCTAACCCGTCACTGTGTAACACGTTACCCTCAACACTGATCATGATAGCATCAAGTTTTGTCGTCTTTTTTTGAGTTTTGTGTTCATTTCGAGGTGTTGATTGGATGATTAAGATCACCTTCCAAACTCATCTCAAGTGTCACTTTAATACTTGAACTCTTGCACCAACACACAGCTTTGTCCTGGCCATGTGTGCTTGAACACACATCTGCTGGATGTCAGACGCACTAATACGCAACAGCTGTGAGGAAATGCCCGCCCCCTCCCTCCTTACTTTGTCATTGATCTCCCTCTCGTCTGTACCACACATGTCACGTCACCATCCTCTCAGCTGAAGGGTGGGTCGGGTGTGCAGGTCCACACAGCCTCAGCATTGATTCTTACATGAGGAGGCTCACGAGTGCAAAGTCACCATCACTAATAGGACAAGTGATCATTTTCCCTGCAGGATGCCAGTGAGCGGCAGTGTTGAGTTGTCTGACCCGCAGAAGCTGCACTGCAAAGGAGAAATGACTCACATCCCAAGAGACTTCACTTATTTAACTTGTCTTTTTGTTTAGATTCGTGCATATTTCCCTCAGTTAGAGCTCCCCCAGTTTAATTTATATGTACAAGATTTCAGTCTGTAATAAAGTGTCGAGGGAGCTGCAAATTTGACATATGACTTATTAAACTCAGAGCATAACCTGTGGTTTGCATCCTGGACACATTCCAGTGACTTCATATACAGTAAGCTGTGCAGTTTCCCCTGTGCATACGTGTGTGTGTGTGTAAGCCTGCCCTGCAACAACATTCATTATGAATGACACAATTTAAAACTAAGGTGAATTAAAGAGCACCTGCAAGTGGGAGGATTCAAAATTAATGATGTAATGATGTAATTTATGCTGCACTGTTATGCAGCTTTTTTGTTGTTGGAAATAGATGCTCTCTGATGAAGTGTTTGTGTTTGTATAACTCTGGTATTAATACTGAGCATTACATTTGAAAATAAATCACAAATGTGGAAAATATTGTCGTTATTTGACGCAGAATTCTTTGGTAATTTGCATTGTTGGTACTTAGTTCAGTGTGTATGGAGAAGGTCTGTCTTAAATCGAGTAATAAACCAGATTTTTTTGGCCACTTCATATTGATATGGCATCAGCATGAATTTAGAGTATTTCTTTGATGAATCTAAGTCAAAATTTCACTGCTCTGTTTTGGTCTCCACCGACTCCAGAGGGAATTGCTGACTCTTTAACAGTTACAAGCTCTACACTACATTCACCTGCTAGCTGCTTAATTTGTTAGTCTGCTTTGTGGTGCTGGGCATATAGCATACAGTGGATTTTTTCAGAGCTTTTTATTTACTGAAAACGGCTGCCTGCTAAAAGGGTGTTGATGAAAAAGGTTATAGTAAGCTAAACAGTGAAGACAAAGACTCAAGAAATCAGTAAAAAAAACCCTGAAAAGCTGCATGGATAGCAGAATTTGGTGATAATTTCTGTTGGTCCACTCTTAAAACAAAAATTGGCAGTATGGCTGCTTTGAGCTATACTTTAAAGACTATAGACTTTGTGTTTGTAGTTATTTTTGTTCAAACCTATTATAAGTGCAAAAAGCATTTAACATTTGAGGGTGAAGACAGCTCTGTCATGCAGCTTAAGCTCAGTCTGACGAAGGTGCACTGAATGTGGCGTGTAAATCCAGCTCTTTTTGATATGACTGAGTCAAGTCCCTCTCCTGATCTCTGGAGGTCTGCTCTGCATAGTTGGTGTAACATGTAATTAATCAAACTGGTATGTGTCAATGAGGCCGATGGAGTTTTGTTCTGTAATGCATTGTAAGCTTGTGTGAGTTTGTTTATGCATGTGTGTGTGTGTGTGTGTGTGTGTGGTCTCTGCTATAAATGAGTGTGTGAGGTCCAGCTGCAAAACGTGCTTCAGTGTGCACATGGCCGCACTGCAGCGTCTGTGTCGCTCTGTGCAGGCAAACTGACACTGTTAACTATAAATAATTGCACTGAGTGAGACATACTGTTGTATACAGTGTACACAGCAGTATGTTCTGCTGAGTGTTTAACATAAACTGCTCGCGGCTTAAATGGTGAATCACTGAAGCGTGTCACTTTGTGGTGGTGACTGGATTATACGTAATGTTAAAGTGGTGACTCAGAATTTAGTTAAGTGGAGACCAACAGGAGAAAACACACAGACCTGTTATAAGGTCAACTCCTCATCCTCTACACCTCTTGACCTGTCAACATGTTGAACATGCATGGCTGTCAGGCTATCAGCTTTAGCCAGCAACATGATGAATGTACCAGGATTGCTCATGCGTGCCTCCAGCTCTTAGAGCGCCTACATGTGGGAGTTAGCCTATTAATTTTTGATTTGGGGAATTAGTGGGAAAAAAGCCTTTTGTTAGTGTTATTGTCATATTCTTCTGAAGTAAAAACAATAATTCGCATCACACAGGGGCTTTAAATGTCAGCGAGAGTATTATGAAATGTTTTTTAAAAGAAGAAAAGACTGAGTTCTTTGGAAATTCCAGAATGCTTGTGCAGATGATTTGGGCTGAGACCTAACAATCACTTTGGGATACTAACAGGAAGTGGGGTTTATTCCAGTGATTATGAGAATGTTATACTAAAATTAATTGGCAAGGAACTTATTAGCCTTATGTATGCATTTACAAATAAATGCATATATCACCTCCTATCAATAAAAGTACTTAATGTGTAAAGAGTTAACTGCTTGCTGATATGTTTGCCTTTATTTAAAGTTCTGGCCCTGAGTGGCAGAAAATAATTGAATGCCTCTTTAAATTAATGAGGCATATTTTTATCATCTTTCTTATTGCACCTCCCCATGCTGCTGTTGTTTTTGCTGCTCTTATCGGTGAAAATAAGACTCGTCTGTGCTGCTAAGTTTTCCTCTGTGGCGTGAGGGGAAGCCATGGTGGTGACACATCAGCCAGGCCTGGCAAACTCTGCAGAGAAGTGGCTTTAGAGTGACCTGAAATCACATGAGCATGACTGGAGAACACAAACATCTGCTGCAGTTTCCCAGAGGGCTTAGCGTTCCTCGAAATAAAGGAACTTAGTGATTTAGACCCTAAATCTGGATACTGACGGCAATAGGGGCCTGAAGAGACACGCGTTTCTCACTGCTAGTGGGGAGTTTAAACTTTTAAACTTATTTTATTTGGTTTGAAATGTTTTTCAAGCACTTCACATGTTTGTTTTATAAGGAAGACATTGTCACATCATGCAAATGACCCTTCCCAAATCTCAGGGGGTAAATACATTAAAGTGTTGTTCAGATTACACGACAAAGGCAAGATGTCTGCCAAACAGCAGCCTATTTTTTGTGAGCTGTTCGCATTTGTTCACATTTCCCAGAGCATTTGTGGTGAAAAATCTGGTATTTTTTAGCGGGTATTTTAATGAGACATTGGGGACATGTATTTTGAGCAGAAACATTATCTTTTCTTACTGCTAACGAAGTGTTTTTTGTGCCTAAGTCTAACCACACATTAACCACAACACTGTGATGTTATAAAATTTTAAATTAAAACAAGAAAAGAGCTACTGAAGAAGTTTCATCGTGAAAAATTAAGTATCGCATATCTATGGCTTTCAAAAATTCTTTAGGTTGTGCACACTTTTCGAATAACTGAAAATTCTGCAGTTACTGACATTGTCAGCTTGGTGACTTTTCGTTTTTATCGAAAGACGAACTCTCCAGCAGCTGTTTTGTTTTGTTTGATACGAGTCTTCTAATGAAACACACTAATGGGCCGGTCTTACAGTACAGATGCACTGTTAACTGTTATTATTTTCCCATCAATTCATCATTCCCGTCTGCAAAGTGCAGCCTGCATAAACAGTAGACAAAGCGAAGTACAAGCACAGTGATTCCAACGAATTGAACTCACTGAAACGGTGCATTAAATATGACAGTCATGTGTTTATAATTAGTTCTTGCTGTGAGTTGTGGATGGATTTGAATCGAGCCCAGCTGGTCCAGGCTTTCATATCTTTGTGCAAAGACAAAGAATGCAAAGTGAAAATCACTCAAGCAATTTGCATGTGTGCTGATGTGTGCAGCCTGCTCCTGCTGTTTGTCAAAATTTCCTACCTCTTAGTTTTCAGTCATGGAAATAAGAGGCTCAACTGGAAAAACTACTTCAGTTACAACAATCTATGTGCCCAAAGTAATAATTGTACTTTTCATATAACTTCCAGACTTCAGGGGCTTTCACACAAACTGAACCACCCTCACATTAGCATAGATGGGCGGCAAACACAAACACTCGTGTGATGACACAGGCAGGTAGAAATCTTTACAGCACATTGTGTCACTTGTGCAGAAGGGAGGTGATTTTGCAGCCTAACAAGTCAAATCCTGTCAAATAAGGACATTGGGGCTTTTTAAAATCATATATGAACCTTGCGACTTATTCACATCTAATGAAATAAGCTCATGATGAGACATATAACGTATTTATGAACTACCTCTAGAGGCCTTGAGCTGTCATGGTGTGTTATACCTACACTGTCCACTAGAGGGCATTATTAACATCACAGTTGTTCCAAGGTATCATGATGCTTTCCTCCTTCATCGTAAAAGCACACTGGATGAAAAAAGAAAACAAACTTTGTGTACATTTTCTGGTACTGGAAAATACAAATTTAACTTGTTACACAATCTAGAAGAAGTTCTCCTCTTTTATTCCCAATAAACTAAGCCTACAGGCAATCTCTAATTACCCCCATACCACTGTTCTTACAGTGCACATTAAAGCTGCTTTTATTGTGTGAGAGCCAGCAGGCAGAGAGGCTGTTAAACAGAGACTTCTGGAACTTTTGTCTGCAGTTTTACCTTCACTCCCATTCGCCATGTGCGCCGTCTCAGGCCATTTTATTTTTCAGGATCCGTGTTTTGTTATAAAACATAAAACAGAATCTAATAGTTAAGTGTGTGTGTGTATGTGTGTGTGTGTGTGTGTGTGTGTGTGTGTGTGTGTACGTGTGTGTGTGTGTTCTCTTGAGTTTAACTTTGTGAGTTTTAGACCTTGCGTGAGGAAAGTGAAGTTTGAGGAATTACAGACTCTGTTTTGCGTAGAGCTTAGATGAAGGGTTTGTGTTTGCCATGCAGCTGTGGTGGTTAACTCTGTGGATACAGATTATTTAATGGATGTGTTCAGTTCAGGCGTTACTT
Source organism: Naso annulatus (assembly GCA_029783625.1). Classification (NCBI taxonomy): domain Eukaryota; kingdom Metazoa; phylum Chordata; class Actinopteri; order Acanthuriformes; family Acanthuridae; genus Naso; species Naso annulatus. The sequence goes on along the minus strand of JAPZDX010000005.1, from coordinate 25,941,757 downwards.
ATTAATTAAAGCATGAGATTGACTCACAACTGTATTTGTATCATGCTTGAGGAAAATTTGATTTTGGCTTAGATGACAGAGATTACATGCAGCAAGTGATCATTTATGAAAGTCTGATTTAATAAAAGAAATGCAGCAAAAAGCTGTGTATTCTCTTTTTTTCCAGCCTCGCGCACAACTGTACATGTATGCATACTTTCAGTATGAGCTAAATTTATAATGTCAGCGGTGAGCCCCGTGCGACCTTCCTTTCATTTCCTGCGACACTACTTAACATCACAATTGGGGAAAATCTGACTAAATAGAAAACACACATCCCTGCTGTGAAAGTGGACTTTCCAGTCCAACACTCCTCTTAAGAACACATTATTCTGTGAGTTGGAAAATGCAGTCTTTGCCAAGCAGAGTTAATAGCTGAAGCACACAGGCTGGTAGTTTTAACAGGTGGTTTTGATTATTACCACTCTTCATGTCTGCTACTGATTTATCAACATGTGCTGCAGCTCCCTCACTTACAAACTAAAACTCAGAAAGGTCAGAAAACTGAACAGAAAACTAAAAATCAAACATCACAAGTATGCACAATATATCAGAAAATTATCTGCTGATAAAGATACATATATAGTATCGAAATTTATGATCTTCTGTTCAAACTTTGGTGAAATAGGGCTGATAGTACGAGAGAAATTGATTGAACAAGCATAGAATATTCACACTCCAATACAGTAATTGGTGATATGTGTTAATAAAGTAGGTTTGTCATCTGCCAATAATTATAACAGAGAAGAAGAAGAACAAGTAGGTGTAGAATAAAGAGGCAGCACTCTTTTGTCGCGCCTGTGACATTAAACTACTCCACCAAGAGGAGCCCCATGCTGTAGATGAGGAAGAAAAACATTTTGCCCCCATGTGGATATTTTCTACTGCTTCAGAGGAAGACAACACAACTGCAATTTGCAACACGTTTCTCGGCCACGAGAAGCATATTTTCATTCATTATGATGTCGGCTGAACAAAATCCATTCTGTACATCCCTAAAACATGGCATCTGTTAATGCCACAAACAGAGCCTGTTTGGCTTGGGCAGGATGCACATGCTTAAATCTGCATCTAAAAATAAAAACTGTGCAACTCAGTGTTACCTGCGAGACAGTTATGCTGAGGTCAGACTACAAGATGTCAGCCCAGTAACAGCCTGGGAAGATGTAGGGCGTTGAGCAGGCTCAGAAACGATCAATGAGCATCGGGTGTGACAATTGATTGTTTTATCTCGTGTAGTGTGTCATTACGGACGACATCCTATGCTGTATCTAGGAAGCCTCACAACCTTACAACAGTTTGTTTGATTTTTTGTTTATCTCCAATGATGGTTTGTCAGTAGTTGTAGTAGTCAGTGTTGAGCACTTCCTTGCTGGTGACATGTTGTGAACTGCAAACGATGATTAATCGGGGAGCAACGTTTAGTCTGTCATGTCTCTCGGCCACGACACGTCAAGAATTCATGACTTTTTAATCTCCTAATCTGACCCAGTGAACATTTTTACAGGCAAAAATATCTTGTATTCTGACCCCGGCATTAGACTTTAGCAGGAACATGACCAACAGGAAAGCTCATATTCTTGCAAACAAGACACAAAGGGATGAAACATATTTGTTTGTGTGTTTACAGGTTCTCCCTTTGCTGTTCTGTTGATAGAAGATGAGGGAGCATCGGTTGTTGCCGCTGTGTGCCCTCCTGGGCGTCCTGTTCGCAGGACTTCTCCCAAACCTCCAAGCTCAGGAAGGTAAGTTGAGCCAAAATAATCTTAAGAGGTTGTGCTCATTTTGCGGATGATCAGTCTGATTGTGTTTCTTTCTTTAATTTTTAGCATTGCTCAGTGGGATGTGTTTTATTTCTGTTTTGGCCTCTTAAAAATATTTAATCTGCAGCTGGTAAAAGTGTGATTTATTAGAGTTCAATGACATTGTAACAAAAGTAAAACACATTCATGTAAAGTAGCACAATACTGTTGGTAAACTGGCTGTAGTATTTTTAAAAATCTTGATCTAAACTGAATCATGAAACAGAAAAAGCACAGACTTACTGAGTCCAGTTAGATGCTTGTGATTAGCAAACAACTTAGAATTATGTCGACATTTCATTTGTTTTGTACATCAGTATTAGTGTTTGGCACCAAAACAATGTTTGGAACCAAACATCAAGCATCTTTTCACTGGTCTCCACTTCTGTCCTCCAAACACTCTTCTGTGAAGACTGTGCACAAGGACTGGCAGCTGATATTTACTATCTAGTGGATTCATCCTGGAGTATTGGAAAGGAGAACTTTGAGCATGTCAGACAATTTATGTACAGCTTGACAAAGTCGCTGCACCAGGTTGGAGGGGGCAGGTTTAAATTCGCCCTTGTGCAGTACAATTACAAGCCGGAAACTGAGTTCCACCTCAACAGCTACTCGACAGCTCAGGGAGTCTTGGCACACATCAAGGCCATGTCTTACCGCGGTGGGGGCACGCGCACCGGCCTGGGCCTGGATTTCCTCACTCGTACACACATGACCACTGCTTCGGGCAGCCGTGCGGTTGAAGGGGTGGCACAGGTGGTGGTGGTTCTAACAGACGGGCGCTCCCAGGATGACGTGGCCATGCCAGCTCAGGTGCTGCGGCTGGCGGGCGTGGAGGTGTTTGCAGTTGGAGTTCAGGATGCTGTGGACTCTGAGCTCAGGGAGATGGCTAGCCATCACTATGACACTCATGTTTTCAGTGTAGACTCTTTCCTGAGCTTGCGGGATATAATCCAAGATTTAGTAGTGGGGATTTGTGGCGCAGTGACCCGGTCAGGGGGGGCTCCTGTGGCAAACGAGGCCCCCGTGGCCGGAGGAGGGACAGGTAATGAAATGGGACCAATGTCACTACCATACTAATGTGTCTACGTGTCCAGGAAGAAGCTGCTGCAGTGACTGGATTTGATTATTAACACAAACAAGTATTTTTTTAACCACAATGATTAACCTTTCACTCCCCACCTGCAGAATTAACATCACTTGTTTTGTCTTAATATTCCCCTAATGCTTTTAAAATCACAATCTGCATGTGATCGACACTCTTACAGCATCTTAGATTAGAGTGTGAAGTTTGCTGAAAAATGTCAACGATACAAAAACTTCCCAGCTGTAGGTTTTAGCTTTGTGTTGGCAGACAGCAATGACTACAGACATAGAAGACACCATTTCATACAATGCCTGTTTGTATAATAAACTGTACAGTAGGTGAGAGGACAAACACACACACACAAAGCTTGAAATACCCTTAGTTATGAGAAAAAAATGGATGAATAACAATTTGTAGAAGTTGAGTAACTAATAATGAACTTTAAAAAAAAAAACACAGCCGACATAAAAACAAGTACAAATTGTGGAGTAACAAATTTTGCTTATTTTATATGGGATTATAGCTACAGTGTAAAAGTACAGGGTCGGAGAAGTTTTAGTCCTACATATGCAGCCGGCAACAGAAAAAACCTCCAACTTCAGATCAATAAAACATTCCTCCAGAAGACTGTTGAAAAAGAATATAGTTTGCTGGCGTCTTACCCCTGAAAACATCACATCTAAAAAATCAAACAATGAGCCTTTAACAAAAGCTAACCACGCACAACTGCTTGTGTGTCTTGCATTTTTGTATGTTTGTCTTTATCAGTCACAATGTCTTTTCTGTGTAAAAAAAATATGTGTAATATTCTGTATTTGAAACAGTGATGAAGCCGTTTGGACTCATCCTTGACCTGCTGCAAAAGTACTTTGAGAATGTTTTCACATGTGATTGTCCAGAAATGTGGAATATTTTTAATAATTTGCAAAAAAAAAGGCCCATTAAAGAAAATAGGCTTGCGGGCATTCTTCAAATTAGTATTAATTGAAACACAACTGATTTAAAATGAACTGTACTCATTTTACATGGATTCACTTGTGTTGTGTTCTCAAGTACGGTAGACTCGCAGGCACCAAGGATGAGCCACAGAATCATGACTGGTCACTTTATCTGAGGTCTGTAACAAGAGTCTGCATGGTATGGCTGAACTCAGTGGAGTTTAAAGGAAAGATATCACAGATTTTTTTTGTCCATTATTCTTCACATCATGGCCTCATAGTTTAGGACCCTCAGCTTTTGCACTTTCTTTTCTCTCCAAATTGATCCTCTAAAACAATAATAAGTAGCAATTATAGGTTACAGCATCTTATAAAAAAGTTTGCTTTTCAGTTTAAGAAACAATCATTCAGCAGTGATAAACTTTTTTTTTAAAGTGGAAAGTTCAAAATGATGTCAAATTTTGTCTACTTTACATGGGAAATCTAATCTGCCCCTGATTAATGACATCATTGTTTGTTTTTTAAGATTTTGCAACTTCTTGGCCTTAAACTGTTATCATTGATCAAACACGCTGTGGAGTATCAGCTAAACGTATCTTATATCAGTGGTTAGTATTCATGTTGACTATAACGCTACTTCTCTGTACTTCAACAGTCACCCAGTTACATTCTATGAGAGGAGAAATTACTCTGTGGCTTACAACAATCTTGAACAAACTTCTGAGCCACATGCAGGAGAAAAAATCAACAAATTAGATTGCTTAAGGGAATCTCCTTGGTTCAGCCTACATGCAGTATGATGTGTTTTGCAATGTTGTTATTGATTTGTTCACCCTGAATGTCACTTGACACGTGCAATGATATGCTAGCACGAGTTCTTGTCTCTGTCTCACCGTGTTAACGCTTTCACAAGTTCCATTTTGTTTTGTTTTCTCTCTCTCTCCTTAAAGCACAAGATTCCGCTGACCTAATACTCTTAATTGATGGATCAGAGAACGTTGGAGCGGCAAACTTCCCCTTTGTGCGTGATTTGGTTTTGAGAATCATTGAGCGCCTTGATGTGGGCAGGGACGCTGTCCGGGTGGCCTTGGCCCTGTACAACGCCAGCCCCGAGATAAAGTTCTATCTAAATAGCCATGAGAGCAAATCATCAGTCCTGGAAGCTGTGAAGGGCCTGACCTACACAGGGGGCGACGAATCTAACCTGGGGGCTGCCTTGGATGAAGTGGCCATTAGCCTTTTGAGCCAAACAGCTGGGGGCAGGGCAGACGAGGGGGTGCCCCAGATGTTGGTGGTTATTAGTGCTGGCCCTTCCACTGATGATACTGGTGCCGGGGACCGATCCCTTAAGAGGGCAGGTGTTATCACATTCGGCGTGGCGATTGGTGACTCTGCCACTGCAGATCTGGAAACAGTTGCTACAGATAAAAGTTTTGTCCTGTCAGCGGCTGATTTCAGAGCAGTGGCAAACACGGGTGACCAGCTGCTCCCATTCATTAACGGGGTCGTCCAGCGCACCATTATAGTTCAGAATGAGTTCACAGAAGGTATGTAACTTCTATGTCAATGTTGGCAGGGCAGTGTGGTTGTCAGAGGGCTCAAAATATCTAATAATGAATGCAATATATTGTGCCAGGTTATATTTACATGTGCATAATGAGAATCTCCATTATTCTCAAACATACAGGCTTATGCCAGTGGTATAAATAGCACAGTGAAAGTGAGAAACAGCATATTATTAATTTTCTAAACTTGGAATTTGACTCAGGTAACTTACGCCCCGTGTCCACCTGACGTCTTTTTTTTTATCCCTGAGCCCCAGAGTCGTTTTTCAGTTGTCTGCAGCAGCAGGTCGCCGCCCGGAAAAAACGGGCAGTGCATCTGCCAAGCATCTTTTTTTCTGAGCGCTCTGGCTTTTTTGTGCAGTTGCTCTGAGCGCTTCCAGTTGAAAATTTCTAAAATTTTTCAGGAAGGCCATGGTGACGTCACCTGGGTTTTTTTAATCCAGCCAGTTATATAGACATCCTCCTTGCTCCGTGGCTGACCACTTGAGCTGTGATAACGGGGCCATTATTGTTATTAAGCTTATCATCCATACCAAGAAAAGGATCCTTCATTTGATCCTCACAGTAAAAAAACAAAACAAAACTGATTTTCAACAACCCTAAGTAACTTTGACCGTGACCAGTGGCTTGAAAACCGAAACTTAACAATGCACGTTAATACGTCACACAAAACAGCAGTTTTAGTAAAATTGGGTCATATTTTATGGAGACAATGTCCTCTGGTTTTCCCTCTGATGTCCTATGACTGCTCTGCCTTAACTCTGTGATTCATGGAGGTTCCTGAAAGCAACATGTGGGCTTCCTGCAGACCGAAGCTGCAGCTGCAGCAGCAGGTTGTTGTTGGGGACAACTCCGCTAAATAACAGACTGCAGACAGACAGAGCAATCGTAGGACATCAGAGGGTAAACCAGAAAACAGTTTCTCTGTAAAACGAAAATTTTACGAAAATTGTTGTTTTGTGACATATTAACGTGCATTGTTTAATTTCCTTTTCGAAAACCAGTGGTCGCCGTCTAAGTTACAGAGTGTTGCTTTAACGCCTCTGGAAACGCAGCTTAAAGTAATGAGAATTCACATATTACATCAGAGTTGAGTGTCTCATGGAGTATCTCCAAAAGTCTGAGTAACAATAAAAATACAACTATTAGAAAACCTAGCTTATTTTGGGGGTAACACCATTTTTCAAGACTGTGTGGGTGTGACGCATTACATTTTGATTAACAGCTCCCTGAACCCTGGCTTTGTCAACTGTCTCTTGTCCCCACAAACAGCCATGGAGCAAAGCAGGGAACAGCCCTATTGTTGTATAACTGTTAATATATAACTTTTCTGATATTTATATATTTTTCAGGTGAGAATGTTACCATGTGGATCTCAAATATGTAGTCAGTTTATCCAAATAACGCTTGTTTAAGTTTTTGCACTTGTGAGGAGCTGCGGCTTACGCTGAGACCTGCCGGTCTGCTTGCTGTAGCAGCCCGACTCGTTAATCTGTCACTCCGGTTAGAAAGTTAA
>JAPZDX010000005.1:25904887-25918177 GCA_029783625.1 Naso annulatus | reverse complement strand
CCGAGGCAAAAAAAAAACCTTGCCTCACTTTCAAACTATGTTACAGATAACCAAAGTTTGAGAATTTATTATCCAATATATTGTCCTAAATAGTGTTTTTTGTGACTGAATTTGCCTTAATTTATTATTGTTTAAGTTAAAGTGATATTGTTTGACAATATCTGGATTTGCACATTGCTATTTTTTAGGCTATTTTGTCTATTTGCTTACGTTCATGTTCTGATTACTGAAACAATAAGCTAAAGTTACTCAGCAGTGACTTCATGCTTGAGTAGATTTTTCACTATGTACTTTCTTACTCTACTTAAGTAATTATTTTGATCACTACTTTTTGCTTCTACTCGAGTCATATTATTCTAAAGTAACAATACTCTTAATGGAGTACAGTTTTTGGCTAGTCTACACACTTCTGCTTATGAGTATTTAACTACAGTTACAAACAGGTTAAACTGCCTTTTGCCAGTTACAAATGTCAGTAACTCATTAGTCAATGGTCATAAAAATGAGATGCAGGAAAAGATCCATATTTGAAAAGAATCAACAAGGAAGGTTTAGGCTGTGCACAGATATCTGAAAGTGGGACCCAGAATGGATGAGTTGTACACCAAGTAAAGAAGGTTGTCACTGCGCCACATCTGGAATGCTGTTCTAAAGAAGATGCAAACCAACATGAAGCATCATAACATACAACTTTATGGTTGTAGGTAATCACTAGGTAATTTCCGAATTAACCTTTTTAATAAAAAAGGGCACTTCCTTCCAACCATAATTCTATTGGTGGAGAACAAATATCCCATGAAGGAGACAGCTGAACATGCTAACTGATGAAACGACATGATAAAGTAAGCTAAGGAACTAGCAAGATCTAAGATTTAACAGAATGGATGCAATGCAGCAGAAACTTGATCTTGCCAAATAGTGAGCCTGCATCAGTGTATGAAAATAATTATAACTTGTTTATAATTGTTTATTAATGACTTGTAAGGTTTTCATAACCTAATTAATAACCGAATTCATAAAGCATTTATAACTGTCCTTTTATAACTTTTTTATTATTGTTTATTAATGATTTAAAAAGGCATTATAACCTAATTAATAACCTAATTTATAACAAAAAATAAAGCCTTTGTAGGGGTAGACTTAATGTAACATAGTACCGATAATAAAAATGAATCTTCTGTCTATGTTCTTCTGGTAACATCTTTGGAAGATATTTTAATTTTATGTGTCCCATCATTTTAACATATTATAAAACGTTTTTAACATGTCCGTCTTTTTGCAAAAAACATCATTTAAACACACTTTTGGACACAATCTCTCTTTCCATATGCTGTCAGCATCTTGCTCTCTTTTGTTTGCACCTACTTCAGTGGGAACATTTGTCTCTTTAATGTGCAAAGGCGGCTGATGCGGGGATGCACTGAAGCAAGGAACCAACATGAACTACCCCCTACCTGTAGCCCTGAGCGGTACTTGCTTTTAATTACGGTCAATGCAGTAAATCTACACTCACAGAGGTAGATGGAGGTGAAGGGGATGAGCACTTTCATAGCTTTTTTTGGAGAGGGCATTTTCATCTTTCCTCACTTTTCTTGCACAAGGTTCTTTCTCCTCTCGCTGTGTGTGTTACAAATCGATCCATTTCCCACACGTTAAGTTAGCTGGCTTAGACGTAAGTCATTTACAGGTTGTTTTTCATTTTTTCTTCCCGTCCTGCTCCTACCCTGAACTGCACCGGTGCCCCCCAGGGCTGGCCTGCCTTACACTTTGAAAACCATTTTGTAAAACATTGTATGTGGTTGTAAGTATCCTTATTGTAAGGGTTCATATGCAAAAAAACCAAACCTCTCCTTTAAGACTGGAACAGTCACTCCTGGCGGTGTCTCAGCTTCTGCGTGGACATTGATATCCATGTAGCATGTGAACTACTTGACTTCAGAAGCTGCTTGTTGACTTTACTTATATTCATTCAACATGGCGACTCTAAAACAGCCTCTTAATTTTGGTTTTGGCTAGTCGCATCCACAGCATAATTTTGCCTTCTACTGTTTACTTTTCAAGTCTTTATCAGTTGCCTATATTTCCTCGTGTAGTCCAGTACTGTGCAGATATTGCAACTGTTTCTTCATTTTGGCTCAGTTATCCAGACTGATTACTGTGCACAGAGTAAAAACAGTTTCTCCAGCTCCAGCTCCCAGGTCTCTGAACAGTTTCCTCCTTTGATAAAAGTAATTTTTGCAGTGGATGAGAATATGTCTCACTGTTTCAATGACTCCACACTCACATTTACCATTGTGGTGATTCCTAATCAGAGCCGGTCTACTCCTCAGCCCACAATGGCCGAGCCTCAACCTGGATATAACTACTGGGTCTTTCCTTTGCAGTTCACATTTTCCCCTAACTGCAGCTGTGCAGTGAACTCACTACAATCTTTTCTTAAATACAATGTAGAAAACCTGTCAGTTTAGCATCACAGCACTCCAATTTTAAGTAGCAGTTCACACGTTTTGGGATTTGTGTGTGTCAGCAGGCTCTGAAGGCTTTCTCTCTGAATGTTTTCCAGTCTAAAAATAAAGATTTTGAGATGTAGGGAGGATTTACCAAACTACTTTGGACAACCATTACATCAAACAGTGAAATGCTCAAATCTGGCTTTTTAAAAAAACTGTAGCACATTGTTGAATGGTTTAGGAAGATTTTTGGGGGAATCCTTTCTCTGTGTTATCGAGTCTTACTGTTTGTTAAAAGGTTGTCATAGCCATGTTATATCTGCTGCTTTAGTTTTTTCTTTCAACTTTTGATCCATATTTTAATGATTTCTGTAACAAGACATAATATTATCTCCTTTTCTTTCAGCTGAGTCACAGGGTCCTCAGAAGGACATCATCTTCCTCGTTGATGGATCTGATGGTGTTGGACGTGAATTTCCAATTATCCAAGAGTTTATTCGAAGGATTGTAGAAAGCCTCAATGTGGGTGAAAGTAAGATCCGGATTGGTGTGGTCCAGTATGGCGACTTTGCTCAGGCTGACATGTATCTGAACACACATACAACCAAAGAAGGTGTTTTAAATGCTGTCAGGAATTTGAGGCAGCGAGGAGGAAGACAACGTAACCTGGGACAAGCCTTGCAGTTTGTCAGTCAGGATGTTCTCACAGCAGCACGCGGTAGCAGGAAGCAAGAGGGTGTACCACAGTTTGTAATTGTTGTCTCCAGTGGATCTTCAACAGATGACATCAGTCGTGCAGCTACTTCCCTCAAACAATCTAGAGTTCTTCCCTTCAGCATTGGGACCAGGGATGTTAATCCTGCTGAGCTGCGAGTGGTGTCATACGTGCCTAACTTCGCCTTCACTGTCGATGACCTCCCAGGCCTGTACACAGTCCAAGAAAACTTAATCAACACTCTCACTGAGCTATCCGATGATGACATTGTCAGAATGCGTCCAGTATTCCCTACCTATGAAGGTAAGTACTCAATCACATGATAATAAAATGATCATTTACAGCAAAACCCAGCAACTGTAAATCTTGAAATGAGGGGTTCTATTTTATGCTGTTGTGAAGCAGGTCTTAGCGCAGATCCAGGCGTATTTGTAATTTCGTGCAGCACAAGTGGCTTTTTTCTCCTCCTGCACCAAGTTATTATTTCTGTGAACCAAACTGCAACAAGCTGGATGGAGCAGCACAACAGAGGGTTGGTCAGCAAAGATGCATTGTTGCGGTGCAATTTTGGTGTCATTTTGGTGGTAAATTTGCGCTGTGCTTCTTGGCAACCCAAATCAGGTCTCAAATGCAGCACAGCTGGCGGCGTGCTATTTTTGTGGCTCAAGAGAGCACATGACCAGTCTTATCCAAAATCTTACAGGCAGGTTTGGTGGATGTCCTTTGCGTTTTGTTAGGCCACATAAATAATCAAAATCTTAATTTTGAATGAAACATCCTATTATAGGTAGTTACATGAATTATTAAGCTGACTCTTGCCTGTTGAATTGGATGTGAATCAGGTAGTAAACATGCGTCATGATACAGCAGCTCTCTTTCAGCTGAATGCAGCCACCATGAATAAATGTCAGGAGCTGACATACGAGTACCTGTATTTAATTTAATTTTTATGATTGAAAATAATGCATTCAGTCAGTCATTTTGCATATTTTTTCCAAGTTGATAAACTGCTCACCCGTTTTTAATGTTGTTGTTTCTCTGGTCTCTGGTGAAAATGTTGTTTTTTAAGGGAAAATGCTAATTATATTTGTTCAAGCAGAAATTTTTGTCAGATAAAAATGTCTTGGGAATTGTGGAAATTATTTGATCCATATCTTTTCATCAATTTTTTTTTACTTTTTTACTGTTAAACACTGAAGTTATGACACATGCTCCTATCATACTGATCTGTTCAGATTTGATGTTAAATAATCAGTCATTTTTAATAACTTAATGAATCAGCCTGGGACAAACGGTACATGTATGCGATCTCTAGTCTGGATTTGATCATAAAGATCTTTAACAAAAAAGGCTTTTCTCGATCAGGAAAAACTTGTATTCTGTGTGGTTTGTGGATTTTTATTTAGCTATGCAAGCTGTGCCAAGCATCATTAGTGTTGCTGTTTCATAGGCCAAATGTTACCTATGAAGTTTGCGGATATTAAGCACCTAAACTGGTCGGGAATGTTAAAGCTCTTAACACCACAATATCAGTGACATTACAAGCTCATTGCTCCTCATCTGTGTGATTATAAATAAACTGGGATTACAAGCCTGAACCTCCTGGACAAAAGGCTCTGTCAGTTTCCTCCTGTGTAAAGTTCGTCTGGCACCTGTCTGCTCATTCTTCAGCTGAAATAAACGACACATTGTAGCGTCACAGCTGTTTAAGGGAATGAGAGGAGCCGATCTGATTGGCCATTATAAAAATTAGTTGTGACACACCTTCTAATTGTCTTTTCCTGCCACCTAACCACTGCGCCAGGCTGCACCACGGGCACACCTGTGTGTCTGTTCAAATGTAAATTACCAAAAAAGATTACCACACATACTTGTTCTTCCTGCGCCTACAGCTTAGACCTGTGCCCAGATTCACGGAAATAGAGCCCTGAATTTAAAGTTCCACATGTGACTTATTTTGTGCACAATTTCCCAGTCACGCTACATGTCGTCTATGTCTATTGAAAGCTATTTAGTTTGTAATCATACCATGTTACTGTGCTTGTATTTTTTTTGAGCAGGAATCACACCAGCACCCACGGAGGGAGACAAGAGAGATGTTGTGTTTCTGATTGATGGCACGACAGCAGTGAGCAGGGAATTCCCTGCCATCCGTGACATGATAAGAAGAGTTGTGGATAAGCTGGATATAGGAATGAATAAGGTCCGAGTTTCAGTGGTACAGTACAGTGATGACACAAAGTTAGAATTTCTTCTGAATGAATTCTCCAGCAAGGAAGAAGTCCGCGGGGCTGTGATGAAACTTCGAAGCAAAGGTGGCAACCGTCTGAACACTGGTCGTGCTCTTGAGTGGGTCTCGAGAAACATCTACCAGAGGTCAGCAGGAAGCCGCATTGAGGATGGTGTGCCTCAATTCCTAATTCTAGTTACAGGCGGAAAGTCTACAGATGATGTATCCACTCCAGCTGAACAACTTAAGAGAAGCCAGGTGGCACCTGTTGCCATTGGCTCAAGAAATGCAGACCCTAGTGAACTGAGACAGATTTCCCTGAAGCCTGAACTTGTATATACAGTTGACAATTTCCAGCAGCTTCCAAGAGTGGAGACGCAGGTCATCGATTCAGTCAAAACAATATCCACAACTGAAATCGCCAGTTATGTTCCTCCCACTGTGGACATACGTAAGAAATATTTTCGATATTCAATATATGCAGATTTATTTAACCTCTTATTGTACGTGCTCAAAGCAATGCTGATTGGGTTTTTTTTTAGAATCCCTTATACAAGAGGAAACCCACTACAAAGCTTCAGAGATTGATTATGTCATGGAGTTCTGTCATGGTCCTAAAATTAGTTAAAGAAAATGCAACAGTCTTGCAGATATACTCACGCTATACTCATGCAGTGTATTTACCCCTTCTCTTGCACTTGTTTTGCAGGCAACCTAAATCTTGGGAAAAAGGACATTCTCTTCCTTATTGATGGCTCAGACAATACAGGTACTGCTGGCCTAGCTCACATCCGTGACTTCATCCTCAACATTGTCCAACAACTTGACGTGCAGCCTGAACAAGTGCGTGTGGCTGTCGTCCAGTATGCAGACAGAGTTAAAACAGAGTTCTCACTCAACTCACACAACAACAAGGAAGCTGTTATTTCTGCTATCAAAAGACTTCGTCAGATGGGTGGTCGATCATCAGATCTGGCTGATGCTATTAATTATGTAATACAGAATGAGTTAAAACCCTCTGCTGGTGTTCGTCTGGCAGAGGCTTCCCAGCATCTTGTGGTTCTAACAGGTGCACGTTCACCCCAAGATGTTTCCATTTATGGACCTATGTTAAAGAATTCCCGGGTCAATTGCGTTGGTGTTGGAGCTGGACGTGCTGATACAAGGCAGCTAGCCCAAATTGCAACAACCCCAGATGATGTCCTTCAGGTTCCTACATTCCCTGGCCTGCCAGCGCTCCGGGAGAGGGTTATTGCCAGGTTGAGTGGGACCATGCCGGGGTCATCAAGCCCAGATGATGAGTATCCCAGTAAGTTGTGCAAAAATGTACACAGTTTACAGATTCTTAGATAACACATTTTACCATAATCTCATCATATGGAATGCATAAATGCAACCAGTAACCTTTTATCCATTTCTTCCCTTGTTCTTGTTTACATAGCATCAGGTCTGCCTGCACCCAAAAAGGCTGATATAGTGTTTTTAGTGGATGGCTCCATTAACTTGGGCAGAAATAACTTTAATGAGGTAATGTTTTTCATCAACAACCTAATTGATCTGTTCTACACTGAGAGAGACAACCTGCGGATTGGCCTGGCACATTATGCCACAGATGTCACTGATGTCTTCTACCTCAACACATACAAGAACAGGCAAGAGATTTTGGATGCTATCGGTCGAACAGAGTACAAAGGTGGAAATAGAATCAACACAGGTGCAGCCATTCGCCACGTTCAGGATGTTCACTTTACCAAAGAAAGAGGAAGCAGGATGAATGAGGGTACTCCTCAGATCCTAATGGTTATCACCGGAGGAAACTCAGCTGACGACAGCAAAACAGCAGCACTTGGTCTGAAGAAAAAGGGTGTGAGAATCTTTGCTGTAGGAGTGGGTGACACTCAGAATGAATTAGAAAACCTTGCCAGTGAGTCCACTACAGTTGCACGAGCAGTCACCATTCAAGAACTTTCAGAGCTCAATGAGCAAATCCTGGAGACTTTGGATGATGAAGTCAAGGGGAAGCTGTGCATTGGTGTGCCAGACATTCCTAGAAGTAAGAGACATAGAATAAGTTTTTCTAGCTAATTGATTTTAGAGCCGAGTAGTTTCACATATAATTTGCAACTTAGATTGAAAGTTTCAGTGTCCAGATGTTCTCTGTGTTTCACAAAAAATGTTGTAAATATAACCATGCTTTGTTTTACAGCTTGCAACATAGAAGTGTTGGTGGGCTTTGATGTTAATGCCCAAAACATCTTCAGTGCTCAGACCAACCTCCAGAGCAAGATGGGTTCCATCCTGCAGAGAATTTCCAAAATGGCAGCTATCAGTTGCTCATCTGGGCAGATTCCCTCTGTGCAAGTGGGCATCCTGGCCATGGACTCTGCCTCTGAGCCTGTCCAGCTGGACTTTACAGACAATGCTGATGAGCTCTTTGAGGCCTTCAGAGCACTGCGGAGTCGTGGTCCCTTCGTTCTCAATGGAAAGACCATTTCAGCTTACACCAATAGGTTCAAAACCAGACAGGACAATGTTATCAAGGTAGGTGACTGAAACATATCCCAAGCTATTGCAAAGCATGGAGGCATTAAATGATCATTATTGGCTGAAATATAGCTGATAAAAATTAGATCCAACCCCATAACACTTTCCTCTGGTCAATAAAACCTTTGTTAACCTGTTAAGATTGGAGGTTTGTGTGCAGTTGGAGTGGGTACACTCACCATTTACACCCGCGTCAATTGACCCTGCAGTAGACGCAGGTTTCTCTCACCTCACCTCGGCTCGGCTCCACTGTTATTATAAATGTAAGAACCCGCTAATTTCTGACCTAGTTCCCAGTGCCTCTCTTTACCTTCTTCTCCTGGTGTGTCGTGTCATCCAGGCGCGGCGCAGCAATTTGATGGACTTACAATTACAGACTTCAACGCAAACGCACACAAAGCTGAAAATGATTGACATTGACATTCAGTTGACATTTAGATAAAAAATATAACTCTAAATTGCACTTGTTATTAGCAACCCAACTGCCTGAAAAAAAGTTGGCGTTGTTAGGTTCTACACATACTGGAATGAAACTTTTAGCTGAACATAGGTAACACTTTCTGTAAAGCCTGCCTCTACAATGCATCATAACTCATGTAAACATATATAACACATTATAACACATTATGAATACACTTATAATGCATTATATGTGGTTATGGTTAGATTAACTCTAACCTTGCCTATAACTATGATTATACAGCACTGGAGGCGCATTATAATGCATCATGAGTATGTTCGTAATGCATTACAGATAGACGCTTTCAGTAAATTTTTACCCAACTTTACATTGCAATTTTTAATTTTATGATGTGACAGTGTTGTGGTTAAGGTCTGTTTAGATTAAGGCACGAAAACACAGAGAAATTGCCCTGATTTCTTGATACAAAAAGATTTTTGTTTGGCTGCTATGGGACATGAAAGAGGTCACAAACTGAGGTCCCAACTCAACTCAGCTCAAACTTCATTTATTAACCACATTTAAAACAACTGATACTTGCCACCAGTGTCCACTCCTCCTTCTGATTAAAACAAAGTCAGCTCATATAGTCCTAGTTTTAATGTTTGGTTTTTATCTTCAAATTATTGATATTACACATGTGAAATGTATGATTTTAAAAATCAGTGTTTTGCCGAAACATACAGTGCCACAAAAACATAATGGGGACATCACTAGTTTAAACGCATTTGTGAAAAGACTAATGGTGAATATCAAGAAATTAAAAACTGAATTATGTTTTTCCTCTGAAGGTTGTCATTCATCTGACTGATGGCCTTGACGCCCCATATGTTGAAATGCAAAAGCGAGTTGATGAGCTTCAGCTGTCAGGTAAAAAAAAAGATACAGTACAAATGGGCCCTAATAACATTTTATCCCCCAAGTTGTGTGAAACTAAATCAATAATATATACAGAAATAATAAGTGAGAATAAATCTGTTTCTGCATTTCTTGCATGTGCTATACAGGTGTGAACAGTTTCATCCTGGTTGGGCTTGAAAGGGTGCCCAGATTTGAAGAGGCCTTGCCACTGGAATTCGGTCGCGGCTTCAGGTACACCAGACCCCTGCGAGTCAATATCATGGACTTGGACTACGAGCTAATGGAGGAACTGGTAGGAAATAATCAGTCATGTGAAAGACTTCTGTGGGCTTTATTTTTATGCTTTGGATTACTTCATATTTGTTTCCTTTTGCTGTGTAGGACAACATCGCTGAGCGGGAGTGCTGTGGAGTGCCGTGCAAATGTGTCGGCACCAGAGGAGACCGAGGAGCAGTTGGACTTCCAGGGTCTAAGGTGAGTAATGTAAAAAAGTATGCAAGATCCTCCTGTTAATTATACCAGAAAATATTTGCCATTAACAGAAGCTAACACTTGTTTCATTTTTCTTTCAGGGTAGCCCAGGATTACCAGGAAGCCAAGGTCATCCTGGAGATGAGGGTGGACCTGTAAGTTCAGATGCTCTGCTTGCATACGTGATCATAGCCTGACAATGTTTCAGTGAGAGACTCTGTGACTCTCATGTGTTGTTTAACCATGTTTTCTGTTCTTTGGAAAATTAGTAACTACTTTGTGTTCTTTTTTATTTTTTACAATCACTTGTGTTCCTTCATGCTGCATCCCATCTGCTACTTGTTAACATTTTCTATTGTCTGTATTTTGTGATGACAGGGAGAGAGGGGTCCTCCTGGTGTGAATGGAACTCAGGGTTTCCAGGGATGTCCCGGACAGAGAGGTGTCAAGGTAAAGACCATCATATTACCTTATCATTTATCATTCAATTTAACCCTGTTCACTATTGTTTATGATCAATATTGTTCCTTACATTCCATTGATGAGATTGTGTAACACTTTGTTCTTCTTTTGTACAGGGTGGTCGTGGTTATTCAGGAGAAAAGGTGGGTGTTTTTCTTTTTTTTTAAAGTCAAGATGAAATGTGAAATGCATTTTTAACCATTTGAGATCATATCCCTGGTGTTCTCATATTTAACATTGTATGCCAAAAAAATTACAAAAATTATGTCTTTTGTATTCTTATGTCAAAGTCTATCATTTCATGGTTACGTAGAGAAGAGCCAGCCAATTTTCAACCAATTACATCATGACATCTACCTGTCAATCATAATTCATATTTCTCATGGCTCAGTGCTAAAATTAATCAGACAGAGGGGGACAGATCACTGGCAGTCTCAGAGGTGGGGCAAGAGGGGCAATCGCCCCCCCTAGTGCCCTAATGTTTGGAAAAACGCTGTGAAAGTGCCATCTTGGATGCTATAGTAGAAAAAACATGATGAGGCGCCTTCGATGGTGCCTCTCGAGTACAGAAAACCTGGTTAACTGCCCTTCAGGGTGCCTTTCCAGGGGACAAAGTATGGTAAAGTGCCTGATGATTTTTTGCTCGCGGGTGCCCCACCGCATACAACAAGTATCCTTTTCACTATTTTCGCCCCTGCCCATCAAACATCCTGAGTTTGCCAGTGGGACAAATAGATTCAGATATCGACAGATAGAGACTGATTTACATAGATGAAGACAGATTAAGAGGCAGACAGCTTTAGAGAGAGAGACAGACAGAATTGGAGTAACTTTACTGGTATGGTAGGGAGGGAGCTAGATAGCTAGCTAGTTAGCTTTGCGTGCAATGGGATGGTGAAGCCTTGTGTGTTTGGTGTGTTCGCCAATAAAATTCCTCCCAAAGTTATGTCCGGCCTTTGCATCCTACATGGAAATTCGTCATCGCAGCAAATAGATACTATGGAAATACTGCCTCAGGGCATCTTTAAAGTTCTTATTATGGGATAAAGCTGTAAAAAATATTACATACTGCTTAGCTAACAACCTCCTATCTTGTTGTAGGGTGAATTTGGAGAAATTGGGCTTGATGGAATCAATGGAGAAGAGGTAAGTTCATGTTGTTTTATCTATTTGATTTATATGTAATACATCATCCAAAAATCATGTATGACTGCTTTTTGTCATTTGCTGCGTGGCAGGAGTCATGTCATTGTTTTCATGTGACTGTGAGCTGCTTATATTTATGCATGTATTTGGGCTGTATGTAACTGGCATATGTTGTTTGTTGTCAGGGCAAAAGTGGAGTGGCTGGACCACCAGGAGACAGAGGAAATCCTGGCAGGAGGGTGAGCGCCTGAATGCAATTTCAGCTTCACTTTTTATGAAACCCTCTTCATCCTTTGTTCATCTTTCTAATGCAGCCATTGCTGATAATGTGCTCTTAATGAGATTCATTATTTTTAGGGTCCCAAAGGTATCAAAGGACAAGCAGGAGACAGAGGAGACATGGGAATCAGAGGAGACCCAGTGAGTATTAGTGAAAGTGGTTAGAGTGCCACTTACTGTCTTAGCAATTATCTATGAAATGACATACTGTGTTTAACGTGGATACTGATAACTGATTTTGGTTGATTATACTGTGTATTGTGTGTGTAGTACTTGTTGAATGTGGGAAATTAGCATGTGTGTGACTAATCACCTGTTGTTAACTTTTCAGGAAGGTACATTACATTCGTCAATTTGCTTGACAGCCACTGTTCTGTAGCTGTGTGTGACCATATAGTACATGACTGTATGCATCTGTTCCTTTGCCCGCTTTTTTCCACTCAAGATGTTTGTAAAAATGAGAATGCGCTCTCTGTTTTACATGTAGCTGAAATTCAAAAAGTGATATCTGTCTAACAGGGTACAAGCGGACAAGATAACAACCAAGCCGGACCTAAAGGAGATGCTGGTGATGCTGGACCAGTGGTAACTTCCCTTTCTCGTCCTTTTCCTCTTCACTCATTGCACTGCTTTAGGAAAAATCCCGCCAATTCATTTCCCACATTGCACTTGTAGCATTTTCAGCAATGAAGCATTTGTTTGGGTTTGTATGGGTTTGTTTAACTTTGATATCTGCTCTCTAATGAAAGGGAGAGCCAGGTGGGGATGGACAGAAAGGAGCTCCCGGTGATCCTGGAAGAAGGGTAAACTGTTTTATCACGTGTTCATCATCTTTGCTAATACTTACTTAGCACAGTTTTTTTTTTTTGTTAATTAAGACATAATTCTACTCCCACTTCATTAGGGAGCTGATGGCAGAAGAGGCTCACCTGGACAGGCTGTAAGTCTCTTTTCAGTGATAACATTGTTTAACTTTTACTGCAGTAATTCTTGTCATGACAGCAGTTGTAACATTTTTTTTGCTTGTGTGTCATTAAAGGGGAATCCTGGAAGGCCAGGAGCTGATGGTGTTCAGGGAGAGCCTGGTATTGGAGGATCCAGAGTAAGTCTGTCATTCTTCATGTGGTATTTTACACATTATTCAGTCTACAAATGCACTTGCCAAAACATGTGTCATAGTGAATGTTGTCATTACTGTTAATACTTTTCTTGGCTGCAGCAGCTACATGACAAAATGTTTTGACTGGACTCTGTCAGACTGGATTACTTAGATTGCAGGAAATGTGTGTTCATCGTCTGCTCCCGGGTTGAAAGCCTGTGTCTCGTATGTAAGAAGCTGGAGCATCATGTGGTGTGTTTGTCTTTTGTAAGGGTCCTCCTGGACCGAATGGAGTACCAGGACCCAGAGGAGAAGACGGAAACCCTGGACCCAGGGTGCGTGAGCCTGTTAGATTTTCAATTTGATTAAATAGAATCCAGGTGCAGTGCAGGGTATACACAGGTATACGCAGGTATACCCACTAATGTTTCAATCTGCATTAAATATGTCCACCTCTAAATCCCCTCTGATCCTATCTGTTGCAAATAAGCCAAGAGGCTATTTACAAAAAAAACACTGGCCCATGTACTACCTGCAAGGTTTTTCTTTTTTTTTTTTGAATGTGTGAATTGA
>JAPZDX010000005.1:25534820-25545532 GCA_029783625.1 Naso annulatus | reverse complement strand
TTTACTGAAGCCATCTCGAACAAGGTGCTGACAGTAATCCATGAAGCAGAGAGCGGAGCATAGCAGTGTCTTAGCAGAGCAGGGGAGGGGGCAGGCACAGTGCTGTGTGCATGGTGCTTGCATGCCCATAGAAGAAGGCCAACATGCATCAACAACACTGAAAAAAAAAAATACTGTAAAAGAGCGTGCAGAACCAACTGAAACAACCTGCAGGGCTCACTTCCAAATGCATGAACCTCATTATGCGACGCTTAGGCATCATTAAACACAAGTATCTGACATTTTAATGACATTTGTAGGTCAGAAAAGACAGAAAAGCAGAATAGCTCTCCTTTAAGCTCATATCACCACCATCACACCACATACAACCACATTACTGTTTTTGGTTCTGTAATGTGCCGTTGACTGTTAACGTGGGATATTTCTCGACAGACAGCTTAGTCCCACCCATGAATCGCCACCCCCAATGCTCACTGGAAAATCGCCTTTTCAGCTGAGAGACCCACCATTTCAAAGTGCAATGCCAGAAGCAAGTCCACTCAGTGGAGTGGGTGGAGTCTTTGATCTGGGCCTAGGCCAGTATCCTCCAAAATAAGTTGCGATAGACGAGCTTTTATCAATGGCGGAATTTCAGTGTTTTGTCATGCATGAGTTTATAAATTCAGTTTTATGTTACTTTTCTTGGATCCTTGGGAACAAGCCCTCACTGAAACCTACCAATGCAAGCAGATATTGCTGTATTTCCTACTCTCGTTTTTCCTCTTTTGTCCATTTTAAAATTTCTTTTCCAGCATTCTTCTCTCTGCTTTGTTCTTTTGCTCCTCTTCATCTAGTTGCAATGATTTGATGGGTTTGTCTGCAGCACTAGAGTCAACACACTGGCATGTGAGAATGTGACACAGGAGCCGTCCTCAGTTATGCACTTACACGTCACATCTGCTGGTACTAACATTTCCTCTTGATGCAAATGAGATGGATGTAGAAATACCGAATCTGTTTGAGCTATTTATTAAAATGAAGGTGTCTGGAAGAATTTCAGGTATATGTTCACCTCTTTTATTGAACTTTAATTATTATTTATTAATCCAAACAAGTGATCCATTTGCTGAAGTAATGTCTTGTGTACAATGTTTCCAATGTCTGTATACTGTCATTAAATTCTTTAAAGCTTTAACTCTACAGAGGCTTATTATTTGACAGTATCACAACCAAACAGAATGAACTATTTTCATCAGTTCATACTGACATACAGAAATAAGTGGCCAAGAAAAAGATTTCTGCTCCCGTCGATTTTGTGCTAAATCCTGAGATCTAAATGATCCTGAAACATTTTTGCAGTGCATCACAGCCTGCACAGTCGGAGAAATAATTTACATCTTAAAGGAAAACTGCACTTTTTTGAGGGTTTAGTCTACCATCCACAGTGCCTATGTAAGACAAGAACAAAGATTCCTTTCCTTTCTGTGAGCGTTCAGTTGGTCGCCAGATAGCCGCCTCGCACTGGCAGTTTTGCACGTTCAGTGGAAGTAGTGGGGATACACCATTACCATTCTAAAGCCCCCAAAACCCACCCAGAAAATCTCAAACACACTTCATCTACGTGTTGTGGCCTGCATATTAACTACGCTGTAGACATATTGTTACTGTGGGAGCAAGTACCAAAGAACTACTTTTCTGAGCGTAGTGACACAGTACCGGAGGTCATTGCACCTTAGTAAGTCGAGGTTACTACTGAAGGTACTGAATCTCTACTGCATCGCCACTGAGTGTGAAATCGTTCAAACTCAGAGTAGTGAAAATAATCAGTGTTACATGACAGCAGTAATAGCGTATCCCCACTTCTTCCATTGAACGTGCAAAACAGCCTGCGCGAGGCGGCTATCTGGCGACCTACTGAGCACACAGAGAGGGGAAAGACATCCACGTTCTTGTCTTACATAGAGACTGTGGATGAAAAGCTTAACCCCCAAAACTGCAGTTTTCCTTTAACAACTCAGAATA
This sequence comes from Naso annulatus, assembly GCA_029783625.1. Lineage (NCBI taxonomy): Eukaryota > Metazoa > Chordata > Actinopteri > Acanthuriformes > Acanthuridae > Naso > Naso annulatus. Next base: position 25,543,531 of record JAPZDX010000005.1, on the reverse strand, counting down.
AAAAGAATATGTTGGTAGCATTATGTATTATGGTATAATGTCCAGGTACATCAGAGGAAATGTTCAAGGTTTGCATTTTGTGTGTTTGTTAAAAATCCTCTAATGGAGTGTTTAAAATGATGTAAAAATAAAGATTTGATGTGTTATGACTGAGTGAAAACACTAATTATTGATTAAGGTTTTAAACAATAAAGTTAAATGTTGTGATAACCAGGGTCAGGGAGGTTACTTTGGAAATGTAATAGGTTACAGATTTCTAGTTACCTTATTGAAATTGTAATAAGTAATGAAACTACTTCAATTACTTTATCAAGGTAATGTAATTTATTACGTTTGATTACTTTTTGATTACTTTTCTAAATTTCTAACAAATGTTTTTAACTGTTAACCATTTCCAAATGTTTAAACCAGGCAGTGTTAATGGCAGACGTGGGGCACTGCAAATTCAAACAAAGAACCAATAAAAAGCATCAGAATAGAATCAAATTTTATTGAACAGCCTTGACTGGAAATAGCAAAAGAAGACATTGTGTGCATCATAACAAGCGAGGCAACAAAATGAATGTTATTCAACAAATAGCCAAAGATTTTTACAGAAAATATTCAGATGTAACCCCCTTTGTAATCATTAACAATATTACACATTCATTCTCAGTAACTGTAACTGATTACAATTACATTTATTTTGTAAGTACGTAATTTCGTTACATGCAACTACTTACTTCACAACACTGGCAAGGCCAGACATAAGGTCATTTAAGAATGATGAGTGAAAACATCTTTTATTGTGAATATTTAAAGAGATTTTGAAGCTACAGTTTTCATGAAGAGCATTTCTAATGTGTATTTCGACAATATTTTTAGGCATAGGCTAATATTCACACTGTGAGCGTATTTATATGTGAATGCAAATACACAGTGAGCCATACTGCGATGCTTTACCATACTGTAGATAATTTACACAAAACTTTTTCTGTCAAAGAACCACTAGTCACTGCACAGACACAGTTCAATAGGCTTCATTGTGCTCTGATAAAAGTGCATTTTAAAAATGTCTCTTTAATGGTACAGTAATGTTTACTGACAGACTGAAAATACAAAATTTATTTCTTGCGTTCTGACTAAAAATATTGACTACTCCTCTGTGCTGTGCTGTTATTGGACACAGCCCACAGTGACTGCTCTTCATCGGCCGGTAGGGGGCGTCAGTGGTCGGCAGTAGCTTCAGTTTGCTCCCATTCACATCTGGCGCTAATGATGCGCGGATCGGCTATGATGTCATCCAAATCCGCGAGAGCGTGGGACAGTCACGTGCGAAGCACACGCACGACTTTCGCTTAAAAGTCCAACTTTTTTAATTAAATGCCTTGCTGTAGAGAAGACGCGAAATTTTGCGTATTTGGTCGTCATCATCATCATCATCATCATCATCATCTCACAGCCGCTTAGACAATATTTCTAATCTGAACCCGCAGCGTCACCGCGCCATGTGAGCTGTGATGCCTTTTAAATTTTGTCCAAAATTTTGTCCAACAAACTTTGCACATTAGTTGTGTGTTTTGTAGCCCGTTGTCGTGGCTGTTTTCTTTTAAGATTTACCTGAACAATTAAAGATGCTGCTTTCACTTTTTAAGTGTTCATGCATGAAGGAATGCAGCTGAAGCAAATACTGTACTAATGCAATTCAGCAGCAAAGCTAAAAGAAAAATAAAGTGTTGCTGGGACAAAGCAAACTCCCGGAAGGAAACAATTAGACTCGAAGTTTCTAAAGTGATGTTTTTACACAGCTCAGGAAATACTCAGCAACAGCACAGCTAGGCTTTAGTGATCCTGGACTGTATGTGTGACATCTCAGAGCAAACAACAAAAACTAAAATGATTTCCTGACCAATGAGCATGTCAGAAGATTTGAATAATCAGTAAGCCTATACTGCGTGTGTCCTGGTACATGCAGAGATGTGCACAGGTCCCTGCGCTCTGAACACTGTGCCCAAAGTCCTGATTTTGGTGGCTTGATATCTTTACGATGACGGCCTTGTGATTTATTCGCAAGCTTTAATCTCGAGTGTTGTGTTACATGTGAAAATGTGACCTAATCATCCCCAGGTGAGTTAAACTGTACATGATGTGATTTAAATTGTTTCATCCCCCAAAGATCACTCATTATTTTACTCTTCAGGATGTGATATGTTATTATGACTGAACAGTATGAGTCTGTAATGTGTGTGGTTGACTTTTTTATTTTAATGGGAAATTTTTCTTTTATTCATAAGCAAAGACTCTTAGGTTCTCAGCCCTCATTTCCCACTTTTTTAGTAGAATTCAGGTCAGTTCTCAAATCCCTTCCTCTGATAAATACATTTGAAAAAGCAGCCGATTTATAGACAGTTGCAAAATGTATTTGATGAAGCTTCTTGAAGCTACATTAGGTTCTTTAATTTCTATTTATTCTTGCTGTATGATGAATTTACCCCCTTTGTGGAAAAGTTTGTGTATTAGTAACATGTGTTTCCTGTTTATGTACTTTGGTAATGCCCTTCACTCTCTGATATTGTATTGTGTAAATGTATGTGTCTGACTTTGTGTGCACATTTTGATGAATAATAATGATTAAAAAAAATGTAGGGGTGAGTAAGTGGTTATTTCACTGCCTGCTGTGTCAACATGTTGCCTCTCATGTCCAGGCTTGGCCCACTTGGACCAGGCGCCCGCTGCAGACCTCAGTCAGTCAGTTGTACCGTGTGTTCTGTTTTAAAAGGTAAATATTTGCAGTTTGTTGTGTTTCCTGGAACAAAACCCTGTTGTCTCATCTCCAAAAGTGTGTCTTACTGTGTCCCAAAATCTCTCTCTGTCTGTCTAAAAGTGCTCCTGATGGTTGAATGAAGTTAATCCACAGTTTCTACTGTGGCATCATAATCCTCCTTCACTTGGTCAAAAATAACAATTACCGTTTTCACAGTCAGGATTCTGTATGTCGCAATCTAGGCTACACAGACGCTTGTTCTTCATGACAGGAACTGCACCGTGTCTTTTTCTGAATCGTACTTTTCAGCACCACAGTCCTAAATCTTCCTCGGCAGCTGAGGACGGTGTCGATCATGAGGTTTATCCTCACTTGTGATAAATGGCGGCTACCTGAACTCTGTCACAGGGGGCCACAGTCCCCCTTCATCTGGACACAGCTGGCCAAATCATGTCAGGACGGAGACAGGCTGTCTCTCATGACGTGAACTAACTCTTTCACATTGAAGTTGCCAATTAAATTTTCAATATGGCATCAATGAGAGCAGCTTCAAATTATTTATGACCTCCAACATACCACTTAGACTCAGCATCACGAGGGCCACATTTAACCCTTTACATCGCCACTGTGTGACGTCAGCCTCCCCCCTTACTCCAGCTGGCAGGACTCCACTCCATAATTTACTGAGGACTTCAACCTCTCCAAAAAATACAACCCCACCACCACCACCACCTCTCTCTCTCTCTCTCTCTCTCTCTCTCTCATTTTCACCTCCAGCACCACTGACCATCACACAGCAGCTTAAAAGTCAGAGTAAGATCTGTGGAACCGCGCCGTAACTTTTCCCTCGCTCTCTCCTTTTGTGCGCATTATTTGTTTTACGTGGAAAAGTTATTAGAACAGTTTAAAAGTCATTTTTAGCTCTCTGGTGCTATTTTTCCGCCGTCTAAGCACTTTTGCGAGATTGCATCGCGCAAACGCTTCAAAGACTGAAGTGATGAGGAATTTGGAGCCATTTAAAAACCTCTTCATCACGTGCGGTAGGTTGTCTCTTTTCATTGTGAATGCAGGCTACTTGATCATAAATGCAACATAACTGTTGTGCAGTCTTCATGCAGAGTTTGCCAACTCATGTTAAGTCGGGTAACCAACTTTAAGGTGCTGGTGAGCAGGGCGTGACAAAAGTTTCTGAGCTGTACAGGTAGTTATAGCAACCAGCTCGAGTTTGCATGAGCATATGGTTGACTAATGACATCATTAATGCTTAAGACTTGAATTGGCGGCTTTGTGACACATCCTACAGGATCATCACGGACGGCAGGTACTCCAGCAGCAGAGTCCGGGACTGGCGCGCGGATGTAGATAAGAACGCGCGAATTCACACCTGGTTGAGGTGTTTTTTCGTGAGTTTAAGTAGCTCGCGCAGTGTCCTGAGTCACAGCCCTGTGCTGTCTGTAGATGATGAGCATCATCTTAATCTAAGGATGCCTGTTTTTGCGTCGAGCGGTGAGGGCTCCCGTCAGTGGCAGGATGAGCTCGCGCGCAACAGGCTGAGTGCGCTTACGTTCAGAGCACGTGCGGAGTTGAATTGTTAGCGCATCACTACCTGCACGTTCACTTACTAGCCTGCCTCAGCAAAGGCGTAGTTTATCTAGCCTATATATTCAACAGAGGCAGATCCGACACGGCTTAAATTAAATTCCCCTGCAACACTGTAACAGTTCTGTTGTAGCCCTTAAAGTTAATTAACACGTCGTTTTGCAGTTTGACAAGTGGTGGAGGGAAATAAACTCCCACAGTGCACAGAAACTAGGAACGAGGAACTGTATCAGCAGAGGAAGTGACAATATGGCTCCTCGTGTGGTAACATTAAGTTGTTTGTTAAAACACATAGGCCTGTGTGTTAGCTAGCTAGCAAAGCTGCCAGCAAGCTAAAAGTCAGAATGTTTTTTTTAAGCTTATGTAAAAATAAATGTAATTGTAATCAATTACAGTTAGGCCTACTGAGGAAGAATGTGTAATTGAATTACAGTTAGCCTACTGATGAAAATGTTGATGAGTACAAAGGTGGTTACATTTGAATATTTTCTGGAAAAATCTTTAGGCTGTTTTTGTTGCTTTGCATGTTTTTGATGTGCACAGTGTCTTTTGTCATTTCCAGTCAAGGCCGTTTTGTAAAGTTTGATGCTGTTCTGAAGCTTCTGATTGGTGCTCATGTTTGAATTTGCAGCCAAACGTCTGCCAGTTAAATCAGTCAACATTGCTGCTCAAAGCTACCATGCCACCATGTTATGGATAAAAACATGTTCTAGTGCTGAAAATAAAACAAAAACAAAAACAACTATTCAGAAATCAGAAGCGCTTGAACGTAACAGTGCAATGCAAAATATGTTTACCAGCTGTTAAAATGCTACTGACTTTGGAAGTTTTCATGTCAAACCTGAGGAAACATCTGCAGGGATGGAGCCTGTACAATAACTGTAAGCAGTCATATTAAATAAAGTAATGAAATCACTGCCAGTCTGCCACACTGTGCTGCTAATGATGAGTGCTACTGTGAGGTGAACACTGCCTGATTTAAACATTTGAAAATGGTTAACAGTTGAAAACATAAGTAATCAAAAGTGATGAGCTACATTTCTTTGATAAAGTAATTGAAATAGTTATATTGCTAATTACATTTAAAATGTGGTAATTAAGAATCTGTAATCTATTACATTTCTAAAGTAACGGTCCCCACTGCAAGTTACACTGTTACCAAAGCTAAATACATTTCATTTTCTACAAGACTGATTGAATTTGATACAAGAAAATTAAATAGATGATCACAAGAGAAGAAAGTAATTTTACATACAAAGAAACGTTTAGAGTAGAGCTCGTTTCTCTTCATTGACAAAAGTCAACATATTTTGCATATTTTCTCTCTCTCATGTATTCATGTATTGTGTGTATATATACTGGTATATGGGAGAATCACAGGAGAGTGTACATTATAGGTCATAACTGCTGTTAAGTGATGGACCCACCTTTTCTCAGTGCAGAAATAATGATTGTGAGTTTCTGTCACATCTCTGACAGCAGGTCAGTGTAAATGTAAATGTGCGCTTGTGAAACTGGAGTGATTCCACACAGGCGATGAGTAATGAGGCACTTAAGAGGCTTGAAAGTTACATACATGCTTCAGAACGGACAGTAATTACAAGCCTCGGGTGCAATTTAAGTCCTGTTTGTAATTAAGCTTCCAACATTTCTGCATGTAGCTGCAGATAATGATGAGATAAGGAGCTTGACAGTGTGCTCACTTCATATTCGTGATGCTCCCGCTTTGCTCTGATGGCAAACATGACTGAGAAACCGGACGTAGCAATAAATGTGCCGCTTGTGATAACGAGTGTGAGCGTTTCATGGCTTTTTGGAAGTATTGAGCTTATTTTAAACCTCTGCAGTCACACACCGATGATATGGATCTTATTTCACTATTTTTTGTCAGTATGACTTCTCCATCTTGTCACAATGATGCCAACTTTTATCTCTGTTTCTTCATCTGCCTTCACTAAAAGACCACAAAGAGGAAAACTGCCAAATTGAAGTCAATTTACACCTTGATTGCTGCGCTCATGGCTTGATGTCCAGCAGTAAGAGACTCATAATGATGATGGCATCTCATTTCATATCATTTCTACATTTGAAAACGGCAGAACAGAAGAAATGGAAGTTTTATTCCTCCTTCATAAAAGCCATTGGGACACCTCAGGAACAAGACTGTCAAATAGACGTTGTCTACCCAATTCCAGCACACCGAATTCACCCTTCCTGACAATGTGTGCATCAATAATGGATTTTAATGTTGAAAGATACCCTAATCATGGATGGTTCAGTGTACAGAGACACATTCTTATTACACTGCTGAGGAAAACTCTCGGTTCCAGCAGAAAGTCACTGATATGAGGTGATTCCACAGGCAGAGGAGAAATATGTCTCTTCATGACACACTGAGTAAATGTGTCTGCAGTGGCCTTCACAGGCTGATAAATTACACTCGCACAGCCCTCTGGTGTCACGGTGCTTCAGCTCTGCTTCTTTGTCTAAGAAAAAAAAAACGTCTTTTATCCTTTTTATGCTCCTCTTTTGTCTCCCTGCTGTTGCTCGCATGTCTCCCTGGGTCCCGCTTTGCAGATATTCAGACTGAGCATGTGAGATATTGAGGGACCTTCTGTATGAAAAGACTGAGGGTTAATTGAACAATTGCAGCACATCTGTTTCCCATCATGCACTGTTATCAGGGGGTTCATTAGAGGGATGTTGTACACCAAACCTACACCTTGCATCCTGACTCGCTCACTGCCTTACAAGTGTCTGTATATCAGTGTCTGCATATGGGGAAAAGCCCCAGCAGCCCTCAAGAAAAGATAATGCCATTCATTTATATTCATTTTTTGCACAATATTGTGTCATCAGGCAGAGTATTAACATCCGGCGCAGCACCGTACACGAGTGCATTTAAGCCTCTGAATCAGGTTGATGATAACTCTGGAAGGAGACAACACTCTGCTAATTACCGTTAGCTGATCATATGCAGCTAAAAGAACTTAGCATGTACAGGAAGGTGTAAATTACAGTGGGTGGTTGCTTACACATGTTCATGCTTTTTGGATAATTACTTCCCATGTGCAGCTGTGTATTGGCAGGTGAACTAATGGGCTGTGCAGTGAGCTCGGTGTAAATGCGTGGGGTTGATTTCATGCAAAGGGGGTGTGTATAGCGACTGAATCACCAGGTTCAGGTTCACTTTAATCTGTCACGCCTGAATAGGTGATGAGAGTGTGTATGGATATGGCTGCACACGCGGGTGGGTGTGTTGAGACATGTGCATGTATCTTGTACTTGATTATTTGTGCAAGCATTTTACTTCCTGCATATAAATATCTGTAAAAAACACTGCTGTGGGGAAAAATATTCCTTTCATTTGCTGATATTCATGTTTTTATTTCACAATTTTCAGCCATTTCTAATGCACTTGAGGACAACTTGAACAATGTACTGCAGTCAAGCTGAAAATGACATTTATTTCTTAGTTCCTTGTTAAAAAGGGAAGAACTCTATGCAGATATTAACACATGCATAATTCAGGATGCTAAATCTCTCAACAATCAAAAGCTCTCCTCGCTCATGTTTGTTCGTTCATCAAACTTGCAGCATCTAGACGGATTCTTATCACTCTTCAATAACTAATATTTCCTCCTTCGGATGGGCATAAGCTGAGTGCTACAGGTGACACGCATGACTGAGCATGCATGCATCGTGCAAAAAGGTCCTTTCAATGACTTCAAGGTTTTGTTCCATCACTACAAAGCACCATTGTGTGCGTAGTGCTCGATGGACAGTGAGTGGTGGATGGGACTAATAGATCTGTAGTACCTGCAGGCGAAACTGGATTCAACCAACTAAATGAAAATCTGCGGCTGTCTCTTCAATGCGTCTGTGGGTCTGTACGCATTGACAGAGCTGCTGAAAGCTGCTCAATAAATAAAGAAGAAACATGCAAAAGCTTTGGCTAATGGACATACATGAAACTTTTAGAAAGCAAGATTTCTTGTATTGGTGTCCATTCAGCTCAGCTACTATCACTACGAGCCCTTAAGGTCCTTTAATCTACTGATATCTAAAAGCAACTCAAATATAGCTGCTGACTCCATTAACAGTGTACTTCTTTGCATTACAGCTGGAACTTCATGTACAGAGTCATAAAAAGTTGTGCTCAGATGAGGAACCTGCTTGTGAGAACAGCTTGTACTCCAATATGCATTAAAATAAAATTATATTCATCTCAAGTCAAGAAAACACGAGAAAGATTTCATTCAACTTTAGATCAAACATCAACGATATCACAGCAAGTTGCCAAGTGTTTGCTTGGATTTGTTACAAAAATTAAAATGAAAAATAATGCAAAAACATTTTAATTTTGTTT
>JAPZDX010000005.1:25455236-25465859 GCA_029783625.1 Naso annulatus | reverse complement strand
CACGCTTCCAAAATAAGTTACGGGAGAAATCTAGTAACTGTCTTGCGGTGCATGTGAGCGTCTCCTCTGTCAGCAGCGTAACCTGATTTCTCTGAGTAACCTGGTTACTAACGTACATGTAAATGTTTAATGTGAGAACTGATATTGGCTCCATATGTGCAGGGTTGGGAAAGTTACTTTGGAAATGTAATAGGTTACAGATTACTAGTTACCCTATTTAAAATGTAATTAGTAATGTTACTATTTCAATTGCTTTATCTCAGTTATGGAAGTTATTACATTTGATTGCTTTTTGATTACTTTTCTAAACTTCTAACTAATGTTTTCAACTGTGAACCATTTTCAAATGTTTAAACTGGGCAGTGTTCACCTCACAGCAGCGCTCGACACTGATGAGGCTACAGACCTGCAGATGTTTCAAGTTTGACACAGAAACCTTTGAAGTCAGAAGCATTTTAACAGCAGGTAAACATATTTTGCATTGCATTGTTGTGCCTGAGCCCTTATCTGAATAAAATGTTTCTTTAACTTTCCAGCAGTGGAACACGTTTTTATCCACAGACATGGTGGCAACTCTCAGACAGGTTTGTAAGCTTTGAGCAGCAATGTGGATTCATTTAACTGGCAGACGTGAGGCGCTGCAGATTTAAACAAGAGAACCAATCACAAGTGTCAGAATAGCCTCAAACTTTCCTTAATGGCCTTGACTGGAAATGTCAAAAGAAAACAGTGTGCACATCAAAAACATGCAGAGGAAAAAAATGAATATTATTCAACATATAAATTAAACTTTTTATATAAAATATTCAGATGTAACCTTCCCTGTAGTCATTAACATTTTCATAAGTAAATGTAATTTAATCACATTTTCTGCCACTAACTGTAATTGATTACAATTACATTTATTTTGTAATTAAATTGCGTAATTCCATTACATGTAACTAGTTACTCCTCAGCACTGCATACGTGATAAAGACAAGAACCCACTCCCCATGTTTTTGCTCTGCGTGCATCTGCAGTGTTAAAAGGGGAACGGAGTGATGGTGATATCCATCCATCAGTCTACAGCAGCTGCAATTGCAAGAAACGTGTGTGTGTGTGTGTGTGTGTCAGTACCTCAGGTTTCAGGCGAACATGCTCTGGCAGACGTTTGTTCTCGTCCAGCAGCTGTTTGAACTTCTTCCGCATCTCAGCCAGCTTCTCCCTCTTTGCTGCGACCCTCTGCTCGGCCTCGCGACGCTGACGGTCCTTCTCGAGCTCCTGCTTCGCCGTCTCTATGCTGTAGAGAGTTGGTAAGATGAGATAAAAGTGAAATAACCTCCACGAGATAAAATATATAACGTGTGGATAGAACAGATGTCATTAAATGTAAAAATTTGGCACAATGGTTGGAAATAAAATACAGACCCTTCTGTTTCAATAATTTCAGAAACAGAGATACAGAAAGATGTAAAATAAAACACACACAAGAAAAGAACAGAGTGACAGAAGAAAGAGGAGGATAACTTTATCTGGTAACAGATTATTCACACTCACCTGTAGGCTGCTGGGTCTACAATATCCTGGGCAAACGCCTCATCCTCAAGACCCACCTGTTGGAATAAACATGCAAATAAAACATTAATTTGGCACTGATATTTATCTACAACCACTTATCTATTAAAAGAAATAACTTGTCACAGTTGTGACATGCAACCACACTTAAATGCCTGGCACTTGTAAACACCCAAAGTAAACTGTTAGACTCCTTATAAATTAATTTTAAATCAGAATAAAAACCTCAGAAATCAGGGATATACACAAAAACAACAATTAGAACAACAATGACAAACTTCTCTTCCGTCTTAGACAAACACAATAGTTTAAAAAAATTACTTGCTTACAAAATGTGAAAACCACAGTGTTTTCACATTTCCCTGGCTTTTAGTTTATAAAAAATGTAGAAGAATATTTTTCACATTGAACTCTACACTTGCTACATGTGAAGGCTTATCACTCTGTCCTGTCCAGCTCACAGTTACAGAGTTCATTGTTTCATTTTATTCATTTACTTATTGAGACTTACATATCAATTTCAACATCAATCAGACAGTGGAAAAGTTCGACTGTACAGTGAGCCAGTAGATGTCAGAAGAGGGCATCACTGGAGGAAACAGTGGTTATGTTTCTGTGGACTGGCAATGTGTTCAGTGAATGTGTCCTCTTACAGACACCATTTGACTGAATTCAGTCCTACGTCATGGTGTAATGCAGTCTCCCCCTAGTTTGCACCAAGTGTTCATCCCACTTTTTTTGGGGTGAAATAACTTAATAGTGAGGAGGCAGTACCATTTAGAACTTTGACAACGATAAAGACGTTCGTGAGACAACTGGTAACTGTCTGAGTTAGAAATATGGAACTGGAGAGGTTTCCGATCGGAGTTTTGACTGTCTTCTGAAGGAGGGACTTGGAGGGTGACCAGTTTGTATAGCACTAAGTTATGTAATTAAACATGATGGCGTGCAGATATGCTTCAGCTGATAAGAAATGGTCTTATATGATGAAAATTTGACAAATTCAACTAAACAACGTTAGGGTTAGGGTTCGTTCCTTAAAGAGGGATTTGCCTGTGAGCTTGTAGTTTTAACACATCGTGAATCTGATTCTGCTGCTGTTGCGTTTCTCTCCTCCTGTAAGGAAAAGCATTGGACACTAGGGGGTATTATCCGACCTACAGACATTAGCTACATACATAAGTGGAAACAAGATGTTAGTCAAGGGTTTTGAAACTTTTCAGCCTGCGACTCCTAAAACAATGATGCCAGAGACCAGGACCTCCATCGACCCTGGAGGCGACATATAACATTGTGCACGGCGGTGCACACACACTGTCAGGCCCATGCAAACACAGGCCTCATCAAAAGAACAACAGTCTAACAGCCATCATATTACAAGTAACTGAAGAAAGAATACAACCATATTTATATGCAATTTTAAATTCTTTTAAAAATGTGTTGTTTTTTTTTAAGGAATTAGACCTTTCTGTTTTCAGCAGGACTGCTCTCGTCTGAACGTGGCCTAAGTTACGCACGTTAGCATGCTAACATTTAGCGTTTACCACTACTGAAAAGCTCAGCTGAGACGAATGACTTTATTAGTTTTGCAGGTTTCTAGTCATAAAGTATGTACTGGCTAAAATAAAACGTTGATATAATAGCGTGAGATAAAAAATTAATACTAATCTTCTTAATAGTTATCTCACTCAAAAGCACAAATGTGAATGCAAAAGTGGGACAAGGTTAATAAAGGTCAAGGAATCACAAAAATTAAGAAGGATACATCCTCTGTTTATGAGGAATCTCTGAACAAAATGTAGTGGCAGTACATCCGTACTTCTTCAGAAGTACAACTTCTGTATGGACAGAAGTGTTAACCGACTAAAAATTTTATAATTTTTTTTGCTGCCTGTGTTGTGCTAAAAAGACACAACAGAGAGAAAACATAAAATGAAATGTGGACTGACCTGGGGTGAGGGAACCTCAGCTCTCTTTCTCTGCAGGCTTTTCTGTAGCTCCTCTGGAGGAAGCAGGCTGAACGAAAAGATGTTGCCGTCATCTCCGGCCGTCAGCACAAAGAGGTCGTCATGGTCACAGCGGATGTGTCGCAGGTGACCGTATTGGTTGTCGTGTACGCTGAGAGCCCAGTAGGCCTTCATGGACGTGAGGCCGTGGTCACCAGGCTGCAGAGGGTAAACCCTGATGGAGCCTGAGTGCATGCCACAGAGCAGAAGCTGCCTGTTGGAGCTATGAAACACCAAAACAACAACACACCAGGAAGGAAACTTTACACAGGTCATGATATACACAGAATAAATAATGTTTCCAATATGAAGCATGCTCTAAAGTTTACCTCCTAAAAAGTTCTCTGTCTGAACTTATTTCTGTTTTTGTTTGACTATGATAGCTAACATTTCAGCACACTGTTTTTTACACATCCAGCAGACAGAACAAGATCACTTTATCATTCCACTGGTGTCTCGTTCATGTCCACCTGATAAATGTGGCTCTCCTTCGGTCTAAACTAGCTCCTGTGAAATTATCTTGCTCTTTACTTGCCATCTTTGCCTCTTTCTTTACTGGTTAGTTGCTAACTATGTCTGTCTAGGATTTGGTGCTGGACAGGAAGTGTAACTGTGTGTTCACACTGGGTGCAATAAAATTATTTACTCGCTTTTATTAAGGTGAATTTAACCACTAGAATATTTTGTGTTACTCGCTTCATTTAAGCGTGAATTCACGTACATACGAGGACTAAAAAGACGCAAATTTTTGCAAGAAGGGAAGAACTTGGTTGAGCTTGACTACACTGTGAGGGTTCAGGGTTGCTGCTGTGCCTCTGCTGTAAAAAGCCCAAAACATTTGGAGATCAAGAAGCTGCCGGGTCTGGATTCACCTAATTCTCCAGAGGTACACAGTTTAGGGGACTCCACCACCATCTGCTGTGCCTGAATGACGACCACTCCCAGCACTACTTCAGGCTCACCCAGATCCTGTTCACCAACCTGCTACCGAGGATCGGTGCCAGGATATCCCTCCAGGATACTGAATACAGGATATATAAACTTCAGGCCCTTCATCCCAGGTGCAGAGTTGCTAATTAATCAAATGATTTTAACTATACAGTCGCATGCTGATTCATTCCAGTGAAATGAGAAGTTTCTCCTCCATTTCTCCAATCGATGAGCCTCTGCCATTTTATCCTTATTGTCCAGGATCTTAATGCTGATTGGCTATCGTGGTGTGAATTGGTTGCAGTTCAGATTTTTCGACTCTTGCAAATAAGCGTATAATGTGAAAGTCAGGATGTTCGCTTCATTTGCACTACGGCATTGCGCAATTTGCTTCACCCAACAATAATTCACATCTTTAAGGTGTGTACACACCAAAAATTTAAAAAGTATTTACGGCGCATGACTCCCAATTATTGTCATGTGATTAAATTGCTGAAGCTGAATATTTTGAAGTTTGCAAAGACGTGAAAATCACGTCTGTCGCGTGTCAATTCATGGCCATCCTATTGCGTCCATTATGGCACCCAACGTGATTGTGCATCAAACTATTGACTTTGTATGTAATTTCATCGCGCCATAAATTAAATTTGCTGTTGGTGTAAACACACCTTTACGTTGACTTTACGTGTAATTTAGATGCATTAATGACTTTACTCACTTCCTGTGTGAACACAACATAGCAGTGGGTTTATCAATGCTGGTTTAATGAAAACAGCTGCCTGCTGCTGCTAAAAACAGGAATGAGACTGAATCAGACAGTAAATGAACAATTTAAGGTGGAGTCAGTAAGATTTTCTAAAAAAATAAGAGAAAGACTTATACTAAACTAATGCTGCTCAATCATCACTTCTGGGGCTCTATAAATGTGTGGTAGTGACTGTGTATGGCGACACAGCGCCCTCTGCCTGTATTTTGATGTTTTGCTTGTCTCAGGAGCTGCTCGGGACGAGTCTGGGTTGGGAGGGGGTGTGTTTCCCCCCAGCCAATGACAGTACAGGTGAGGTTGAGAGTAGAGCTACTGGACACTGTTCAGGCTGAAAGTTAGGGATACGGACATAACAGCGAAGGAAGGGAAATATAGCCCTGTGAGGTGAAACAGCAAGTGGATAAAGCTCGTTCCAGAATAAGAGTGAATCTTGGTTTGGCTTTCACTCGCTTTTGAGCGTTAGAGGGAGTCGATGCTCTCTCTGTTGGACAGGTAGGTGCCAAACGCTGGCAGTTAGCTTTTAATATTCCTATATAGCTTGCGGTGTAAAGTTGGGTAAGCAGTACAACAGTACACATAGTACACACTAAGTTACGATACTTCTGATGCGTTGAGCTGGGAGTAGGGGCCAAATTTGAATGTTGTTTACAAACCGCAACAAACAAATTCTACTGACTCTACCTTCAAGCCAAAACCATGAGCAAAAAACAGACAAAAAAACCTAAGTAGTGCTGCAGAGAGCAACATTTTTCAATTACGCTGTGTCAGCTAATTGATTGCTGACACAATGTGTTAGTTTTTCTCCAGCTACCTGAAGGTGACAGAGCGAATGGGGTCATTGTCTGCATTGTGCACAGGCTGGAAGTCGAAGGGCTCATCCTGCCGCTGGTCTGGGTTCTGTTCCTGCTCTTCAGAGAATTTACAGTGATACAAGAAACCTGCATCAAAGCCTCCCTGTACAAGAGAGAGTGAAGAGAAACAAACAAACAAAACTCCAATTACAATATCTGGTTATTTCTATGATAGTTATGATAGTTTATTTCGATGATACTCTCTCCCCTTCACCATGTCAAGATCATTATCTCCCAAAATGTTTAGTTTGATCTTAGAGTCTTTAGAGTTTTTCTATTTAACTGTGAGGCTGGGTATTACCTTTTGATAATAGTTTTGAAACAATACTTTTGCTTTGGGACCAGAGCATGTGAGCGTAGCGGAGCGGGAGCGAGCGGGGAGTGGGAGTGAAAAATTTGAGGTGGAGCTGAGAGCGGATTTTTAAACAGTCTGGAGCAGAATTGGAGCAGCACCGCTCAACTCCGCTCCAGTGCCACTCACATCATGTCTAGACCTGCCTGAGTGCGCGTGGCTTGCCTGCATGAGTGCACGCAACATAGTGGTGTGTTTTTGTTTTTTTTCTTTTCTTTTCTTAACTACAATTAGATTTAAAACTCGGGCTGCTCTCGTCCGTTAAGGTGTGTTAATTCATAAAAACATGAAAATGCATGCACTGCAGAATTAAGACGGAGCCCTTTGCTCTCTTCTCGTCTTTTCTTTTCTCTCAAAAAACATCATCCGTTAACCTAACAGTGGCGTGTACTGCTGATAGCCGGCTTCTTTGAATCAGCTGAGCAGCGGATAGCGGAGTAAATGATGCAGGAGAAAAAAGAGATTTACATAAAGACCAGAGGCTGGGGTGTCGAGTGGAGCCATGTCATCTACATCAAATCACCAGTGCACAAACACACCCTGATCGTCTAATAACGTTGCTGAATAAAACTGAATTGCCAGCCAACAGATAGTAATTTAAACAAAGAAGAATTCTCATGATGAGTTGATGCCAGAATAGCTGAAAGTGTAAAGAGATTTCCAAAGATAAGAAAAGCAAAATGCTGTTCATGTTGCAGATAAATTTCTTGTAAGGGAATCTTAATCTCCACCCTCCTTTGTAAACCGTTTCACTGCCAGTCTTAACCAGCCCTTTGTGCTTTCAGAACACACCTGGATTCATGTTCAAGAACCTGCAGTGTCTGATTATTGATGAGGCCGATCGGATCTTAGAGGTGGGCTTCGAGGAGGAGCTGAAGCAGATCATCAAACTGCTGCCGAGTGCGTATCTGTCATTGGATTGGTTTTAAATGAGTTCATTTTAAATGTTTTTAGGTTTGCACTTTCATGAAGTTTTAGGAACTTAAGATGGATGTTTTAATAATATGTCCAAAGTAGTAATGCAGCAAAGAGATTTGTTCACTTTTGGTACATAATATGCTCCAAAAATACTCGATCCTTCCCATAATGCAACCTGATAGCATCTTTATTTGACTCCTGTCTTTGACTAAGACTGGCTTTCAGTGAAAATGTTCTCAAATTTCAGCAAAGATGAGTGATTTTCATGAAAAAGTGCAGCTTCTCTCTCAGGCTGTTCTTTACTTTTTATGGTCAACTCAAATTCTAAGCAGTTTTTTAGCCGTTTACATCCTGCTGTCTCTGAACAGTTCAATGTTTGTGCCTGTGTTTTCTCCAGAGAAGCGACAGACGATGCTGTTCTCAGCCACTCAGACCCGTAAAGTGGAGGACTTGGCTCGCATCTCCCTGAAGAAAGAGCCCCTCTATGTCGGCGTGGATTACAACAAAGACAAGGCCACGGTTGACGGCCTGGAGCAGGTTCTGTCCGCTCTGTTTCTGCTGACTCTGTGTTATGATGTAAACTCTATACAAGCTCATGTGACGTGCTGTGTGTTGTGTTTCAGGGTTATGTGGTGTGTCCGTCAGAGAAACGCTTCTTGCTGCTCTTCACCTTCCTGAAGAAGAACCGCAAGAAGAAGCTGATGGTCTTCTTCTCTTCCTGCATGTCGGTGAAATTCCACTATGAGCTGCTCAACTACATCGACCTGCCTGTCATGGCTATTCACGTAAGACGCGTCTCTTACATCCAAGCATCATTAAAGTCCCACTTCCACTGAGCCGTACGGTTCAGTTTGGTACGGTACAGGATGCATTTTTTTGTGTTTCCACTGTCTAAAGGGTGCCAGATAACGGTGTCGTGCCTATTTTGGTCACCCTGTCGTTGGGGTACCAAACGTCCCAAAGGGTCCCACGAGGGCGGAGCTACACACACTGCAGTCAGTTCACTGCCAGCAGGCAAAAAGCTGTTTTTAAGTGTTGTTGTAGAACTGTTAATATATCACTTCAGTAAGTTTTATGTATTTTCAGGTGAGAATGTTACCATGTAGATTTCAAATATGTAGTCAGTTTATCCAAATAACTCTTGTTAGTAAATCAGTCACAGAGTTTTCAGACTTGTGAGGAGCTGCAGCTCGCGGTGAGACCTGCCGCTCTGCTCGCTGCAGCAGCTCGACTCGTTTCCTTACATGTTGTTCAACGCACAAGTTACACCGTGAAGTAATCAGCCCACCTTAAATCAATATGACAACTTGAAGAGGCTGTATTTATTTGTCACTAATACATATTGAACATGTACAGTAGTGAAATGTCTGAACATCAACAATAATTCATTTGCGTTTTTCTTTCTTCCATGATGACAGACACTTTAACTGTTGGATCCTCAAAAACTTTATAAAATTTGCATAAATTTCTGCTGGTTTATGTAGGTGAAATATTTTTCACCTGGAGAAAAAAAAGTGTCAGAGCACCTTTACGGTGTGCAGCACAGCACCGCCCACCAAGTCAGGGTGCTGTCAGCAGTGGAAACACAAGGCTGATCTAGAGGTACCGCTCTAAAGTGTTCTGTGCCGTACCAAACCGAACCACTCAGTGGAAACGAGGCTGAAGTCTGTATGATAATCAAGAAGCCTCATCTACAAAACCAGCTGTTTTTAAAAAAGTATTTTTACTCTTGTGCTTCTCAGGGAAAGCAGAAGCAGACCAAACGCACCACCACCTTCTTCCAGTTCTGCAACGCTGACTCGGGCATCCTGCTGTGTACTGACGTTGCAGCACGAGGGCTGGACATCCCCGAGGTGGACTGGATCGTCCAGTACGACCCTCCAGATGACCCCAAGGTAATAAATCTGTAAAGCCATTTTCAACAGAATATAATTGGAACTTGCAAAGACAAAACAAAAATTGGTAAAATTGGCTCATTAAGCTTTTCTCTCCGTTCACAGGAGTACATCCACAGGGTGGGCAGGACGGCCAGAGGCATCGACGGCAGAGGCCACGCACTCCTGATCCTCCGACCAGAGGAGCTCGGCTTCCTCCGCTTCCTGAAACAGGCCAAGGTAAACATCTGAACACTTCACTTCTTTTGAATTCACAAGATGCATTCATAAATAATAACTCTGGCAAAGCGCACCGTGGACTGTTGATGAACAGAGCGCTGTTTCCAGTGAAGTTATTCAGCTGTCTGAGCTAAATGTAGCAACAGTGGACTGATGTAGCCAAGCTGCATGTCTGATGCTAGCTGCTAGCCTATTTTTCTGTTTCACACAGAGGAGTCACTTTTTGTATTATTGTGCATATCAATAGGAAAGTTTTTGGTAACACTTTCAATGAAGCCTGTTTCTATAATGCATTTTAACACATAACACATTCAGTTCGATGCCTCCCATAGATACACGCAGATAAACTAAACACAGCGGACATTCCTCACTTTTTCTAGCCTTTTCGCGACATAGACTTGTAAAACAAAACAAAAGCATCATGAACGAGTCGGAGCTGTTGTAATCCCCGGTATGAAAAACTGTATTCTTTATCTGTGGCACGCTGTGTTTGGTTACTGCTAATGCTAATGCTAACTGAACATTTCTTACAGCTGTAGCTAAACATTGAAAGTATTTAAAGGGCTCAATGTAAGTTGACTTTTATTTTGAAGTAGGCTAGTCACAGGAAATACAGTGTGTTCAGTAGCTTGGGGTGGAGCTGCAGTGATTGGTAAATTGATCAATAGAAAATTAATCGCCAACTATTCTGATAATCGATCAATCGTTAAAGTAAATTTTTAAATAAAAAAATAGGAAAACAAATGCTGCTTTAGCCTCTTAAATGTGATGATTTGCTGCTTTTCTGTCTCATCACGATCATTATATGAGTCTGTGTGTTTTGGGCTGTTGTTTGGACAAGAGAAGCAATCTGAAGACGTCACATTGGGCTCTGGGAAATTAAGATGTGGATTTTTAGTACTTTTTTGACATTTCATGGAATAAATGATTAATTGATCGATTGGCAGATTAATCAATAATGAAAATAATTGTCAGCTGCAGCCCTAGCTTGAATACCGATCGCTATTAAGTGCTACTGATCCTCAAAAACATGTTTTTGGAGTAAAACAGCAGTCATTTTCAGCTGATCAAATTTGATTATTTTCATTCCGTCTGTTAAAGTAATAGAACAAGAACAGAGCTGTTAGATAAA
>JAPZDX010000005.1:25213387-25224503 GCA_029783625.1 Naso annulatus | reverse complement strand
ACAGGCTAACACGCTATACTAACAAACACACACACACACACACACACACACACACACATATACACACACACACACACACACACATATACACACACATATACACACACAGGCTTTCATTCAACAAACCTTTTCATCGTAGACTGTTTATTCGACTGCCGCCTCCTTCCAATTACATAATGCAGCAAAAAAAGCAATGAACCTTGAAGGGTAATTATATCTAGATCGAACAAAACTTTAATTCAGCAGTTATGATGTTTATTTGATGGAAAAAAAGGTCTGAGGGTATTTCCATTGTTTGTGTCTTTGAAAAAATGGCTCCATGACTTCAAACTTCACAGGCTAAAGAGACTAACTTGTCTGATTCTTTGTTCAACTGGAGCATAATATGATCTGTTACGTTAAGAAGAGGCTTCTCCTTTTGTTTACATTCTTCCTCAGCAAGATTTATCACTCCGGGTTATTTATGATCTCATTGGGCTCTTTACATCTTTACATATAAAGTGAAAGTTACACAGACACTAAATTCAGCGGTGGGTTTTATGGCGGGTGTCTGGGTTCATTGCCTGAAGTAAAGGAAGCCAATATAAAATTTATTTTTTAACATAGTCCCTTCTTACATTTACGCTCCTGTGGTCATAGAGCAAACAGATTTTGTCTTTGTAGCAGGATACGCCTTTAAAGAAATTGGTCGTCAGCGAGAATGACATCATCATCAGGCGTTTTCACCCCAAACATTCCTAGGTAGTGCCTGAGAGGAACTACACACCTTTAAGGGATTTTTTTCTGTTGGCATTCGCAACGCCAATACAAACTCTCTGAAGCGACGCAAGCCAGTTTGCGGTTTGTACGCTAACAACACTTTCTGAGTCTTACAACAACATCAACACCAAATGAAGGCTACTGCATTACCACTCCACGCTTTTGTCTAGTATGTGGCGATAAAGTATCATGAATCTAGCACTGAACGCCAATAAACCTCAGAGACGATACAACAACAAAACAAGAAAGATCTCATTACAAGCACTGGTTTGTGTTTTGTGTTGTTTGTTAATACAGCTGTGGGGGTTTTCAAAAATGGCAGTTTCCTATGGTGGACCAACGTACACTTATGTCACTATAGTTCCTTATGTACTGCGAAAGTACCTACTCTGGAGATGGAACTAAAAATCTTCCTCAAAAAGTAGTTCTAACATCTATAATAGTTTAGGGGTTCCTGCGATGCGGATGCAATTAAAACGGGTGGTTTGAAAAAATAGGTTTTAAGAACAATGAATTGGTTCCTGCGGTCTGAAAAACATATTACTTTCATAATAACAACCACAGAGTTCCTCCTTCTTCGTCTTGACGACGCCTGATAAGGTTACAGGTCATGTGTTGGAAAAGTCCTTCAGGAAAGTGGACTTCTGGGCTGGAGCGAGCGCACAATTTTAAATCGCCCAAAACAGACATATCACAAAAGGTAATAAACTTCAGATTTTCTGCATGATCACTCAGTGAGTTAAACTGCAGGTGCATGAAAGGAGAGCTGTATAACTTATCTCCTTCTACCTTTAGCCATGAACTTACCAATCATCCCTGTTTCTTATAATATCTACTTTGCACTTTCTGCAGCACCACCTCTGAGTCCATCCAAGCTGAAAATGGCACTTAGGGTCAAATGTCTGTGTAGGTTGAAATGAGGACAGTTTGAGAATCTCAGACCTCCTGTTTCTAGAAATGTGGCGGCTGCTCTGCAAACCTATGCCAGGGGAAACAATCGTCTGTTTCTACCCAGCTGTTGCAGCACAACCGTCCTTATTCCTGTTTCTCCCAGCATATTTCCTGCAGCTGTATGATGAATGACATTACAAATCAGTTTTCCATATGGCAGCATTTTGTTAGCTTTTTTTATGAGAGACCATTACCACACAATGGCCTTCTGACAGGATTTGCTTTGATTATAGAGCTGTGTAACTAATAGTAGTTGAACAGACACTGAAGCAGATGGATGCTTTTGGCTGGCAGAAAATCTTTTTTCATCCTAGAGTAGAGGACGGTACAAGAGGAACTGTGCAGGAAAACTAGCTTCTGATTTCAGTTCCTTCAATATTTATTTTCTGACAAAAAAGTCCCATCACTGCCTTATCAATACTTACAATCACATCTTGCAGTCTTCATTTTTGAGCCTTCATAACATAATACCTTGTGTGTGTAAAGATAACAGAGGATACCTTCATGCTGCGCCAGTGGTTTAAAATGATATTCACTTCCTGTTTCCTAAGTGGGTGGAGTTACCTCTCACCCCATCTGTTCTCATTGTCTCGAAGCGAGAGTGTGTGGCTGAGACCTCACTTAAACGGCGCAAGTTTTTTGCATCTAACAAAACCACTTTTGTTGCTGTTTGGCCTTCCTTTTACATGTCAACGGCGTGCTGGCACCCCTGACCCCGCAAACGTTGGTTCCAGAGTGCAGTCTTTTAAAATTGCAATCTTCTTTTCATCTGTGTAATTTGGCAAACAGCACAAGCCTGTGACAACTGTGACAACGCTAATGCTAATGCTAACGCTAAAGCTAACGCTAATGCTAGTGCAAGTAAATGCATGCCACAGTAGCCACTACCAAACTCTGATTGAACACTCCACAGTGCACCAAAAGCAGGTTGAATATGATGACAGTCTACTGAGGCAAATTCAGGTGTCGGTATTATAACTGAAGAAGTCAAATATTGCTGGATTTCTTTAATTTGTGGCTGCTTAGGGCTTAGCAGCAGCAGAAGGTACACAACTTTGGCAGCTCCAATGTTACTACTGGCCTGGCATTCACACTGCAGTGATTTCAGTTGTTTATGTAAATGAGGATTTTTTTTTTAGATGCAAGGGAAAGACTAGCAGGGCCGCTCTCATCTAAATGTAGCCTACGTCTGTCTTGTGAAAAATGGGTCCGATATGTACTTTGGTGACCATGGGGTGAAAGAAATGCTCATAATCTGTGATCATGTTCACTTCTCCATTAAGAACGAGCAACCTCAAGACTGCTTCTTCTCCAAAAGGGGCGGGACAGATGCGAAACCCTGTGACACTGATACAGGAAACGACTGTTCAGGGTGTGGTCTAACTCTTTCTTAACTGTCTCTGACGTGTGCGCCAAAGATCATGACGTCCACGTTGGCTCCATTGCCTGAAGAAGACCATGAGATGTGACCGAAAGGTCCTAAAAAGCCTTTGAGATGAGAATTTTTTCGACTTTCACACACATTTTCCCATTAGGCTTGTTGTTGTGTCTGTGTTTTAAGTTATTTTGTCATATGTTCTACTTGAAATCTTTTGCTTTGGAATAGGTTTAAAATGCAGCTAAATTTGTGCTTGAAAACAGTAAAAAATTCAATTATAAACAGCTGAAAACAAAAACGACAAGTTTGACAAATGAGCTAAGTCTGGGAAGCTTCAGTTTTCCTTTCTAATCCTGTTTTTAGGATCCGTTCCAACGAATTGTGGGCAGGGACAGCTTTTGTTTACCTTTGTCCACTGTATTTACTCAGAAAACCTCATGTGTTTATTTTGCTGGTCGCACGGTTTACTGCGACTCGTCTGCATCCTGTCCTTGGACTTAAGCCACTTGGGACGGCTGTTGTCGTGGCGGCTGGACATGGATTCACCCTCCTGGAGATGTGACCATGAAAATATATTTTAAAAGTCTATTTTTTCATAAATCTTTCTGGAATTCCTCTGCCTCCGCTGTAAACCTTAGCTGCTGTCGTGGAAAGATGGTCTGGAATTGTTTCTGACCACAACCGTTTTATTTAAGAGTCTGAACCCAGTTCATGGCAGGTGATACGTATGAACAAGTCTGACTCTACACAACTCTGCCCCAGAGCTCCTTGTGATTAGGCTAATTGCTAAATGCTAGCAGAGGCTTGAGAGCAGCAGTGAAACCTTAGATCTGTAATTACAAGAAGTAGTGTTTCCCTCAGGAAGAATTTCACTGATGGCAAAAATCAATTTCCTCCTTTTTCTGCTGAAACACAGTAACACCTAGATTTATTGTAAGACAACAACTGTCCACTGGCAAACTCAGGCTAACACAAACCTGACCTGTGGGCCTTAAGGAGTGTTAAGAGCACCAGTATAGAACTTTTATTAAAAAACACTAACTTTTTCCCATGAGATGTGCTGATGCAGACTTTTCATGATGTATACTGTTTTATATATTCTCAACAGACGCCTGAGTGACTGCAGACATGCACTTCTCATCATGGGTGAGTGGGCTTTTTTGCTCCGTGCAGTGCTGTGATTAATTCTTTTCCTCCAACAGCGTCTCTATGAGGGCAGACCGCAGCTGTGTCTGCATGCGAAGGAGGAGGGGGAGGGGGGTTGAGGGGAAACAAACCGGAAGAGCCTGACCACAAACTGTCCGCCTCTAGACCAACTCAGCCATAGGATCCCGGCCTGTTTACACAAGCGCCTCCCGCCCGTGTTTACAGCTAGCACACATTTTTGTTTTACCGCGTCTTAACTCCTCGCACGTTTATTTTGCTTCACTTGAACTGTGAGTGTTAGGGCTACATTAGCAGATGAAAGTAGCTGAGGCTGGCAGGCTGGTGGTTCGACTCTGATGGACAAGGAGGGTTACGCTGGGTCAGTAAAAATGAGAGTTCACCCCACAGAAACGCAAAGGCAGCGACTTTCAACGAGTTCTTTAATAACATACGGCGTCATCCCATCAAATGAAAGCGGTTGGCTGAGGCGACACCTTAGAGAAGAGGAGAAAGCTCGGCACCTTATTGGGCTGATTCCCATCAGTCGGACAAACAAAACAGGCAGGAAGTGTCTCAGAGGCAGGGGCATGGATTACACTCTGCATGCTGGGAATGAGCTTTCTGTTTAAGAGAGGATGGAGCACAAAAAGAAAAAGGGAAGTACAAGCCAGGGAGAAGGGAGAGACTCGAGGGATCGGGAGAAAGAGCTGGCTGATGGGGTGTTGGTTAATCCCCTAAAGCATCCATATATTGCCTCTACCTCCTCTCCCACTGCTTGTAAATGGCGAGGAATGTAACATGTTGTCTTTGGGCCCCGTGTGAGTAGACGCCTCTGGTACGGAGAGATTTATATTCGCAGACATTGCCCAAAGCATACCACGTCGCTTTTTTTTTTTTTTAAACTCTGGGGGCTTTGAAGCAAAGGCAGAGCGTTCCAAAGAAGCAACCAATATCAGAAATGTCCTCTCATTTGAGCCTGATTTATGTTTCATAACCAAATTAGAGACCTGCCAAAGGCTGTCAGTGCTCCGTTCAGTCGACATGCTTGAGGCACAAAGACTGGCTCAGAAAATACATTTTGAGGAGTCGGCTGCTTAATATTTGCCTTTATGACTGTCTTCTAAGCATTCACTAAAATAAACATTTGTCTTGAGAAATTCCTTTTCAAAATGAGGAAGACGAGTCTCTGTGGTGCTTTCAACTTGTTACGAATTCCTCTGAACTCGACGGTCGGATTGAGCTCGCGGTTTCTTTGCTCTTTGCTTGCCTATTCAAGTAATCACTGAAGAAGAATCCAGGGAACTTATGTATAATTTATTTTTAAATAAAAATGTTAAAACATAAGAAATGATAATGCATGCATGTACAGTATATTAAACTTTAAAACCCTTGTGAACAATTGTGCGCTGCTTCCTGCTGCACCTCTCTCTCTCAGTATGTAGGCCAGCACTTGTGTGATGAGAACACTCTGTAATGAGTGATGATAAAGGCAGCAACTTCGGCGAGGACAAGTAGGCTCAAAAACCAATGTTTTTGGCTTCTGCAGCGCAAACAGCAAGGCCGAAAAAGCTAAGAAAATACAAGATGTCCCCCTTCTGCTTTCACTTAGCATATCTAATCTGTAAATCCTGTCTTGGCCGGCCACTGAGCAAATTGAAATTCTAGATAAGAAAGACATACAGAGAGAAATAGAGAGAGAGAGATGAGGATGGGAGCTGCGAGGGGAGCTGAGGGGTGACTTGGACAGCAACCAAGTTAACTGTTTATAAGAGCCACATGAATTAAGGCAGCACTGTAACCCGGACAAACACTCTGCCATTCAAGTATCTGAGTTTTCCAGGCAGGTTGGCTGGAAATATGTGAATATATGAAGGAAAATGTTGCGTCAGATGTGTCCAGTTCCATGTTAGGGCACATACTGGCACAAATCTGTGTGTAAACTGACTCTGCGGGTGATGAAGCCATACGTTTGCGAACAGAAGGCTATAAATTGAGTCATTCCGGGACAGAAATGCTATCAGTCTCTCTTTGAGTCATTCTTGGAGGACGTTGGCGGGTTCCTGATAGTGTGCAGCTATAGACCCTGACAGGAAAACAAACAACTTTGGGACTTGGTCAATAGGCCTTCCTGTAAGCTTGTTGCTTGTAGGTCATCTCAGGTATCAGGAGAGGCATTATTGACATGCAGCAACAAAATGTTACCGTAGATGACACCAGATAGAGCTGATTCTTGCTCAACACTGGGGAAACAAATATGTAATTTGCGCTGTTAAAAAAGAAATCCATGACATGTTTGGAGAGTTTGGAGCCAGGGGAGGTGTTTCCTGTATGCACAGCCTTTTAAGTTATTTATTTAAAGAGGAATGACACATTAAGTTGCATTGCACTGCGCTCTTAATCCCTCCTTTCTGCTAAGTAGAATACTTAAGGCATCAGCAGATGAATTCTCTGATGCTTTGAACTGAGGTGGAAGGCCAAGGAGTTAAACCACGATGGGGCGCAGAGGTCTGGCATGAATGCGGTCATCCCTGCATAACCGCGGCCACTGAGCCCCCCGCCCAACCCCCCACCCCTCCTCCAGCTTTCACCCGCTCTGTGGAACCACAGCAGCGTAAGAGCCTCATTTAGGAACATAGAAAGAAAGGCAGAAATCTCTTTCTCAGGAAGATTAGTGGCTGTCCCTTTGGAGAAGGCCTGCGGACGGGGAGAGAACTGAGAGAGGCGGGGGACTATTTTTCTCTGGGACATTTTTCTCTGCCAGGGGGGGCATGACCCGCTCCAAAGCACCCTCCAGAGAAAGGCCCTGTGGCCAGTGAGGAGACCCCAGAGGAGACCCTTCAGACCCCTGCTCCAGCTAAGAATTACCCATGATGGCTGTGATTAACACACCGCTTCTTATCGCAAAGCCAAGCTCGACTCCCTGCAAGACTAATTACACCAGACTTCTCTTCTTCATCCATCTACACTACACTAACCAGTCTGCAGACTTGTGGCTGATCCATTTTCATGAGAAAAAAACCAGAGGTCAGCCGATTTAATGCTGTATTCTTATATGAGCACAAGTGAGACGACAAGCGTTGACAAAGGTGAGGACATTTTTTTGCTGTAACTCCATTGGCATCCTCCTCAGAAATATCAAGGCTGTGAATAATTATCTGTGGAAAATGTGTTTTTCATGCTGAACAACATCAGTCTCTGTCAGGAGTTTGCAAGCCACGGCCAAATGTAAAGAAAAGATGAATATAACACACTGGTTAGGCAGGAATAATCAGGGTGTTACCGAGAATGTCTGCTCCACTGGCCTCGTACAGTCAACACCAAAGTGAGGGATGATGGAAAAATTCTCTCTGCAAACTTTCTCTGAATATAATAAGGCATAAAACAACATGTTGGCAGATAAACTGTCAGTCCTCTTTGGTTAAGGTCAAGAGGAAGACGGCGAAATGCAGCACATCTGAGCGTCTACATGCTAGTTTTTGGTGTCAAAAAAAGGAGGAGGGGCAGCATCAATCACAGGTATTCCTTTGAAACTGTGAGATGTTTTACAGTCCTGGTAGCGGGCACCTAATCTGAACACATGTTACTCTGACATGGTAAAGCACAAGCCGACACAGACTCGTAAATTCTAGGGGCCTGGGAGTCGGGTTGCAGGGGCCGAGCTTGTGGAAGCACGCCCTGTAGCCGCAAAACAGATGCAGGCTGTCACACAAAATGTGGGTGCCCATTTAAAACTATTAACAAGGTCCTGAGAAAGAAGCCAGATTCGTATCACATGGACTGCAACCAACCTGCGCTTCAGTGCCAGCATCACCGGACTTTATCCTCTCTCCTCTACTTCCCATCAGACACTGAATAACACTCTGCATTAGCGGCCTGACACACTTCCATTATGTATTCACACTGAGAGACACAGGCAAGTTCAGCAGGGCAAAGCATGTCTCCATGAAACACAAGCAAAGTGAGCTCTCATGAAGAAAGTTATGAGATCTGTGGCCAGCTGACACAAAGGATTAGAGTGAACATGATGTTCTCGGGATGTTTCTCCTTAAGTTACACTATTAAATTTTGCGGTTTTGTTGTCAAGCTTAAAAAATGTTAATGCATGATTTGGAGAACTTTGCATTTCCATTTCAAACAAAAAATAATACCAAAACACAACCCATGCCAGCAGACATTCAGTGTGGGCACTGGACTTTTCTGCAAAAACCTTAAATATGTACATTAAATTCAAATCAACAATGTTCCAATACAAACAAAGTAACATTATTCATATTAAATGTACATAATGTATTTCTTAAAAGAGGAGGAGATGGTGTTCCAGACCTGTTATCTTCCTGTTTAAAGGTTATAGCATTATCCTAAAAAAACAAAAAATAGACTTAAACAAAATGAATCCTGCTCGATCATCACTTCTGAGCCTCTGGACATTCTGGCAGTGCCTGTCTGCAGATCTCTGCCCTCTGCCTGGATTTTGATGTTTTGATTTACTCAGGACGCCTCTGGAGGAGTTTCAGGAGGGGGTGTGTTTCTCCCAGCATACAAAAGTGTGCAGGTGAGGTTGGGAGTGGATATAGCAAAGCGACTGGACGCCATATAGACTGGAGAAAATTGCGGACGCAGACGTTGTGGTGAAATGGCAAGTGGATAAAGCTTGTTCCAGAACGAGACTGAATCTTAGTTTGGCTTTCAGGCACTGACGGAGAGGCTGGGGATGGAGAGTGATGCAGAATTCGCCTGCTTTCTGTCGGACAGGTAGGTGCCAAACACATATCAACTGTCGTGCAGGAACACACGTCACAGGATGAGTCTGCGTCTCTGCCGGCTCAGCAGCACTGCAAGCTGTAGAGAGTGCCTCTTCTTCCTTCCTTTCATCCCTGTCCGAGTCACTAAAATCAGCTGGAGTTGGAGCTGGTGGTGGTGAGAGGTCCTCCACAGCAGAGAGAAGGCTCTCCTCATGGCTGTTCTCCATGTTTACGCTTGGCTACTCTAAACGCCAATCATTATCTGCAACATATCCCACCCTAGCTTAATGTTTTCACAGGAAAAACGTAAATTCACGTGAGCAAATGGCACTCTGACATCTGTTTTATGGGGTTTTAACCATCAATAAGGCAATTCTGAAAAGACGTCAGAACGTTTTCCCGCCATTTTTGAGGAGAAAACTGAGTATTCAAGGGCTAATAAAGCTTCAGCTTATCTGTGTTTTGCAGAAAAGTACAATGATGGATTGTCAAAGAAAAGTTTTCTAAGTAAGTCAGTTTGTGCCATCTTAGCAAGAAAGTTTCCATGCCACTTGATTTATTCACATTTGCCCCATTTCTTTTTATTTCCTCATGCATACTAATTTTAGAACCGGTTCAAATAAAAAGAAGATATAATCAAATTGAAAACAAAAGCAGAGCATTAAAACCATCTAAAGACACACTAACGTCCTACTTCTGCTGTTCCCGTGTGACAGCGTGAGCTTTGTGATGGCAGGCCACCAGACCCTTCATTAAACAGTAAAACTGCTTGAATGATAAGTTCCTGCGTTGCCCCTCGGATGATGCCAGTGTGCCTTCCTAAGGGTTTTCAGTGTCCACCAGCCGCTTCAACCAGCAGGCGTTAGTAATTTATAACACTGGATACCTCAGAGACCTGAACAAGGTCCTAAAACCTCGTTATGTGGAGTTTTCATCACACATTCACTAATGAACACATGAGCGCTCATCTTTTAATTATGACCCCTTTGTAGTGAGAATCCTGCACAGCCTGCACCCTCCATGTTACCTCACAAGCACAAATAACCCCTGATTGGTGCCGACGACTGTTCTTCAGTGGTGCAAGGTTATAAAAAAAAATTCAACCCCCACCGCCTTCATGACCCACAATGGTCATAGCTGTGTAAATGACTGAATTATTCATGTCATGGCAAGTGCAATATTTTCTTCCTTGCCGGTTTGAAAAACTCGTGGCCTCTTTGTGGAGGTGCCAGCGAGGGTGCACTGCAACGTCCTAGTTTCTCACCCCGCATCCCTAAACAATTAATGCTCATGGTTCCTCTCATGGCAGGCCACCAAGCCCATCATTAAGCAGAAATACAGCTAATGCCACAATGTCATACGACGTCTTCTTAGCATTTCAAAGGTGCCTCCCTCCTCCCAGCCTTTATCCGGGGCCTCTGATACACCATGTTGTCCACTGCTATGCCAGCCTTTTTTAGTAATTCATGAAATTTACACTCGGGAGGTGAGAAGAAGGTCTTTCGACCTCATTATAACATTTTTTCATCACCCATTCTCTGACATCTCTGAAACATGCGGCCTCCATCTCTTGGTCTAACTCTTTTCATGTGCCACTCAGCTGCTTATGCGAGTAGCCATAATGTTTCAGTTCACTGCACTGTGGAGTGCACCATCCTACAGAAAGATGCAAGAGTGCTGCTAGTGTTTAAAATAGACAGTGCTGAAATTTTGCAAAAATATCTTTACTCTGCAGCTATTTAGCGTAACATCTCCTGTAAGTACTCCCAATGTCAATGATAGCTGAGAAAAGAGCACTGGAAAACATCTGTACCTCTGCTCAGAGTGGTGGGTGAGGGCTTCTTTGGGATTTCTGAGAAGCTGCTTCCATCCAGACCTGAAGCCTTACACTCCTTCTTCTCAGTGGCTGTTGGAGCTGAAGTCTCCATGCTGATCTCTGATTTCTGTCACGACCTGGAGAGTCGAGAGAGACACAGAGATGTTCAGTAAAATATCTGAAGTTGGCTGTGACCATGCAAAACGAAAAACAAAATCTCTTGGTGTAAATAAAGTTATGCACATAACATTTGAAGCAGGCAAAATGGTGGCTTATTTGAACATTTAAAATTACACTTGAATTTGCAGTGATGCATATTACAGG
>JAPZDX010000005.1:24796763-24809834 GCA_029783625.1 Naso annulatus | reverse complement strand
GTAGATGTCAGACTGCATCCAAAGCCCATTCACTGCCATTCATGTTGGAACAGGATATAGAAACACTAAAGGGCACGTGAAGGTTGCTAGGTATAGGCAATTTGCTCTTCCAAAGAGAACATTTGCATTTATTTGGTCAAAAATTGCTGAGAAAGAGAGAAATGAGCCAGGAGCCGATGAGACCAAAGTTATTATGCCTGGAAAAATAGTTCCCTACAAGTGCTGCCTTCCTAGCTGGAACGCTAGCGTGAGGAAGGATTTTGACACAGACTTTCTTTTTAACTAACGTTGTCGCACATTTTCAGCTTCTTTCTGTAACGTTTATTGAATATGGACAAAATGTAAACAAACACCATATCTCATCAATAAAGCTACTTTAGGAGGAAATGGGCGGGATTTGTGTAACCTATGTGGTTGATGTTGACAAAGGAGAATGACATGTAGGAGCACTGGTACGCTTCTTTAAATTTTGTTGGGCAAATTGCAGAAACAAAGCAATTAAATCTTTACACATCGTCCATTAACACAGGTCACTCACTCTGCAAAGCAGAAAACAAGATATTGTTGTTGAAAACAAAGCTGAGATACTAGCTTCACATTAGTAACAAGAATAAAATTTTTATTATCTTAGATTTGACGTGATTAAAATATTGATAAAACTCAAATTCAGTGACTGTAGTGGTGGTTACACGAGTGTAATATAAGTGAAATTGTTACTTTAAAATATCTTACTCAGACTAAACATTTTCCAAATTTGAAGGCATTTATTTTCAATTAAAAAAAAAGAAATCCTTTGAAGAAGCCACAGACTCCACCTCTCACGTTTTTCTGTCCTCAGCTGCTTGTTATGCTTTAGGTTTCGTTCTAGAGGTTTATTTAAACAGCGTCCATCCCCTCCTGACTCAGGTTTCTCCTCTGACATTATGGAGGAGTCGTCCTGTAAAGCTCTGTGGTGGGGCTGCTCTCCACAGACTGTCTGCTGTGGATGTATTCTTAATTAGCCAGGATAGTTTTTCATTGAAATAAAATGTTTGTATGATTTATTTGCCTTTTTTTCAAACTGTAAGCTTAATATGACTTTGTTTATTCAAGCCTGCCAAAATTGGGCCTTCATAAGGTTGTTTTGTTCTACCAGATGTGTCTACAAATGAAGTCAGATGTTCTTTAAGCATGGGTTCTTAATTATTTTTCAAAATGTGAGTATGGCAGGCAAAAACTTTGCACAGGAAGTCAGTCTTTGTAAAGAATTTACAATCGGGTTCAGCTCAGCATCTGAGCAATATATTTGCTTTGCCTTCACGGTTCAGTTTTGGCCTTTCAAAGGTAAACAATATGAGCATCACTGCTCTGGATGTTTCTGATACATGCAGGGACCTCACTGGAATGAGCCTATTCTATTTAAAGAGTTATTTTTAGTGACACAATTATTTAATAGACTTTATATGGATTACTTTCATCTTTCTAACTATTGCAAGGCCGGGGGCTTCAATACCCTACAGGCTGTGAGGGAATACACTTTCCTCGTGTGTGTCTGTGTGTCTGTGTGTGATGTTTGGAAAACAAGCGAGAAATATTAAAGTTTATAATCAAGCAAATCGCATTGGACAGGTCAGGTAGAAAATATTGAAGCTTTTAGGGTGGGAAATGTTGAGATTTTTAACCAATGCAACAGCATTAGGCTGGTCAGGTGAGAAATATTAAAGTTTTTCACTAATCAGAAAGGTCAAAAGCTGTGTGCTCCCAGGCAGCCACACCCTTTCACCACTCAAACCATGTTGGACGGTTGAGATGTGAGTCTAATTAACAACAAGGGACAGGTGAACACCGTGCACACCATGTCCAAAGAATGAGTCACGAAATTTGGAAGCACTTTTAAAAATAGTACATGAAGTTGCCGTTGCCTGAAAAATAACCCCTGATATAAAAGGCAGTGTGTAAAGATGGATGTTTTAATGTGAAATGGGCCCAGGTTAATATTCATTCAGTTATGACTACCTTGTGACAACATGAGTAAATAACAATTTTATTGCTGTTCCAAAGAGAAGCGTGCAATCAACTGTGTGAGAGGAAGCCACTCAAGTTGCATTCAGCAGCTGCAGCCTTTTACTGGGAAACTTCCACATTAAAAAAGTTTGTTTTTTTGCACATTAAGCCTCATAATAAGGATATTTACAGTAACATCTGATGTTCTACAGCATTATTATGACGACAGTGCAGTCCTGAGAGCTGGAGTTTGTTGCAGAGGTCACTGCTACAGCTGAAAACAACAGAGGAACATGTGCACTCAGACAATGAAAAATTACAATAAATGCTCGTTTTAAAAGGCAAAAAACTCACAGAATGTTCAGTGGTGTCCTCTCATGTACCGACACTAGTACACGAAGCTAAACACGGATACATAACCCAAAAGAAGCTCTTTCAGCTGCTTCACAAAACAAACAAACAGCCGTTTCATGTTTAGCCTCATGTTTTAGTTTAAGCACATGAGAGGACACCACTAAACATTCAACGAGTTTCACATCTGAACAAATATTGTATTTTTTGACAAATTGTCTGAGTGCACATGCTCCTCTGTTTTTTCAGCTAGTGGTGACATCAGCAATGAGCTCCAGCTCTCAGGACTGCGCCAGTTGTCACAATAATGCTGTAGAACATCGTATATGATCATAAATATCCTTCCAATGAGGCAAAAAAACAAACTTATCCTTTAAAAGTTGCATGTTTATAAATGGGAGGGTTCAGGGGGCGAGGCATAAAGACATTTCTTACTTTATATTTGATACTTTTGCCCAACAAAAAGAAACTCAAAAAGTCTTAAGGATGCTACACATCTTAGTAAATTACAAAAATGGATTGCACGTTTTTATTCATCTACGTAAAACTTGGTTATTATGAATACTCGGTTCTCAGTCTTGCACTGATATTTTTTAATTGAATCAACATGATCCCCTGCCTCAGTCCAAGGGACTAACCACTTAAACTGCTGGAACTGTTGTGTTCCTATTGCAATAAAGCCTCAGAATGAACACTTGAGCTGAAGTGTTTGGAGGAAAATTGACAATTTTGGATGTATGCTTCAAGCCTTAGTGTAAATTATACAGCTGGGATATGAGCAGAGGAATGGGAGGAAGGAGTGTGAATATCTACAGAGGGGCCAGAATCCCAGAACTGATGCCACTTGTCAGCCAAATGTCTACATTTTTGTCTTGAAAATAGCCAGTTTCAGATATCCCTGAAAACCCATAACTTCCAAATATGCTCCGCTTGCCGCAGAGCAATTCCTGCAACTGGCCAGTGCACTTTACTGAAGGGAAAGTAATTATGATTTTGTTTTGGTCTCACAAACTGATGTCATCTCTGCACATTTACTGTGTATAAGTAGAGTTTAAAAAGCATATACAAGATTTTACAGATGATCTAAAGAGGCTGGTATGTCAGAACTAGTCTCAATATTTACTCCAGCTAAAGTAACAAGCTGTGACCTTCGAAATCCAGCAGCAATACACAGCATATCCAGAAAATATTAGCCTTTACACTCCTCCTTCGCCATTTCCTGTCCTACCCCTTGCTTTTGCCACCCCCCCCTCCCACGACACATCCAGAGAGGGGAAAATAGATTCCAGTTTGCAGTGGGCTCTGGCCAAAACCACCGTGCCACTCAAAGCCAGGGCCGCTTGTGTCATTTTTCCACAGGGTTTCCGTTGTATATTTTGACAGGCCGTTCCAGTGAAGCGTCGATAAATAGGGCAAAGGCCTTTTTTTCCTCTCTTCCCTTTCTTTTATTTCCATTCAGAATCTGTAACATGAAAGAGGAGCTCATGCTGATTTATGAGGCTCGCTAAAGTAAACCAGATTTGGTCAATCTACCAAAATAAAATGGCTTTAATTATTTCTAATTTCTGACTGATTGCATTGCGTCATATTCTTACTGCAGTATTCCTCTTGATATATATTGATCATTATGGCTTAGGAATGTCTTTCTATTAGTGAAGGCTACAGATTGATGAGCAAATAAGCATCGATCATGGTGGATGTCAAAGGTTGTTCCTTCTGCAAGTCGAATATCGTGTTTCTTTAAGTGGGGACTGTCTGATGGGCTTGTAAAAAGAGCCTAACCACAAACATGTTTCAAGGGTAAACAATCCCTCCAAACTAAACACTTTAACACATTTTCTGCTTGATAAAACCTCATTCAGTTTCCTGCGCTTTGTATCCTTTAGATAGGCCTGACATGCCGGCTTCTCTTGGACGTGGAGTACAAAGAGGAGCGGCGCGACCAGTCGATCAGGCACCCGCTTTCCCCCGTGAATGAATTTACTTCAATTAGAGGCTGCAGTCAAGCACAAGAGGACGGAGCGTGTCGTCTTTTATGAACATTTATTGTTACACAGTGTAATGACCATGCACGCTGTGACCCGGGCTAATGACACCATAGATTAACTCCAGTGGGTAGCCTTTGGGAAAGTCCAAAACTATTCCAAAGGTATTGATTTCGAGGCTTGCTGCGAAATTGAACTGTCAGGTGTTCCACTGGGCCCTGATATGATATTGATCCTGCCTGCTTAGCGACCAACAAAGAGTCTGGTTACCTGAAAGCGCCTCGTCTGGGGCCACGACTGGAGATCCCTCCCCCACTTATAACAGCTTATTGGAATTTTAATTTAGAAACTTGATAAACTCGGCCTCTCCTGGGAATGTGAGTGTTGCTGCTGCCTAAAGACTCCCTGCTCTCACTCAGACCATTAGCCATGCTTACTGATGTGAAACCACTTCTCCATTAACCAGAACGCCTAACGCCAAAAAGTGCAGTGCTGCCATTGACATTGTCCTCACGGCTTTGCCAGTGAGCACGGGTTAAAGGGAACATTTGCAGCTATTACCAACCTTGCTCGAGTTCCTCCTTAAACAACAATAGTGGTGTGACATGCAAGGCAAGGTCACTCCTTGAGAGAGAAAAGAGAGAGACAGAACAAAGAAAGAGGGAGGTCTGCTTAGGAGAAAAAAAAAATTGAGAGCAGCTTTATTTCTCCCTCCCTGCACTCTCAATTTTAATTAGGGTGTCTTCAGCCGAGCCGAGTGGTGTCGGTGAGTGCATGGAAGCAATCAGCTCCCCGCGTGGCAGAAGTCAAATGCCTTTGATCAGCTCATGGAGACTGATCCACAGTGACTGCGAGAGGAGTGGGTGATCCCGCCGGCCTCCGCATGCTAGCCAGGACAGCCGCCACCACGGTGGCAACCTGCACCCCCGCCCGAGACACTCACGCTGGGAAAATGTTAATGACAGAGGACGGTCTTAATGTGCCACTGTCGCTTCACTGTTTTATCCGTCTCTGTGTGTTATTTGAGAGGCTGCGATTCGTTTGACTCCTTGTGGAGCCTCAATCAGACACACTGAGAATGCTGTGATAAATGTCAGTGCAAGCTTCGCCTGGATGGGACTGAGGAATAAAAAGAAAATAATGAAGGGGAAAAAAAAACAAAACACAATAGATCAGTGAAGGCCTTTCCAACTGGATAGGTTTTTTCCTTCTTTTTTTTCAGCTCTCTGCCTTTTGTTTTTTCCCTCTTTTTGATGGTTCAGTTGCAGCTCCGACTTGTTACATGTTACAGAGAAAGCTGGAACAAAAGAAGTCACAGTAAGTCAAACGTAAGAAAGCAAAATTTAAACCCTGGCTAACTGATATCTTGGAATTTTGTATTCAGTTGGACAGGCTGACTCATTCACTAAAAATATTTTAGGTTTAATGGCAAAAACAGCGTGTTTGGACAGTTGCTCTCATTGTGTGAGAAGTTAGCACATGAAAAATCTCTTGCAAGGCTCTGAGCTGACACGCTCTTCGGAGAGCATCCACATCTTTTTATTCTTGTTTTTGTCATAGCTGCTCCAGATGTATATTGAAACATACTGGAGTGCATATTTGCATATTTTAACAGACAAAAAACAGTTGACTACCATCAATATATTTAAATTTCAAACCTTTCACAAGCTGAAATATATGCAAAGACTCTACATGCATTTATTTCTGTTTGACATCACCGGAGGCTACACACGCCTTAATCCTTAATGAAATATTCTTATTGGAAATGCTGTATGTGTGTGTGTGTGTGTGTGTGTGTGTGTGTACTGTAACATTGTTACATAGCACACTGTACTTCAGCGTGTGTGTGCTTACGAGCAGCAGGGCTGGAAATGGGCCGGAACACATCCTGGAGTAAAAGTTGGGATGGAGCTGTGCCAGCTCAGGTTTTTAAAATCTGGGAAATTTGAGTTTCTGAGCTTTACTACAGAAAACTGCCTTTGGAGATATTCTACTCTGCAGTGTGTGCATGTGTGTGTGTTCTGTGAGCAATACTGACATACTGATGTGCATCTAAATAGTGACGTAAATACTTTTTTACCGTCTTTGTAGACTTTTTTTCTGACCTGAATAGAGAAAGTATACTTTCCACCTTTAACCATAAAAAGTTTATGTATTATTCATTCAGAAAACCCCTTTTTTGCTAGCAAGTAAACATGAATGTAAACCAAGGACGTAAATCCCAGGGGGGACACAGGGGACATGTCCCCCTCTTACAGGAAGAGTGTGCTCTGAATGTGAAGTAAATGATACTTTGACAGTAACTTAAGAGATTAAAAGGTTCACATTAAAGGGGGGATTTGGACACTGTAGGCTAACATAAGTAGCTAGCTATCTAGCTTTTCAATACACAGATAAATGATAGTGTTAGCCAGTTTTCTGACTTTACTGCTAGCCTAAATAATGGTAGCTGGCTGCTTATGTTCACATTAATTAACATTAGCTAACTAGTGTTAGTGTTGTGCATCTTCTGTAATG
The DNA here is from genome assembly GCA_029783625.1 of Naso annulatus. NCBI lineage: Eukaryota > Metazoa > Chordata > Actinopteri > Acanthuriformes > Acanthuridae > Naso > Naso annulatus. The sequence goes on along the minus strand of JAPZDX010000005.1, from coordinate 24,802,998 downwards.
CTAGTGACTGAAAGACACTGAGGGTCAACACTGTAAAACAAGTTGTAAAGGAAAGTAAATGGGGAGAACAGCAGAGAGGCTGATTCTCCTTGGTGTCCCCTCCAACACTGAAATCAGATTTTGGCCCCCAATGTAAACATAAAAGTCTAAACATGACTTGTTTTATTTACATTTTGAAAACATCTGAAATATAATTATTTTTGGACGGTGTGTTGTGTTTGACAGTAGACCCCCTGTGCTTCAGCTACAAAAAGAGCTTTTCAAAAAAAAAAAAAAGAATAAAGGAGTGATGATGGATCTTTTCAAAGTTCTTCGCAGCAGTCTGAACACCTGCCCTGAATATCATTCTGAAAACAGGTCGAGTGGAACACATATGAATGCTGCATTTGGAACGTTCGGGTCACAGACAGTCGAGGTCACGCTCTTATAATTGTGCAGTATGACATACATATCCAGGCAATTTCAGAGGAGGAAGCACACGGCATGCAGTCATAAATCAACGCCTGAACCAAAGGCAGGTGAACGGAGAGGAAGAAATAAAGAAAGAGCCAGAGAAGAGAGCGGGAGGAACAAAAGAGATGGGGGAAAATATTGAGCAGAGAGACACAGAGTCAGGGAGGGGATGCAGTGAGAGTGCGGTGAGCTTCTGCACTCCAAACCGCATCCGTCTCCTGCCAAACCCCCTTTTTTTCCCTCCCTCTGTTCTCTCGCTGAAATCTATTTATTCTGGGACTATTTCTCCTCTGTGAACTCTTCACTCACAACATGATGGATGATTAAGTGATTACACAGAGGCAGCGCTGCACACTAAAATCATTTTTAATATCCCACAGATACAACTCAAGCAATACCTCATGTAAGTAGGATGTCTTTCCCCATTCTGCCTCTCCCTGTAAGCATGTCATCAGTGCCAGTGCTAATGTGCTTTTTTCCACCGCACTTTTAGGCCAAAATAAGCTCAGAATCACTCAAACACTATGTCATTTTATTTATTAACTAATAGAGAAGACTCCAGAAAAAACAGGAGCTCAGTTTAACAAATTAGGGTTGCCAAGTGTGGATTATATTCATTATTTATTCCTTACTAAAGTGAGGGAGACAGTTTCTGGAGATGGCAAATGTGCTGTTGTTTGCCAGAGTCTGTTTAAGGAGTGCGAATTGTCGTCTAAAACTGCAAATTCCATTAGCGAGTTGCAGTTTGGGGTGCAATCATCAGCCTGTCAGGAAAACAGTTAAGCATCTTCTTTTTTAATCTTAATTTATCCAGCAAGCTCTTCTTCTCAAACATTTAGAGCAAAAACAGCTGAAGACAAATACTTTTGTCAGTCTTCTTCGATGCCCTGGTCTTGTTTGCCAAGTTTAAACGTCAAATTATTTGTCACCCTCATGAAACAGCAATCATGTCCATCCACACAGGCCATTTTATTCAGAGGGAACAAACAAACAGCCGTGCCATCCTCTGCAGTCCCTTCAAATAACAGAGAACAGGAAAAAAAAGAGGAGACAGAAAAACTGAAAGAGAGGAGAAGGCTGCTGTTATTGCACCGTCTGCCTTGTCTGAGTTTTTTCACCCACAGCAGTGTAGAGCGTAAATTGTGCATGGACAGAGCTGGAGAAACCACAAAACAAGCACTCTTGTGTGAAAGATGAATCGGGTCTGGGAGCCAGCGAGTTTATTTGTGTTGCTGAACTATAACAAGAGACACACTTTGCATCGGTGGCAGAATGAAGGAGAGGAGCGAGAGAAGCTGGGTGAGTTCACTTCAATATCACAGCTTCTCTTTGGGCGATTTCATAGAGGTGACACCACTCAAAGCAACACGAGTGGTTAGTATTGCTCTTGACCTTGAGAGGTTATTCTTATAACTTGCCATAGAGGCAATTTTGTGCACGGTTCCTGCTGTAGCTATGAAACTTTTTATATTCTCACAGTCACACTTGCAAGCAGACATTTTCTGCAAGTCAGATGCAACTGCATACACTCAAGTTGCAATTTTAAATACAACACATAAACCATTAAAGAGAGAATCTATGAACATAAATTTGGTGCATGATGAGCACCTGTGACAGTGGAATTTGTAGCTGTAGAAAATAAGCACACATGTATCAGTAAATGTGAAGTCACAGAGAAAAACGCTTTGGGAGTTCTAAGCAAAACTGCAGTTATACCTTCTCTTATACTCAATCACAGGTGCACAAATTTTGTTCAAAGAATCGCAAAGTATGACACATTTTTGCTACAGTTTCTGCAGTAAATACAGGGCAAAACACTTTTACACACTTGATATGAAAAAATATGAAGTCATGGACCAAATTTGAAGATCAGTATGTGAGTTCATGTAATGAGAGCTGCAAACCTGCGTATTTTCTCAATTTTTTTTTTCCTTAGATACTTTTTCTAGTACCGATACAAGCAAAAAACTACAAGTGCATGAATCTGCCGCTATGAGTCACAAATGCTGTTTTTCACTCACAAATGACTTTTGCACCAAATATCTCGCTACGTGTGGAGAAGAAATGATTTGTGCACTTGTCAAGCAAGGGGGTGGACACTGTAGGCAGCACAGAACCCTACTGACCAATCAAATGTGAGGTGTGCAGCAGGTCGAACCTCATTGGTTCACACAGGGAGGCAAAAAAAAAATCAACTCCAGCCTCAAGTCATACAGTCTGTAGTCCCGACTCAGCAAAGGAGCTAACACTTTATTACACTGTCAATGGCTGCACCTGATCAATAATGTATATAACTCGTTATATATAATAACGAGTTTGTCTGTGGTCACCTGCTTTGGTAATCAGTTGAGTCAGCTTGTCAGTTGAGTTAGCTTGTTTTAGTGGACTATGAGTGCTTCTTCCGTCAACTAATTAGCGTCAGCCAATGTAAGAGTGTAATTTGTTAGCTAGCTAGATAACCCACCTAAGATATGTTGATGACCGACGCAGGTGACCAGCACACAAAGTAATGTTACCATATAAATGAAAGTTTAATGGTGGTTGATATCAGAAAACCTTATACCTTACCTTATACAGAAAGCTCCTCTGCTGCCATCGGACTATATGAGACTGGAGTTTGTTTGTTTTTTTTTTGTCTTCTTGCGAAGGAACAGGACAGACACACAAATGAACCAGGTTCGGCCTGCCAGAATCTTCTCAAAAGAGCTCCTTTGGTTGGTCAAAAGGGTTCTGTGCTGCACTCAGCACCCACCCCCTGGCTCTGCAAGTACTGCTTCACACAAGTGGTGAGATATTTGGTGTGAAAGTAATCTGTGTCATCTGTAAACGAAAAAACAGTATTTGAGACTTGCAGCGGCAGATTCAAGCACTTGTAGGTATTGACTTATATTTGTACTGGAAAAATATCCAAGAAAAAATTTGATTTGTGAGAAAATATTCTACAGGTGTGCAACTCTCATTGCATGAACTCACACACCGGTTTTCAGATGCGCAAATATTGTTCTTGATTTCACATTAGTTGATACAAGTATATAAATGGGTTTTGCCCTGTATTTACTGCAGAAACGTAGCAAAAATGTGAGCATAAGAGTTTTATAATTTGTGACAGGTAGAATATGATTTGTGCCCATGTGATTAAGTATTTGACAAGGCATAACTGTAGTTTTGTGTTTGTGCTAGAGGGGAAAAAAACTGACAAGTTTGCAGCTCCTAAAACATTTGATATAAATATATTATCATCTGTGTCTTGCTGAGGACAAACAGCAGTGTGCGTTGCCTCCACCGCCACAGCAGCTCAGCATGCCTTTTCTTTTGAAAATAAAAGCCTGAAGATGCCTTAACAGCTGTTCGTTATACAGTATTGTTAAAAAAAACCAAAAAATTAAAAAAACTTGGTTTCTACTAGATGCTGGAATGTGGCCGTAGGGATTTGTTTCTATTCAAAGGCAATAAGGCCTGCATGGCTCAAAGTCTCTGTTTGAGTTCATACTAAAGATGTTTGGGAACACTTTACAGACCCAGCTTTGAAGAACAGAGAATTATCTAAACAGGAAATATAAGATAAATAGAACACAAAACTATGTGGACATATTTTTGCCACTTTTTTTAAGTATTTTGTCATATGAGACACTCCAATATCCTTCTGGCTTACTTAGTTGACAGGACAGTTCGGATTCTTTGACAGTTCAATGACACTTTGATATTACAGATGGCTGATATGGGATTTGAACTCCTGACCCTTCAGCAAAAAGTTTCTTCAGCCAATAAGCCACTGCTTTGCTCACCCTGGAAAGCCACTTTTTTGGAAAGTAAAAAATAAATCCCTGGTTTATTACCTGATAGTTCCGATCCTTCATGTCATATCCCGTCCAATGGCTAGCGGACTTGCAGACATTATAGCTGGTCTGAGGTGATTGCTGTAGGTGAGGGGCCAGCTGTGTGTTTGAGTCATTGTAAGCCTGCTTGTGTGGGACAGACATGAAAGAAATTATAGTCCGGGTCTTCCTCAGCACGGCCCCCTCGCCTCACATGTCTTGTTGCCAACCTGTGATTTCACCAGGACCTTATCTCTAACAACAGACTGCAAATTTCTGCTGTACCTTCCATGGCTGTCGTTCCTGGAACACATGGATGATACACACACACACACACACACACACACAGGTCAACATCAAGGAATCACAAACAATCTGAACACACATAAGCCCGCAGGTACACACCATGTTTTCTTCTTCTCATAACCTTGGGGTTTCTGTCTCTGCCCCTTGATTCCTCTCAACATTTCCACTTTACAGTCACACATTTGCAAGGCTGGTTTCCTTAGAGACAGCTTTAATGAGAGTTGTGGATAATCGAGAGTGATTCCTGTTGTGTCCACATCTGCACCGTCACAACACCAGAACAATTGAGGCTATGCAAAGCCCCAAGTGGCTCCAACAGAATTTATGAATGAGGCACTTTGAGACTATTATTCATAACCTCCAGAGCTTAGGTGATATATGACCGTGAAAATTAAACTTCCTCTAACAGTTTCTCCTCACTAGCCTTCATTGTACAAAACATTTTTCAAGAGTTTTGTTCTTGTTTGGCATTTAGGAATTAAAAAATAAAAGCATCTAGAAATGGCCGGTACCCTCGTCTTTAACCTCTCAATCAATAGCAATTAGCCACGCTTACTTTTTCTCTAGCCACAGTTGTGCTGGGACATGTGGTTTCTGACTCTAGGCATGTGTAGGAGTGGAGTTTGTGTTTGAGTATTTCCCTCCACATCCAGATGGGATGTATATCAAAGGAAGCCATGTAGAACCAAGAAAATAAGGAGGGAGAATACATTCCTGCTCTGCAATGAGGTGAGTTCCACCAGGCCCGGCTTGGAAACCTCCATACAATTTCAGGCTCTTGTGTTTTGATTAAAAGTTGTTTACTCAATGAAAAAGCAATGTTCAGTGATTCTGAGATGCCATTTTGCCACAGTACAACAGTACATCTCCTTGTTTAATCAGTTCACTTGGAGTTTTGAGAAGGAATTTAGGCACCAAACTCATTCTTTTTTTGGTTCTTTGCAAATTATAGACATTTACTCAGTTCCACACTGGTTTTGTTGCTTGTGCTCCTTTTTTCTTCTTGAGTTCTTTTCAGTTGGAAAGGACAGACCCTCCCGTCCACTCCAGCACTTTCTCTTCCCTTGTTGATAAGCTTGAGAGGTCGCCATGGAAGCTGAATGGAAACACAGGCGGTAAGTTGATCGAAACATTGCTCTGCCAAGTGCTCTGAATAATGATGGACTGATGTTCAGTACGCACAAACCACACACATATACGCAGCGTTCACAACCATATGTCAAAGTTTTGTCTGCTACTGAGATAAAACATGAGAAAAGTTTGACTCAGGGTGGCGGACGTTTAATTTAAAAAGTAAAGTGGTGTCACAAATTTAAAGCCCTAGGTCTGAATTCAGTAAGGAACTGTGCATTATTTATAGTTCAATTGTTTATTCAGTGTCATGGAAAACTTGACTTATTCTGATATAAAATAGAAATGACAATAAATCACTTCCTTTGGAACCTGCAAGTCAGAAAAAGTTCTTTCATCTCACTGAAGCATTCCCTTGATTCAGCGGGTCCTGTCTGAAGCTGCCTGATCCTTTAAAGCCTCTAAAAGCTCGGCCACAAATCTAAAGTGTTTGTGATTGCACAAAACTTCACCTCTTTTCAACTCAACATCATAAACAACTCGAGTTTTATTAGCTTTAACCAAAAAAGTTGAATAAACAATATAATCCA
>JAPZDX010000005.1:24592740-24604745 GCA_029783625.1 Naso annulatus | reverse complement strand
CCTAAATTAGTTGCCTGCACTATCGTTATTGCTCGCACTGATTCCTCATATAAAGCTATGATTAGACACATACGCCTCAGGTCTTCTTTTAATTCTACACCTCTCTTTCTGACCTCAATGTCAAAAATCTGGTTTCTTCAGCAATTTAAAAGAGTTCTTCTACAGTGCAATCTCTCGCCTCAACACTATGAAGGCCACTCATTTAGGATAGGTGTTGCTACCTCAGCCGCCATGCAAGGCATCTCCTCTGCATCTCTTCAGCAACTGGGACGCTGGTCTCCTACTGCTTATTCCTCCTACATTCGTCCAGACTCTTCCTCTATGTTGGCTGCTCAAAGATCTCTGAAACCTTGTTAACAGCGTAAGTCATGCATATCTCTGGTGGTGGTACACAAGCTCATCGCCTGCATCATCATTGGCCATTTTCCCTTGCATTCACAGCATTTTCCCCGCATCATTATCAGCCTTTTCCCCTGCATCTATAGCATTTCCCCTGCATCATCGGCCATTTTCCCCCTCATCATTATCAGCCATTTTCCCCCTCATCATTATCAGCCATTTTCCCTTGCATCAACAGCATTTCCTTGGAATCATGATTAATCATTTTCCTCTGCATTTCTTGTTCTTTTATGTGCTGTATAAATTGATTCTTATGAATAGGTGCATTAACCTTTTCTTCATTGTTTTAGCAGAGCTTAATCAGGTATGGTATACCTTTACTTTGGGGGGAGTCCTCTTTTCATAGGAAGCATCCAAACCATCAAGCCGCTTCCTAGATAATCTTCCTGTGGGGTCTAAGTGCCAAAGACTACTTTTCTGTGCACAATAAACTCGATCTCATTTCAAACCTGTCATTCTCTTTTATTCTTATTAGTCTATCCTGATTGAAATAAGCAACATCCCTTGATGGAATGTAACAGCAATTACTCAGTAAGAATACAAGGCACGGGTCTTTACAGAGTATAATTTTTTGTATAATTTTATTTTATATTTTATTTTATTTTTACGTTAGGCTATATTGTAGAATTTTTTCTTTGTCTGGGAGAAATGGGCTTCTGTAAGTTATCAGTCATCATATTTAACAAAAAAGAGGCAAAACTTGATTAGGATAATCAAAAAAAAAAGCTAAATCTGAATTCAGATAATCAGCTGATAGTCAGTTGACTTACAGTACACAGTGCACTGATACATGTAAATATGTGTGGACATATAATTTACTTTTACTTTCGCTTTTATAACTTAAGCCTACATTTATTGCCAGAAAATTACTTTTGATACTTAAGCACATTTAATGTCAGATACTTCAAGACCTTTACTCGAGTCCTGTTCATGTGGGTGACTTTCAGTTTTATCAAGCAATATTTTAACATGATATCTCTTCTTTTAATGAAGTAGGCCTATGAATTTTGAGTAGGCTACTGTTTCTACTGTCTATAGAGATATTTCTGATTCATTTTGGTAATCTGCTATCTTATTGATGCACTTTACTCTTAAAATTTGATTGAAATTGAATTAACTCCTTGTTTCTCTCACACAGCTGTTGAGTGAAGTTGATGAAAGACACGTCTCTCCTTTATGGGACACCCGTGTCTGCTTCCTCTATAAATTGTCTGTTGACCTGTTGTGTTTTTTGATACCCTGATGAAGATGGTTGTTGAAACGTTGGTAACAGAATAAAGAAAAGCTTTGTTACATCATGGCTACAAGTGTGCGACACTTTTTCTTTAAAGTTTGCCGCTGTTACTGCGGACAGCACCTCGCAGCAGCACTCTCCTACACATTGTTAAAAAGCCCCTGGTTGCTTGTTTTTGTGTTAGCTTACAATTAAGTCAACTCATTAATAAAATGATATATAAAATAACATTCAGTTCAGTTGTACACCCAAAGACACATTAGCATAGGCCTATCTCCATCTACTGCAGGCTGTGTAATGTCACAAATACTGTAAATCTCGAAATATTTTACTGTCAATATTATTTCATAACAAATGTGATGTGGTACTTTAATATTTCCATTTCACACACTTTCATGCTTTCACTATGAAATATTTCAGAGTTATTTTTCATGATACATCACGACATATTTTTTTCAATAATATATATATTTTTTAATTATCAAGGCTACACTTTATTTGCCACCTAAATATAGTGGAATGGAAGTATAAAGTAGCACAAAATGAAGTGCCTTGTACTAGTACTGAGTAAATGTTGTTAGACTAGATTAACGGATGTTGCTTATTTGTAGATCTGAGCCTGCATGTCTCAGTGTTGTGGCTATTCAAAAAAATTAGCCTGATTAGCTGATTAAATCACCTCCAGTAACTGAAATTAATTCCAGTAGTAGGCCTAACCATATGATATTCACTTTTCAATGTTTATAACAAAACAAATTCAGTGAAATTTGGTTCAGAATTCAGTGAGTTACAGCCAGTTTTAGTGGTGAAATCTACATGTATTTGTTGAGGAGCAGACGCGGCAGATCTTGACCTCCCCAGTATGTAGTGCAATGCAGTATCTATGTTTCTATATCTATGCTTATGAGCACATCTGTGGTGATTTGTGCATGTGCCCTACATTAAACTTTCAGTACATATTTGATTCTAAAATTACATGAAGTGCTTATCTGAGTCTAAAAATAACAACATGGCAAATAAACAAGTCACAACAAGCACACAGGACCATTTAGAGTTGTTGGAAACTTTATCTGATGACTTTAGGCAGAGGCAGGCTAACACTTCCCATTGACTACCAAAGTTGGAGCTAAGCTAAGAAAGGGGTGGACAAAACAGCAACATGAGATTAATGTGATTTAAAAAAATAACAAGTCAATCGCGGCCTTTTAATTGATCGCGATTTACGTGTTAATGCTGACAACCCTGATTAAAACCTAAAAAAAGAAAAAAAAGAAAAATGGCAGATATTAAAATGCAAAGAGGAAGACTACATATCCTCATTATAGGAAATAATTTGAAGAATAGAAACAAAAAGAAGGAAAGAAAGAAAGAAAAAAAACTTTTTGCCTTACGGGATTGATTTGACGATATATTCAATAATGAGTATTTAAGGGTCAGTCAGTTGCAGCACAAAACACAGAAGTTTTTAACCTGGACTTCAAGGTAGAGTCAGTCACATTTTCCTAAGAAACAAAATATCTACTTGTACAAAACTAATCCTGCTCAGTTATCTCTTATGGGCTTCTAGACGTGTGGTGGTGACTGTGCCTGCAGAGCTCCACCCTCTGCTTTTATTTAGATGTTTTGGTTTAGTTGGGGTGTTTCTTAGTGATTAGAATTATAATGGATGTTATAGCAGAGTTAAATCAATCTAACCCCAATCCAAACACCCTAAAATTTTCTAGATTTTCTTAGCAAGTAAACAGGATTTTCTTTAAATATCTTGACTGAAACTTGTTTTGATTTAAGGATGCTATGGCACATGCTATACGTAAGAGCCACAGAGACACCTGCCTGCAGCCGGGGTGGGGGCGGGGGCTTGAACACACACACACACACACACACACAGTCCAAAGTCGAACTCACTCATCCATAGCTTTTGAAATGACAGCAGTGAGCTGAGTTGTGACTTTAGTCCCCAGTCTCACGTCAAAAGCATCGTGTGGCAGACTAAAATATGAAGATGGATGTCTGGCCCAAATGAATGGAGCCACCCAAGCGGGTTTACTTTGTAGGTGTTTAATTAGCTGCTTGCATTGTTTTCCAGAGTAACTAAAATTGTAGCCTGGAGGCTCGATAACACCACCGCTACAAATAAAGCTCCCTCATCTCATGTTCTCCCCCCCCTCCCAGCGTAAAAACAGTCTCCTTACTGTTTCCTTCTCCCACGTTCCTCCTGTTTTCTTACCCTCCGTCTCCTGCCTTTTCTCCCAGTGTCATTGTTTTACTGAAACAAGTGCTCAACATAGAATAGAACAGAACTGTCCTCAGGGCATTGCCTGTCGTAATGAGAAAACTGAAAATGAAACAGAGCCTCATCCAAAATAAATGACAAATATAACCAGCACTTGTTCTCCGACTGTAAACACAATTATACAATCAGAATATTACATTTATCTCCATCCCTGTTAGAATAGGAGAGGACAGAAGGGCAAAGCAATTTTAATAAAGAATAGGGCTTGTTTTGTTTGTATTAAGAGAGGTGGGTTACAGTTAAAACCCAATTAATTACAAAGACAGATGTGTTTTTTGTGAGTAATAAAATAACTAAAGATGTCAGAGTCATTTTAAAGGAGTGAAAGTTTTCTTATCTGTTTTCGTTTGTGATAAAATATTTAATATACAAGTTTCCAATATTCCCCGTGTTCAAACAGCAGCAATATGAAGTAGACTCTCTTACTCTGTGATTTTGTATTGTAAATATGCAAAGCAGTATTTGTATGCACACTGGTACTTGCAGGTGTACATGTGCCTGTGGGTATGTGTGTATGTGTAGCTATGTTGAAATCCCTGCCTCGTAAGACATGCATTAATAATTGCCTTCCTCCAGCCCCATCTGACACATGCGGCCTGTGATCTTTGTACACTTGCATTGGGATCTGAACGGGGTTAAGCCAAGTGCTCCGATGAACTCCGACTGAAACACTGGGAGGTAAAGTCTTAACAGATGTTTACAGACGGAGTCATATTGATGAGTGGGGAATTTAATGAATGCATGTCAATGCTGCAAGAGAATAATCATAAAAAAAAGAAGTGAAAATATGATTGTATGATTGTGAGTTTAAAGGAGAGCTAATATACTTTTCCATCTTTTCTGACCTATGAATGTTGTTACGATGTTGGATACTTATGTCAAATGATGCCAAAGTATCATATCATATATATATATATATTTTTTAACAATGTCCAGTTGCGTTAATACATGCTGGACTTCCTTATACGGCTTCCTTATATGAGCATGCTAGCTTGTGCACACAGCGCTGTGGCTGCCCACTTCCGGCTCTGCTCAGAGAACACTGCACTCTGCTTTCTGCTTCATGGATTACTGTTAGCACTTTGTTCGAGATGGCTCCAACACAAACAGACCATTTTGACAGAATGCAGAAAATACAAGGAAGAGAGAGGATGCGAGCCACAGTTTTCTGAAGATCTACAGACTTCATAGTTTAGTCAGTTGTGTTTAGCTGCTCTATAGAAGTCCAAAATTAAAAATTAAAGACCCAATAATGAGTATGTGTTCTTTAAGAGCTTAAAAATGTGTGACATCTCTGTAGAGAGAAAGTGAGACAACAGAATAAAGGTGACCTGAGGCTCTACTCTCATTGGCTGATTACCTCTGGTAACTCATCCAGCCACCAAATGATTCACTGCAAAGGAGGATTTCATATTTTGAAGGAAGCAGAGGAAATTATATCAAATGATACTGACATGAGACTGAATTTAAAGGACAGTGTGGACATGTCCTGCAAATAGATTCTTTCACAGTGACAGCGCACATGCTGCAACCTAAAATTTCATTACTGAATCATGACAGGCTCTGAGGATGATGCTCACATATTACCAAAGACAAGAAGTGATGTTGAAGTGAGAACAGCTTTATGGTCATTCTGTACCCAGGCGATAGCAATGAGTATATGCACTGTAACCTGAGTTGGAGGGAGGTCAAGGACAGGTGGCGAGGAGAGGAAAGTTTGTCTTTTTGACTCAACCAAAAAGCTTTGCCCAGTGTTTTGAAACTGTACACTATACAACAGGAATATATGAAATATTGGAGAAAACTGAAAAACAAGACAGAGCAGAACTTTATGTATCAGAAATGAGTTTGGTTTCACCATCCCACCCCCAAGATCAGGAACCAACTGTCCAAACAGCTTGTTCCTAATCAAAAATTATATGATGAAATTGAAACTTTAAGAGTGCAAAGTTTGGTGCAGTAAGCTCACTCATAGTTCCAGTAGGGCATTTCCAAAAGAGATTTTTTTACACTCTGTGTTGGCCTTTGCCTTTGTTTTCTCTTCCATATAAGTGGTCTACAGAACCTGATTTGAGTTCTATTGTTTCAGTGTCTGTAAATATTATCCTAGCACCAAGTCTGGAGTACATTTGTCCACATTTGTTAGCAATTGTGTGTGAAATTCTATTAAAACAGATATGAAAAAATAAACTATAAAAATATGACTCGTAAAATAAATGTAACATGACTTTAGGGACAATCCGTCCAAACACTGGCCAAACTTTGCAGCTTCACAAATGATAACTCATCATTAATGACACATTTAGATGACATTGTTATGAAGAAACGTGACTCAGCCAAAGTAAACACTTGGCGTGCACAACTATAGCAAACCCCTGAATCAAGAATGTTCAAATATGAACATTCCAATAAACTCATGGAATCTCAGAGATGCTATAAACTAAAGATGGATTGCAGAGGGTTCATAACTTGCATCTCTTTGGCTCATACTATCAATAATTCACAGGTAATGACAAGCGGTTGGCTGCTGAAGTTCTGAGGATGGGAACAAGAGGCAGTGATTCCCACTCGATCCCATCCTGGTAATAACAGTCATGAGAGTCTAAGAAAGGAATCATTGGTTCAACATAAAAACCTGGAGCTGAATTTTAAATTGCTGGCCAGCTTAAAGTTCGTTCCTGGCAAACGGTTAACGCCCCAGACTGAGAGATGGACCGTGTTCATTGTTAGAAAGGATGTTTAAAGAAAGAAATGAGGAATAAAATAAGTTTTTCAGGTCTCAAAGAAACTGCGTGTTATTGAGATCAGGATAGGATGTGGGATATTAGAGTTCCAGTGTGGGCACGATGAACCATAACAATCTGGCAAAGACTCGGTGTTGTTGGTAAAACTATACACTGTGAAATTGTTGATAAAACCGTGAGCTGTAGCACATTTTGCACAATGAACACGAAGCTGCGTGCAAAACTCTCATCAACTCCCCTGTTTTGACATCTACAAACACATCCCAACCGCTAGAATCTTATAATAGATTTTTCTGACAATGCAAACAGTCCCAGACGATTTGAAATCGAGTCTCCATCTCTGTTCATTTCAGAGTTATGCCTAAAACAAAACAGCAATTATCATTTAATAATGTAAATCCCTGATCCGGATCGCTTTCAAATTCCAAAACAATCGTTCTGTGGCCCGAGGCTTTTGTGGCCAACAAATTTAATAGAAAATTACAGTAAGTCTTTGAGAGGTCTTTAAACAGTCAATCCAACTAATGAATTTCCTTTGCAAATGTAATAATTTCCAGATACTGTAGAATAAGAATTGTGTGGTATGAAAGGAGACGAGGTTTTCAAGGGTGAGCGAAACATACTGATGATGCTCTGACAGCTCTAAGGTTTGCATTTAAATCCAGAGCGCTCTCAACCTCCCTCCCACAGCTGCCCTATGACCACAGAAGCCCCCACCAAAAAGATTTGACAGAATGTTAATTCACATTATCTAACCCCCTAACTACATAAAAAACATTTCAGCCAAGTCTTTCAGTGGGGATTCTTCATTTGAAACAACATTGTCCGGACCGGAGCAAAATGGTGACCTAATCATTGCCAGTCACATGACCTCAGTCTCTTTTTTACAGGAGTCACGAAGTCAAAGAGACCACTGGTTCCACAAAGCACAATACTTTCCCAGATTATGCAAAAAAGGCAAAAATCTGACATGCAGTGAATGAACACTTTTCTTAGTATACATTAAAAAAATGAATTTAAGTGTCTAAACTCGGGGCCCTACAAAATGTATTTATATTAAACATTTCATACGACAAGCCTAAGCTCTCTGTGCTTAAAGTAAATGCAAAAATAGATGAAGTTCATACATGCCAAGAACATAATATTATATTAACAATACATGTATAAAACATTTAAGATAAAAATAAATTAAAAAAGGAAATTTTACACATACAATAAGACAGGACAATATATTAAAAATAAGGAGATGAGAAGCGATTACAGTAAAGAGTATGAAGAGAAGGTATTATTATGATCATTGAAATGAATATAAATGGTAATATCGTTTCACCTCTTAACACACACACAGACACTAAACTTGGTTAAAAGCTTATTAAAACAGATATGTTTGTTATGTTTTCAGACTCAGTTGTCATATTCACCCCCAGCACCCACGTCGTCCAAGTATTTATGCTTACCTGTGCACCGGTGGGAGTGTTGGTCTAAAAGCAAGTGTGGTTAGGCGCATGTTGGCACATTGAAGCACCAATAAAAAACACGTCTAATGTCTGGTTTAATGTTGTCCTGTTATGAAGAGAGCACATTATCTGTATACATGTTCGCAGGGGCGTTTACAAGGCGCATCCATTCTGCTTGTGACATAAGAAAATGCACGGCAAGACTCCTCTAATCAGTTTGATAGCCTAAAGTGCATTAATGTACGCAGTGATTATTAATTAAGGGACTAAATCCTTCCCCTTTGCACCTTGCGCATCAATTTGCTCTCAGTTTATGCTTCGTCTGCATAAAGCAAAGTGGACTTGGACACACAGCACTGTGCAGCTTAGACCACAGAACATTAAACAAGGGCCCTTCGTATTTGAATAGCTGCATGGATGCAGAATGAATCTTGTTGCCTTCCTTCTGCTGCATCAGTTTGAAGCTGAAGCACAGCTGAAGAACAGCGCCAATCATCAAAAACTTAATGAGATGTTAGTCAGTTTAAGATGGTTTAGTAACACTGTTCCCACCAAACAAGATGTCACACTGCACATGTGTATTTAGGTTGGCACCACATTAGAAAACCACCGAGTCCCTAGAGGCGGCTGAAGTTTATAGAGATGAGAACTACTGGATAATGCAATGGTAATCTCTTTAAAAAGACAACCAACCTTTATCTTTTATTCATAGGCATTATGTATAAATGTGCACTGCTACTTCAGCATCTCAGCATCTTCAGCTACATGACCAACAACACTCCAGTCCATTAGCACTGCCAGCTAGTCCCTGCTGGCTCAATTATTTCCCTTCAACACAGTGTTTGATGCATAACTCCCCAGTCTGCTAGAGGCTAGTGTTTTTGATTGTGTTGGAAATAGCACAAGAGAACTCCCACAATGAATGCATGAGTAAGATCACAGGGAGGCCTGTTTGTTTTATAAAGACAGCATCTCTTACTGCCTTAACTTTGCAGCTTTCAAGCTTCACAAGCGTTTGGGGCACAGGTGACTCTGCTGAATGCTTAATACAGCTTTCTTCTCATCTCCGTTTGAAGCACTTTAATGTGTTTTAAATCAATGGAAATCTACTCTTCTTCAAACTTTTGTACCCGTGAAGAAGGAGAGGGGGAAATCAAAACTTAGCCCAAGATGGTTACATTCATTTTATATGTTCTAAGAGGTGGCTGCTAAAATTATTCCAAATTTGCAGTCTCCTTTTGTTCTGACTTTGGTAAGGAAACCTGGAAGGTCTGTTTAGTAAACATGGTGTGAAGTTTTTTGAATCCACATGATGCCATCTTGAGTGCTGACATTTAAAAGAGTCTTCTGGGTTCTGGGACTGTCAGTCTGTTAAGTTGTCGAACAGAGTTTTAAGATTCTAGTGCACTATGAGAAACTCTCAAGTTAAGCTACAGTAGGCGTGAGTAAACTTAATTGTGAAAATCTGATCCAATCAGATGTTGTTGTTTCTGCTCCACCCTTTAACCTACTGGAAGTTCTCAGTATTGTTTTTATCTTAATGTGGAGGTAGGCAGTTTACTTCTGGTGTCATATGGTAAATACCCCATAATAACCTTTCAGCATATTGTAATTCAGGCGGTCTGAAAAAACACTAGACTTCAGCTCCTCTCCACGGCTCTGTATTCAGACTGTGACGGGACCTTTGGCTAATCACGGATCATTTCAGAGAGCGTGTGTTCCTATTGGCTGCTCTACACTGTGCTTCTTAGTGACAGGTGATGTTTATACGAGCTGACTGGCCATTAAAAGAAGTGACATGCCTTACATTCTAAAACTGGCTTCTGGTGTCTTGACAAGCTGAATTACAGGCAGCATTGTCAGCCGGCTTGAGTTGAGCTGAGACAGAGCAGTTTACACCACAGCGACTTTCCTGCAACCGTTTCGTCTCATTGTGAATCTTTGGTGCAAACTGGACTTAAAAGAGAAAGCGACAACAAACAAAATAACACACAAGCAGGAGCAAAAACAGGGAGGGGACGGTGCAGCAAAGTTGCTTCCTTAGAAGACTCATGCTACAGCCAGCCTGATTTCCAGATGTTGCCGACCTCAGCTTTAAATCTTTCCTACAAAATGTAGGTTTGTCTGTGGACCAGGCTCTGACTCTGAACCAACGTCAACCAACAGCACAGCATCCCTGACTCATGTTCAAGAGGTCCAAAATGCTGCTCAAACCAGGTCCTAGAGATTTCATCTGACACTGACGGCAGTGTCGCTGTGCCGTCCATGCATGCTGCACAAAAGTTCAACCAGATTTAACTTGGACACAGCACTTGCGCCGCACCCAGCGGCAAGCATCAAAAATACAACGTCCTATCTGAAAAGGGCTTCAGCTTGGAAAATCGACACAGTGAACATTTTATCAACTCATTTTAACATTCCTGTGCTTTGAAAACGTGGGATTCAGTACAAACAAGACTTAAATGCTTAATATTTGGCAAATCATTCAGTGGTAACTGTGACCATGTATTCAGGCTGCTGATTATGATTTCACTTCATAAGTCCTGGCGCATTGCTTTCCTTTTTGTGATGTTACATTAGTCGTTTGGCCCTGGATACTTAACTGACTGACTGACTGACTGTCCAGCAGTGGTAAGTTTGCCAGCAAAACATTAGCCAGAGTCGGAATCACAGATATTGGAATCCTGGCACCTGTAATTGGTATCCAATTAAAACTAAACTTTGTGGTTCTGTCCGCCCAGGGTATGAGGATCACAGATCTGTACTAAAGCATTTCTTTTAACACTAATATATTTGTCTTCATGCCTTTAATTTATCCTGTTCTAATTCTTTCCTTTTTCTATCTAAGAAAAATATGTAAAACATTTGAGGAGCATAATTGTAATCAAGCTAATAGTGATAAAAAGAAATAGAAATTGTGTTTGTCCACAGCCCTACATTAGAGGAAAAAGAACATGACTCTAAAAAATGACTGTCGATTAAATGTGTTTCAACTGATCAACATAGTGGCTATACCCAATAAAAAGGCAGGATAATACATTTTAGGCCTTTAATTTGATAAAATGTAAACTGAAAGGAGACAGGCCAATAAACCCCTTTAAAAAATACATAAAAGCAAATTGTCATTGAAAGGACAGGTTCTACAAAATAAAAGAGCAAACAATAAACAAGTGACAACAATTTATGCAAAATCTGTGGGTGGGTTATTACTAAATGTGTCTCTCTGTGCATCCACTGCAGCATTTGTGCAACGCGTGCATGCAAAGTGCTGCTTTTGTTTACCTGTGAGCCAACTGTGCCTGCATATAGAAGCACTCTGCAGGAGTCAGTACATCTGATTGATGCCACGCCTCCACGTGACCCAAAACATTTCACCAGCCTTCAGTTAATATGTTCCTCCACATGAACCGTCTACCCTCTTCATTGGTACATTCCCTCGTAATCCCTCTCCATTTGGCTCTCTGACTACAACAACAGCCCCAATCAGGCTCTGGTTTATCCAACGAAGGACTCATTAGCTTTAGTCTTGTTTGAGTGGGCTTCAAACCAAGTGCCCCGACTCTGCTTCCAACAGTTTCCAGCCACTAGGGAGGTGCCTGGTGTTTGCAGACTTTGCTCTGGTGTGTGTGCTCGTGGTCTGTCAGCGGATCCTGGGTTCTGTTTGGAGTGTGAAATTATCAGAGGCGCCTTCTGGCCAACGCCTCTGGCGCTTTAGCTCCTCTACTCTGTTTGTACGCAAGTATTTGTGTGTATGTGTGTGTGTGTGTGTGTGCAAGCAAGTTTGTGTGCTAGCTGTGTCCTGTCCTCACCAAGAGACATCCTGTCATTTTCAGAATATTTTTTACCAAACAGAACTACCAAAGGCACTTCCACTCAAA
>JAPZDX010000005.1:24415492-24426583 GCA_029783625.1 Naso annulatus | reverse complement strand
TTCCACACTGAACGGAGTCATGGACTTGACTGTCCTCTTATTCATGATCGGCACAATACTTCAGGTTATTTCATCAGATTATAGAGAAGTACATACTTTCACAAACACATGCTTTAACCAGGAGACCAAGTAGGGTTATTGCATTTGGTTCCATCGCTGACACGTTTTTTGTTTGCTGCTGTATTTGTGCACCTCTCCCACCTGTCAGCTCTGCCTTGTGTTTAACACAGTGGTGGAAAAGCTTCGCCATCTAATTCAGCCGCTTGATCACGTCATTTAATGCATTATTAAACACATTAAAAGCCGAATGCTTCACAATACCTTCAGTTAATGTAGCGAGGTAAAAGGGCTTGAAGGGTTAGCATAAAATTAGCCACTGACAGTTAGAATGATTATCTAAATCTAAATTACCTCTGGGTGTTTTTTGCTTTTTTTCTCATATTCATCTCCTGTTCAGCAGCGGTCGGTCGCTCTCTGGGTCGCCGCACAGCCTCTTCCTGCACAACAACTACTTTCACTTGCAGATGGATCGACCTCGCCTGACCTCCACTTACAGGTTCCCACTCTGTGTTTTTCTCTCTGTCTATTTTATAGATCACTTATAATTAGCCCAGTGAGACATGGAGAGAGCTTTTTTGTTTTTTTTTTAGTGAGTGCTTCGCTAATTGTGTCGCTTTATTATTTTTTTGCCGCCTATATGAAAAGGGGTATTTAGCGAAATAGAAAACAGCTGCTCCATTTATCCCCCTCATTTGTTTTGACTGCCACCGCTGATTCAGACCTGCTTCTGTTCCTCTCTGTTTGTGTACCTTTGCCCCTCGGTGCTGATGGTGGTGGGTGGTATTAAAATGAACAGTGCTGTGGTGAGAAAATGCACACTATTAAGCCATTGTTGGTTGATACCATCCACCCATCCATCATGATAGCAGTCTGCTGAGCAAGATAGTCAGCACTTCTGTCTTGGATACAATAAAGTTGGCAGACGTACATCTCTTCAGTATGCTGTGTGTAACTGCTCTGAAACAAATGACAAGGACATGAAAACAGCCAATCTCACCAGATTTGAATAAGTGGATATTAGCCGTAGAACAAATTTTAAATATGGAAAAATTAACTTTTACAAATAGAGATCAAACAAATAAATGGAATTCATTGTACGCCAAAGATAGACTTAACAAACTGATTTGTCATTTTGGTCTGGCTTTGAAGGTCCACTTTGTAGAAATAGTTGATTTCTGGGTCTCGTTCTCAAGTCGTCAGTATCTGATGAACTGGGGAACCCAGCTCGTCAAAAGCTGACACTTCGGGTTGGTCACGGGCTGAACTCTCGACCCAAAGCGTCAGTATCTGACGAGTTGGGAATTTTACAAATAGGACCTTTAATTGGTAGATAAATATGAATCGTACTTTCCTGTTCTTCTCCTTTCCCTAAACCTGTAGACCCACCCTATCCTATCTCAACCCCCCCCCTCCCTTTTTTTTGGTTGTTTGTTTGTTTTTATTTGTTAGGTTTTGTTTTTGGTTGTTGATGGTTTAAGCAATCTGGTCCACACATCTCAGCTGGCTAAGTGTGGGTGAACTTGTATGTACTTCGTTATTAGTGAAATTGTTTTATTATTATTATTATTATTATTATTATTATTATTATTGCATTATTAAGTTACTAAGATGAGCTTTCAAGTGTTTATGAAACAGTCTGATGATTCTTCTGATGATTATAAATTTCCTGTAACATCAAACAAGACGCTCAGTGTAAAGACTGACATTTCTGTGTAGTTCTATTAATACCTGTGATCGTGTCTGAATTCCTGCAAACTCAGACGAAACTTTTTTTAATTTTCATTTTTCTGCGCAATGACAATAACATAATTATATTCTCTGCCTACAGCTGTTAGTTTGCACCTTAGCATGTAACATTGATGCAAATGGCCGTGTAATGTTAGCCTACAGAAAATAGAGGTAACAGGTCTCGGGGGACATTACTGCCATACAACTGGCTTAAAACTTATTTCTCAGTCACATAGATACATTATCTCATCGTGATCCATCCTGTGGTCTCTCTTTCACTCGCTTTCAAAACAAATGCACACGTTGCCGGTGTTATGCCGAGTTCTGCCTGCCTATACACTAGCAAAGATCTTTAGGACAGTAGACGCTTACCGCTTTTGTCAAAAAGGGCCGCTGGAATCAACAAAAACTAAAAGTTTCTTGTAGTCACTTTGAATTATAAAAAATGTGCAATGAACAAAAATCAGCATAATGTATAGAAGATACTGTCTGAACCATTGCA
Organism: Naso annulatus; assembly: GCA_029783625.1. Lineage (NCBI taxonomy): Eukaryota > Metazoa > Chordata > Actinopteri > Acanthuriformes > Acanthuridae > Naso > Naso annulatus. The sequence goes on along the minus strand of JAPZDX010000005.1, from coordinate 24,424,293 downwards.
ATACAGTAATTAAAAAAAAAAAAAAAAATCCTCTCCCAAGAAATATTTTCCATCTTCTCTTGGTGTATTCCAAAATGTTACCAAGCCAAATGAGATGCATGATTCCTTCATATTCTTCCAGGTCGACTCTGTAGGTTAATATTAAGGATTATGAAAGTTACATTTACCTTTGCACATCCTGCTGTTTAATCAGCTCTCCTACTGACCTCAGTATCTGCAGTAATTGTTCATATGCGGGTCTTTGTATGCAATATAATTACAGTGTGTCTATCTATGTTTACTCATTTAAATCTTTGTTTAAGTTCCTGCATGCTTGTGCTCATTCATGTGTGTCGGTGATAGTTCCTCCTAACGCTCAGCTGTATGTGTCTGATGGTTTGTATTCTCCAGCTACACTGTAAGTAGATTGTCATGCTCTCTGTTGCAGCCTGTGGGGGCGTAAAAGTAAGCAGAGGTTGATCCAGGACAAGGGCATCTGCCGAGGGTGTAAATAATGCAAAGGCAGCCGACAGAACAATGTGTCCTCACAAAGCAAATGAACCTCTCTTTGGTTTCAATCGGAAGGTGTATTGTAGCGTGATCAGAATTGGTCCTCATGTTCAGGTAACTGATGTCACTGACTCTGTGTTTTCCAGCAGAGAGAGCTGTAAACTGAATGAAGAGGTTTGAACTGAGAAATCTGTCCACATATCTGTGAACAACATAACTGCAAATAGTTTGACCAGCGGCCTCAATCAGTCATCAAACAACACCGCCATTTAAAATGGACTTGCACGTGTTCATAGATGTACTGCAACATTTTCACCTTGGATAACTTAAAACAGTTTTGGGATGGACAAGTTAAACATTTTGAAATGATACCAGTTAAAGTTTATTCCTGCTGCTAAGGAAGCAAATCAGGAATCAAACACTTATCTATACATTAAAGATCACACTGTACTGTGTGTAAGTATGGAAGGACTCCCGCTAACTTGTGTTTACCAGAAAAGGCTGGATTCAATGTGCACGTCCTGTAAAACCAATCATTTACTTCAAATTTAACAGGACACAAAACGCTGTGTGCCTTTCTTGATAATGCTTGAACCAACCTCAGGAGAACAGGCGAGTAATGCTGGCCTTGCACCAAACGCAATTTTAAACAACTTTCAAAGTCACAGACAAATTTCCAAAGTCAGAATGAAATTGAGTTGTGGCGTGCGCTGAGACTGTGATCCTAAAACTCAGTCTGGAATGTTTTAAGGTTTGTCTTTTTCTTGTCTTGGCATTATAATAAAAACAAACATGTTCAATGTTATCGCAGGTCTTGAACTTCAACTTAATTATTATCCCGAAGGAAAGGAAGGATTTAGTCTTGTCTTATGCAAATTGTATCGCTCAGTGACGCTGAAGAACAACATTGAGAAGCGTGTGATCCAAAGCTTGTGATCAAACCCCCGACCGGCAGGATTTATGTGGGTTGTGAGAGTGGAGGGGACTGCTTGCCCCACCTGCATTCTGCCACAGAGGGCCCTTGAGCAAGGCAAACTGTCGTTGTACCAGGCAGCTTCCAGCTGTGAATGTGATCAGGGCGTCCGTGAAAAAGAGAGTTTGATCTCAGCAGAACCCCTCTGAATAAATTAAGGTTAAAAAAACAAATGTCAACAACAAATAGATGTGCCCACCAGCACCAAACAGGAAGCTCCATGTAACTGGTAGTCCCAAAAGCACTTTGTGTAACTGATATTCAGTGGGACTTCCAAAAAGGTTTCTGGGGCCTCCTGCCCAAAAGAGAGTGCCTGTTGTCAGCCTTATTCTCCTGTTCAAGCCCCCTCTCTTCCCTGGAGCTTTGGACTTCATCATATTTTGTCATGTGCTCTCAGAAAGAAACTACTTGTAGTCTTGCAAATAGTGGCCTTGCAAGATCCCTACCTCGCAAGTTCTTAGTCTGTGATAAAAAACTCAGTGACTTGCTGACACAGTGTGTTTAAATATGAGAGGGTGTCAGATGTTAGTCTTTTAAAAGTCTTTTCAAAGACTTTTTAAAGTTTTGTCAAAGTCTTCTATTGTGTGGAAGGAACTGAATGACCAAAAAGGTGTGGGCAAAAGTGGGGAAAAAAAACCAAAAAACTCTTGAATTTTAGGAATTTTTGAAACTTAAAAGGACAAACCACAGTGAAGTCAGATGAGTAGAATGTGTGTTAAAGAGAACAAAAGAGAGCTGAATAAAGGTGACACTTGACCTTGAGTTGTTCAGATGTAGTATTTGTGCTTAGCAGCTCCTCAAAATGATCAATACAAACAGATGTACAGAGAGCTTTGTGATTACATAAAAAGAAGTGACAGCAGCTTTACAGTTGCGCATCTCACTGTAGTGACCTCATGACTCTTCATTTTAAAGCCAGTACAATGAACTGAATGCAATAATAATTACTAAGCCAAGTGATTCAGCTTTAATGTTTCAGTCTTTTCAACCATTCACATTCTCATGACACTTATTAAAAAAAAGTATCTGTAACAGAATATGAAACCAATCTAAAACCAAAAGCTGCTTTATAGATAACACAAATGGCCGACCTTGGTGAAGGTGTTTTTCTGAGATCATGCAATAAAAAGACTTTCAGCATATGTGTGTGTGTGTGTGTGTGTGTGTGTGAGCACAGAATATGATATCGGCACAAGCATGAAAAAATGGGTTTAAACTGATGTCAGTAAAGAATACAGGGAGCAGGACAGTGAAAGGTCATCGGTTCATTGTCTCAGCTTTGGCTCTAAAGCTCTGGAATTTCATTGCGGGGATGGAAAAAATTAGGAGACAAAGAGACTGACGGGAGGGAGGTGGCACACTTGACTTTTCGACATTCCCTGAGGCCTAAAGAGACGAAGGCATCACAGACGAGTATTAAGAGAAAGTCACAAAGTGGGATTTGACGTACAACAGTTGCTGAATTAGACACTAATTGCTATCCTGAGGTGGCCTCGGCTCTTTTGATTTGCTGCTAATGTCATTTTCCACGAAAAACCAGAATTCCCTGCAGCCTTGTGTTCATTAATAGTTGACCAACAACAAATTAATATATACCCAGAGGCTGATTTTCCTATTAGTGCTCAAATTTAAATCATATTTTTGTCCACAATCAGTTTAAAGTTTGTGCAAGTGCCTGAAGAAGTGATGACCTTTACTCAAAGCACAATGATTACCACCTTGAACTTTCTGTGGCCGCTGTTTAAACCTAATTTACAGGTGGTAATTTTATATCATGTCATCACTCCCATACTGTATACAGACGCCCTTGACCATAAACAGCCCAGGCTAGCTTTCTCTGCTATTCCAGCAATATTTCACTGACTGCATATCCCACTTTGACCACATTCCCTGGAAGGACAATGGGGTTTTATTTAGCATATTTCTACCATATGTAGAGGGAGCGGCCGGGGATGCACTGCTATGTGCAGCCACATGAGACACATTTATAGCCAAGCAAAAGTAGTCTGTGTGATGGATAAAGATATCACAGCACTCTGGGGTGTTGATATCAATTGCTCTCCAGGTATCTCTCCGCTGTTTTCATTAGAGTGATGGAGAAAAGGGGTAATATGCAAAGCCAGGGCTCCTCTTAGGGAATGACAACCTCAATCTATCACTGCCTGCTTTGCCCAGATCTGAGACACAACAACGGCGAAGAAGATGGAGAGAAAAAGAGGGAGAGTGGGGACATTTTCTACCTCATTCCTTCTCAGCAAAATGATTACAGGGCTTGTGAGTGGGTGAGGTGAGTTGGGGGAGGGGGTCAGTCTTTGACAAGTCATTCTCCTTGGATGATCATGGAGTTGATTGCTTTTTTAGGGGTTCATTTTAAAATGAAAATGACTACAAGATTGATATGAGGGGTGAGAGAGAGAAAGCACAGGGAAAGTTCGGTATTGGCAGGTGAGGACCATGAAAATAAATCTGAAGATCTGCAGTTTAACTGTTTACCAGCCAGATGAAGACACAACAAACTTGCTTACAATGAGAAACCGAGAGGTAATGAGAGATTGAGCTGAACATGTAACAGTTGTAATTGAGCTTTTCTGTGTAAGGTTTACAGGACATGGACAAGTGTCTCTGTTTGCACAGACAAGATGCACTGTGAATAATCTTTTTTTTTTAATATTATTATTATTTTTTTGCTAGTAGGCTGACATGTGGCGTCATTTGCATTCATTAACAAGCTCTTATAGCAGAGGTCATTGTTGGGCCCTGCTGCAGCTCAGTCAGACACAAGTGTAGATGCTGCACGTGGAGTGATGTGGTGATCACATAACAAACGGGTTATTGCTGGTTAAAGAGGCCATGTTATGCTCATTTTTTGGGTTCATGTTTAATCATTGGTTACTATCAGAGCAGGTTTACACGCTTTGACGCTCAAAAATCTCATCTGATTTCTCATACAGCCGACTGCAACAGCCCTGTTTTTGCCAGGATTTTTGCCTTTATCGAGGATGCTCTATTTTAGCTCCTGCCCCCTCTGCTCTGATTGGCCAGTTCAGACACACACCTTCCTGATGAACCTGTAGATAAACCCAGCACTCTATGACACACTAGTGGTCTGAGATAAAAAAAAAAAAAACTGAAGAGAACAGAGCGTTCAGAGCCATTAGAAACAGCTCACAGTAAGTAAGGACAACTGTACCGTATACTTCATCAGCAAGTTTTGCTAAACTTGCACAGCTTCAGAGGAACTTTACAGCTTCCTGGAAGAAAGAGATTAAGCTGCCTGAGAAATCTGGTGTTTGCACAGCTAACCTTTTCCGTTCTTTTAAATCAGAGGGGGCAAAAGTACACACATTCTTTACTTCAGTAGAAGTACAGACACTTGTTTTTAAAAAGACTGAGAAAAGTAGAAGCAGTGACTCAACTTTGTACTCAAGTAAAAGTAATAAAGTACAAGTTTTAAATATGTACTCAGAGTATCAAAGTAAAAAGTTTCCCTTTAAAAAACATTTCTAGCCGCCAATTTTGTGCAAAGCCAACTGAAATTCACGTCATAGAAGCAACACTATGTAACTATGACCACAACCTGCAGCTATAAAAAACTAAACCAAACAATGCATGTTAATACATCGCACAAAACTGCATTTTTAGTAAAACCGGGTCATATTTTACAGAGAAAATATTCTCTGGTTTTCCCTCTGACTGCTCTGCCTCAACTCTGTTATTCATGGAGGTTCCTGAAAGCACCATGTAGGCTGCCTGCAGACCGAAGCTGCAGCAGTGGGTGGTTGTTGGTGAGAGCTCTGCTAAAAAAAAGGCTGCAGACAGACAAAGCAGTCATAAGACATCATGACCTGGTTTTACGTGCAAATTAATGTGCATGGTTTAGTTTCGTTTTTTGAAGCCGCATGTCACAGTCAAAGTTACATATATGTTTCTTTAATATAATGTAAAGACTATTAAACTTAAAGGTAGAATCAGTAGGATTTGTCTGAGCTGTTCCTAAACACACCAGGAAATTAGTTGATTGCTGAGTCTTATTCTCAGAATGTCAAATAGAGACATTTTGTGTTGGTAAAGTGTCCTGACCACAGCCAAAAAGACAAAAGCATTCAAAGTAAAGTAATGAGCCTGTTTGGAAAATGTAAGAAGGAGAAAGTTCAGATACTTGTGTTCAAATGTAGAGAGGAAAAGTCAAAAGCTGTCAGGGGAATAAATACTTAAAAAAATGATAGACACCTGAAAAGTCTACTTAAGTACAGTAACAGAGTGTTGGTACATTGTCCCACCTCTGCTTCAAATGCACTGGTGTGTGTTTAGGCTCACTGAGGCTGGGCTGTTGGTTGATGCAGCTCGTACAGTGCACCAGTGACCGACTGAAAAAGAGGATTTCATGCAATGCAGTTCGTTTATGTAGCCCTTCTAAAAAATAAACTGATCAACCACAGCATTTTATTTGATGGATTTGTGATTCTAGTGTGATTTTTAATTTTTTTTTTTAAGTTAGTTTTGGGTTTAGGTTTGTGCCTTCATTGACAGGACAGCTGAAGGTTCAGATAGGAAATGACTGTCATGCAGCAAAGGGCCACTGGGTGGAATCAAACATATGGTTGCTGCAGCGAAGGCACAGCCTCTGTACATGGGGCGCCCGCTTTACCAGCTGAGCTACCAGGGCACCCCTATCGTGAAAGCTCATGATCTGCTCAGGAAGCAATCCAGTAATTAATCTGTGTAAGTGATGTGTTCATTTATGCCAATCATTTTGTATCCATGGTAACATGTAGGATACACACATCAGTGTGTGGATGCAGAGATTTTCTCTGAACAATCAGATCACAATCGTTTGCACTTGTATCCTATCCTGTGTACTCTGACAGTTCATTAAGTCCATGCCAAGTGTGACATGACGTAACATCACCAGAATACACACTGTGTGCTTTGGCACTGGTTCTGTTTGCCATTATTCCTAACGTGACTGATTTGTTTTGTAAATTAATAACAAGAAGAGGAAGAAGAACTGCTGCAGTTTGAAAGCACAATAAAGTAATGCTAAACTGAAGCCTGTTCATTAGATCCATTAGATTTTGTTTATGTTTGGAACCGTCTTCAGGTTGTTTTGGATAATCTGTATGTGTAACAATTTTTCCTCTGTCTGAGTTTATCCTGCAAATAGTAATTAGAGCTTCTCTGAATTGGTTGAGCAGCATTTGAATAGAAATGCGGCACCATCTGTATTCATCATTCACAAAGTACCACAAGACAGAGGCATTGTGGAGAACTCTGAGAGATGAAGAATCCATGGGCACAACAAAGCAGAGAAAAGAATGAAGAATGGCACGGTTAGATTTCACAAGGATAAGGAGAAACAGTAAAAGGTTAAAAATTCAACAAGAAAGGACTGAGAGAAGATGAGTTAATGCCAAACTTGAGCTCACCGTCTTTAGGAATGAGCAGATTGAGAGTATTGCACGACCTGAATAGCACTTCCCAGTTATGTCCTTTTTTTAATCAAAATGTCTTCTCTCTCTCTGTAAGATGTTAAATGTTTTGATGAATAACCCTCACACAGAAATGAATCCAAGCAAATAAAACTTGGGACAGTGAGTGAGCCGCACCCAACAACTCAAACCACATGTGGCTCTGGGTGCAGCTAGCAGAGTGACGGTGCAGTAGGTGTGTTTGTATACCAGTAAACAAAAACTTTCCTAACAACTGTATCTCATTACCGTTGTGTATCTGTTACGTACACCACGGCCACACTTCAGTGATCAAATTAAATCCATTATTTCAGATGAGAATCTGAGCAAATCTTCACCTCCTTCACTTTCAAAACTCCACACAGCAGTTTCTATTCAGGCACATCAAGCTCAGAGAGTAAAGTAAAAAAGTAAACAATCAGTACATTTAGATGACATTTGAGAAAAATCGATTTACTGTGTTAGTCTGGCTAAAACTGGGTTTTTAAAATGCATGTAACCATGTTAGTCCAACTGAAATCAAATTAAATTGAATTTTTCAAAGTTGAGCTGACGCACCCAGATAATGTGATTAAAAGTCGAATTACTCCTGCATGTATACGCCTTAACCAGACTTAGACTGGCTTAATGGTGCCTTCCATTTGATGTTGGAAGTCGAAAATTTCCAAGTTCATAGTCGGATACGTCATCATTAATGCCCAATGAGGTTGGAACTCCAACTGGGAAACTCAGATTCGTCAGATTTGACGTGACTCCCAGGTCCAAATTCCGACTTCCGAGGTAAATGGAACACAGCATAAGCAAACTGCACATGATTGATAGTCCCTGTGGTGTTCTTTGGCGCAGAACTCGAATAGCATAAAATTGTAGAAGAAAGCTGGGAAGAAAACAAGAATCCTGTGAGCACAAGGGAAGTGTGCATCAAAATTTTAGCATAAGTAACACGCAGCTATGAGGTGCATTACGCTGTAAAGTTGTCCATGTTTTCACCATGCAGCATGGATGGCTGGATCTAGCCATTTGCTAACTTGTTTGTAGCTTGTTTTGCCAATTATGTGGCCCAGTCGAGCTATAACCGTAGCCCACCTTAACTGTGCATGTAATTGCAGTGAATGTTATGTCACTCAGAGTTGAACCACTTGAGTGATTCATTTGACAATAAAAGACAAACGTTTTTGAAAACTGACATGAAGCACTAATAGATGCAACAATCATCACAGCTCATGCAAACGAAAGTGTCTCCTAATGGCTGTGGATGTTTATTTCATTGCTCTGTAACAGTTCCTAAATCCAGATGTTTCTTTTGATCCCTTGTTGGTGGATGTTGTGTTACAGAGGTGATGTCAGTGATGTGTTTGAAATAAGCTGCTCGGTGCTGCCAAAGGGAGCATCATGGTTTCTTGGATGGAAACAACCCAGCACTGTGGTCACGCTGTAACTACCTTGTATGTTTTAAACCAGCACTTTATTATGTGTTCAAGTGCTATGAAGCAGCTGATGCTGCAAAACAAGCTGGAAATGAGCCCATTGTGTTGCTCACTCAGCATGTCCATGAAACACCTTCATGAAACATGATAAAATGTATTTCAGTAACATGTCGAACATGCTGAACAGTCAACAGTGCTGTTGACACTGAGCAGGTCAGCTGCATTTGCCTTAAGAGAAAATTATGGTAATTTGTCTAAAACATGGAGACATACAGAAATATGACGTAAAGGGACAAATACTGGAAAATCAAGGCTTAGATTTAGTAATGTTTTGTTTCAAATAGCTAAAACCAATCCATCATGATGTTTAAAGAGGCCATATTATGCTCATTTTTGGGGGTTCATATTTTATTCTCGGTTACTACTAGAGCAGATTTATATGCT
>JAPZDX010000005.1:24325990-24339448 GCA_029783625.1 Naso annulatus | reverse complement strand
TATATATATATATAATTATCACATTCTCATAAAAAACAACAGAATTAAGATATTTATTTGTTAAGTGAAATTAAGGTAAAATTTTACAAGACCTGGCGTTATAATGCAATGTAATACATTATGAACACACTTACAATGCATTATTATCATTATGGTTATGGTTAGGTTATGGTTATAACTATGATTATACAGCACTATAGGGGCATTATAATGCATTGTAAGTATGTTCATAATGCATTATAAATGGATGCGTTAAGTAAAGTGTTTCCAAATTAACAGCGTCAAGCATAGTTTCATTAACCTCTGACACTGTACATTTACTCCATTTTCAATAGTAAAAATAATAATATTAAGGAGAAAAAGGTGAACAGGAATAAGAAGAAGAAGGAGAAAGAAAACAAACAAAGAAACAAAAAAAAGATCTGTCAAGAAGAAGCCATGCAATCAAAGTGAGTGTTAAGGCGAGTTGTAAAGGAGCGCGGTGGGTCTGCTTCAGATCTCCAGGCAGGGACTTCCTCTGGCCTTCTCATCAGGCTCATTGGGAGTCTGTGATTCCCAGATGTCTGCAGGAGTGGAGCCGGTCAAGGCTTCCTAAACAAGCAGGAAAATCTTAATCTAATCAAAAACTCACAGGTAACCAGTGACAGGCAGCAAGCTTTGGTGTCATGTGGTCACTTTTCCTTGTGTTATTAGTTATTAAAAGCCTGGTGGTAGCAATTTTTATTAATCATCTGCAGTCTTTGGATGTTATGCGGGCTCATACTAGAATACTAAAATGTGTTGCAACAGTGAAGTCTGGAGGAGAAAAATAGCACCTCTGTCCTTTCCCTCTGTGCCTGCAGAGGAAAGGAGGGCCTTTTTTAAAAAAAAAAAAAAAAAATAGAAAAAACACCATTAAAGGAGACTTTATCAATGCTGCGAGTAGTACTGAGACCACAGGGAGTAATTTGATTACAGCTAATTTGGAGATAATAAAATCGTAATCTATCTAATAAATGATTTTTTAAAATGTTCTGACAGAAAAAAAAGCTAAGACCACTAGTATCAATTATCAATTGGTAGTGATACAGAAAGTAGCAGCGCTCATTAGTAATGCTGCAAATAAATTTCAAGCTTACATTGAGGCTTTTTTTTTCATTTCTGTACTTTATGTCTTTCTCGTACAGATATGCTTGAGTTCTTATGACCCATAATAGTTTTACTTTTATGTATTATGAATGTACTCTTATTTTTAGGCACTTAACAGTCGGTGGTTTCTTGAATGACTCCACAGTAGTGCAGTGAATAAAATCTGCATATCTGCATGCACTGACAGATGACGCTGTCTGACACTCTGCTTTCTCCAGCATGTGTCAGCATCAAGAGGAACTGAGACAGATGCCTCAGACATGAAAGCTCAGAGATGCTATCACCTGTGAGAGAATGTGAAGTTGGGATTGTTTATTCTGAGGAAGTGTGGAGAGTTCACAGAGAAGCGACAGAGATCTGACGCCTCTGTCCTTCTGGTTATTTGGCGGGACAAAGGTCACAGGCAGTCAAGGCAGATGGTATTTATTTCATTAAGTGCTGCGCGCCTCCTCGGTAACCCGGGGCAATGCAGTCCTGAGTGGTGAGAGAGTGGAGTTGTCATAGGACTGCAGCCGGGTTTGATGCTGTCTTTCTTCCCGTTGAGGTTAAAGGACACAGGAGAGAGTGAGCGGCCCTCAGGCAGAAAGCTAAGCAGGAATTAGCAGCTAACAGACTGTTGTCACAAGTCAATTTTCTTCCGTCCTCTTTTTAAACCCTGACACACTGATAACAATTGACTTCCCCTAAGCAGATTTCTTTTTGTCCTTCTCAAAACAAATATTTGCAAAACAGCCGTCACAGATTACAGCTTTATTATATCAAACATCCCAAAGTGACTTATCAGTCCTACCTGGCCAATAATTCTCAGTGAACCATATTTGGGTGCAGCCGAGAAAAGGTAGCGACTTCTATTTCTACTGATGGTCCTGAGATAATATTTTAATATTTTTCCTTTCATTCACAGGCGATTGCCAATGTATTCGAGCAGCTGTGTGCCAGCACATGCAGTGTGTAGTCACCGCGAGCTGTCAGCATCTATAGCGCTTTTTCCTCTCACAAGACAACTGCTGTATGCCCGTGCTGAGGAGCGTGCAGAGAAGAATTGACAGATTTGAGCCGAAAAAAGCGGATACGAAATGCTGTGCGTCACTTTGTATCAGTTTTGTATTGTGTGATTAGTCGTTTAATCATTGCTTATAATTATTTTTACTCAGCATCTCAGAGCAAGTTGTAAAGCTGCACTGCTCTCAACTTGCAGACAGAGCCGCTCCACAGGCGGTCTGCCGGTGAATGAAAGCATTTATTCCAACAGATGAGCCATATGTCACTGTGCAGCCCTGCTGATAAAACAATACTAAAAACGATGAATTCAACGATCCACATGTTGCTATTTTTAATTTACTCGGGTGAAATCGAAGCATAGCAACATAGGTCCGTCTTCACTGCACACGCGCTCCCGTAGCCGGGGAACACACTTCCTATCAGGGGAAATTACCTCGGCACCACACCAGCATTACTTTGTGCTGCTCAGTTCTGCTCCTCCTCGACTCCTTTCTAATCACAGTAAGAAAACCACAGACTCTGCCTGTTCCTATTTTGGTGCTTAAAGGATAATTATTTATTGAGTGAAAATTTTCAGAAGCTGGACAATTAATTTAGCAAAATAAAATGTCGAAAGTAGAGCAAAATATGTGCTTCAACAAACCACTGCTGATGGTGGATATATTTGTCCATTCGCCCAACCCCATGAGGTGTCCACACCTGAGAGGACTCATCAGGAGACAGGGCTGGGTGGTAACACGTTATGCACACGATGAAAAAAAGTTTGGGTTTTTTTTAAGGCGTGAGTAACTTTCACGTTGCTTTTTTTGAGCTATACTTCTACTTTTTAGTTGAGTATACTTTTGAGCCAGTAATCTACTTTTTACTTCGCTACATTTGTCATTCATACCTCATTACAAATAGTCTAGTGTGCTAAATGCGAGGGTTGAGTGTTGGGAGCTCCTCTACTGCAGATGCTGATATCAGCACCGCCTGCCTGGTTTTTGATCATGAAGTATGATGATGACAGACAAACCACAACAAGAGGCAGCCTTCAATGACAATCCCTGACCATATTTGGGCACAATTTTTCTTCCTGCGTCATTAAAAAACCCCAGTTATATAATGAAGCGCCTACTATGCCCGCCAAAAAAACATGGAGCTCTCCGCTTACAAAAACTCCTCATCTAACCCCCGCGAGCACATTTAAGTAAGTTGCACAGGTGAAAATGTATCTAGCCAACATGGCAACTTCAATGTTAACGTTGACATTGCAGTGGCATTCATTGCCACCTGTGTTTTAGATGAAAAGATAATGTAGTTATCAACTAGTTAACACCCAATGCCAGTTTCACCTGAAGTTTGTGGATTGTTTGATGTGTAGAAGTTGGTTAAATTTGTTTTTACAAAAGTTATTTTGTCAAAATATCGTGACATTTATTTTGCCCACATTCCCTTTTGTCTGATATGTTAATATGTAAATTAACAGAAGCTATGAGAGAGAATACATCTCAAGGAATAATGCATTATCAAAATTTAGCCCGCACATGCTGATAATTATTCAAATGAAAAGTAACTTGTACTTTGATTAATTTATTAACCAGGTACTTTTACTTTTACTTGAGTAGATTTCTGAAATGGTAATTTTTTACTTTTACTGGAGTATTTTTTTTTTTTTTCATGGGAGTTATGGTATTTTTACTTAAGTATACATTTTCAGTACTCTACCCACCACTGCCATGAGATGATGTTAGGCAGATACATGACAGTATCACTGTTGGTATAGAAATCACAGATGCATTATGGGGGCTAATTACCACATATACTGTGCACACTAATGAAGATTTTTATTCAGCAACTGATGTTAATGGACAGTTATGGGAGTTTTATTAATAAGCTTATTAGAAGATGCAGCTTTGTGTTGGCACATTGATCTCGGTCATGTCTTGGTCTCTGCGGTCTTGACTACAGCACTAGTAAATGCTGACACGTTAGTGTAGTTGGTTGGTGTTGCTTGCTGAGACATTGCTGTTGGAGAAAAATCAGGAGCTCATGCAAGTCTCTAAGGTCCGTCTTCTGGTTCCTGAAGATGTCTGTACAAACCTTCATAGTAATCCGTTGACGATGGCTGAGAAATTTCAGTCTGGATCAAAGCAGCCAACAAACTGACAGACACCGTCTATGGAGCGACGCTGCTAGCTTATCCAAGAAAAACAAAAACACTGTTGGAAACAGCGACATCACACTTCTCCCAGGAGATACATTAACTTTATCCTCGCTGAAAAGTTCAGGAAGCTTTATTTTTGGCTATACCGTTTCATATGTATTAATACATAAGTGTTTTTAGTTCTAGGTTAACTTTCAGGGGATTTTTGGAAGTAATTCTGAGCTTTTTGATAAACACAGGCCCAGTTCCTCTTTGTACCAGCTCAACAAAATTCCATTCCACTGGTGATGGAAAATCAATCCAAAAATAGGACTTTGGCGCCCTGCATGCTTCGAGTTTCCATGCCAGCTGAACGAGGAACACTGGAATGCTACGATGCCACAGAGGATCACGTCAGTGCCCTCAGTGAATGATTTGTGGTTGTGGTTAGTGGTGGCAGTGGGTGGAGGGGGGGCGTCAACTCTGCTGCAGGTTGCTGCTCTGGGTGTTGTCCATCTCCCCCCACCTCCAGCTCGGCCTTCCCTCCTCTTTTTGCTCTGTGCTCCCCTCCAGCCCTGCTGCAGGCTGGGCACGGTGACAAAGCCATAGCAGGGCCTTTGGCTAGAGAGCTGGCAGAATATATTAGCTCCCAGCAGACCCCAGCAGAGCTGAGCAGGTCTCACATCCTGCTGTACAGCAAGTGAGAACGGTGAGTAAGACACATGAAGGGGAACCAGAGAGGAAAGAGGGGAACCGGGGAAATAGGAGGAAATTAGGAAAGAAAAGCGAGAAAAAAAGGAAAAACTGTATTAAACATCTAACAGAAGCAAGTTCAGAGTCACTAGACTGTAACATATCAATTAGGAATGATAAGCAACTTCTCACTCAAGCAGCATTTTCAATTTTCGCTTCTCTTAAGAAAATAAAGTCTGGTGTCCCGCTGAGGTATTTCCACACAGAGCAGGTTGAAGCGCAGCAGCATCATCCCACTTTGCTCCACTGTGACTATCACGATGGGGCTCGGTGGAGGGGAGGGACTTTAAGACCAGCTCAGCTCCACAAAGTGGAGTTTAAAAACAGTGAAAAGAAGATGAATTCTGGAGAAAGAATAAAACTCTGCCTTACTCAGCCTTCACAATACTGAAACATTTTTCCGTCCTTCGTATTTCCTCCCCTTCGTTTTATTCCACCTGCAGCTGCTTTCACTTGTCATTCTCTTTCTCTGATCTTCACTGGGCTTTTTTTCTGTGTTTGTTTTTTTTGCTCCATTTTCTGTTGAGTGTTTTGCCTTTTTTATTTTGGCTTTCTACCGTATTTGCATGACTTTCCAAACTACCACAGTGTATCCAATGTTTGAAAAAGATTTCATTTTCGTATTTTCTGGCCTTTATCTCATCCCCATCTTTTCACTCTATTATATCATTTATTGACCCGTGGTGTCTGCTATTTTCACATCTTTTCTGTATTTTGAATTGCCTGTTCACCTTCTACTCATATTGTCTGTCTCATTTTTAAAGCAGTGTCCATTCATCTCCTGATTTTGAGCCTTCCCTTTGTGTCTGTCTTACCTTTTCTGGCTGTGTGATCTGTCCTTTTGCTTCAATTTCCATATCGTCATTTTCACTGCAACAGTCTTTTTTTGGGCTCTCTGCTTTCTGCTTTTTATGTCAGTACCTATTCAGTCATCTATCTGTTCTATTCTGTTCCTCTCTTCTCTGTTTTTCTCTTTTTTTGTGCTTCACTTACCCCGCGCTGCCTGGTGTTTCATCTGTATCTACAATTTGACTATTCTGCAGTGATACAGATGTCACTCGAGGACATCCAACAAAAAACTGACTAAAAGTTGTGTAAAGTGAGAATTCAAAAGGTTTATAAGGAAACAGAGGCAGAGTTAACTCAACTACAACCATTATCAAAACCACTGTATTGTATAGTATAGCACACAGCTCTTGCATGCATGTATTCATAAGTTTTAT
Source organism: Naso annulatus (assembly GCA_029783625.1). Taxonomy (NCBI): domain Eukaryota; kingdom Metazoa; phylum Chordata; class Actinopteri; order Acanthuriformes; family Acanthuridae; genus Naso; species Naso annulatus. Next base: position 24,333,217 of record JAPZDX010000005.1, on the reverse strand, counting down.
TTCATATACAAATATCATTATCTGAGAGTCTCTTAAGTACAATGACTGCAGTTAGTTGAAAACTGTATTTGAACTGTATAAAATTGCAGTATGGAAACATGGGACCCCTTCACGCAACAATGTCATATAGGCTTATGTTACCACCAGCATTTTGGAGTCATTTGGCATAACATGAGTCAAAATCCTGCAGTGACCGTGAGTCCCTGCCAACATGACTACAGCGAAATGCCCGTCAGAGGAGCAAATCATCCTGTTACAGCCAATTCAAATTTGTGCGATGTTGCATTTTTTTGTGAAAAAAACACAGAATATTTTGAAAACTGATGCAGAAATGTGCTGAAATGCACATTTGGGACCACAGTCCACATTGTCATAATTAATGTTGGCACTTTAACTTTCTGTAGCAACGCATATGTAGCAACTTTGTGTTTCTTTCTGTTTTGTATGTTGAAACTTTCTGTTTTTGCGGTTGAGGTCCGGTTGGCTTTACGCACAGATACTTCTAAAGGTTGGGAAAAACACTTGGTTTTGTTACCACAAACAAGGGTAAAAAATCTTTCAGCGTCTCTTAAAGGCATCAGGTTTTGTTGCAACAGTCAACAAAATTATTTGCATGACACTGTCGACCTTAGTGTGGTCTTCAACAGTGGTCTGCTGCTCGGCAGCCATCCCGTCCAGTGTTACGCCACCACCATCCCTGCTGACCTCCTGATGAGAAACTTCAGCTCATATATTTCTACATTAAGATACTTTGGTAGTTTGAAACATTGGTTAACACTTTCTATGAAGCCTATCTCTGTCATGCTTTATAACACATTATGAACATAAATAACACATTATAACACATTATGAACATATATAACACATTATAACACATTAGGAACACACTTATAATGCATTGTATGTTGTTATGGTTAGGGTTAACCCTAACCTTGCTTATAACTATGATTATACAGCACTATAGGCATATTATAACCCATAAGTACGTTCATAGCGCAATATAGATGTGTGCTTTAAGTAAAGTGTTACCAAACATTGAGATTAAAAGAATTTTTATGAAAAAAGCACACTTAAGACTTCATGTTATCAATGTGAAATGTCCAAAATAGTAAATTCTTCATCGCAAACTCAGTGAAATAGTTGTTTTAACATACTGTTTCAAATTTTAAGTATGAGATATCTCACATCTCAGTTACATATGCATGAGTTTTGTGAATACATGACATTAAATGTCCAAAAACACATGAGTGCGTATGTACAATAGGTGCATGGAAGAAGTTTGTAACATGTATGCAATTTCCTTTTGATAACACACAAAAAAGGGGGGAATCCAAGCTCCTGTGGAGCTTGACGAATTAAAACACATCATGCAGTCCTGGTATGGAAACCTGCTTCTGTATAGATGTACAATATTGATTTTGACCCCCATATCAAAACTGACTTGCCCTCAGGAGGTTGAAGACATGATGTTTGCCTCCATAATGCAGCTCCAGAGGTGCCAAGCATCAGTGTAACCTCCCTTTCAAATGGTAATCGAGCTGAAGGTCAGTGACTCTTCACCCAGTAACGTACAGTGTGTGTATGTGTGTGTGTGTGTGTGTGTGTGTGTGCGTGAGAGAGAGAGCGTGCACTGACACATTTACAGTACTGTATGTACAGCATGTAGTATGCAGCTCTCAAAGGAATATATTAGTGTTTCACATGTTTTTCAGAGGTGGAAGAGGCTCAAGCTTCAAATCTTGAGGGCCATGGGTGAGAATGTGTGTTTGTGCAAACGTGTGTGTTTATGTGTAAGCTGGAGAGCGAGCCCTGGGACTGAAACCTTTCCATAAAACTGTAAAGTCAGGAGACTTTTTGCCAAGCCAGCTCCCAAAAGCTCCACTGCCCTTCAGCCTTCTTCTTTTTCAGCTTCCTCGGCTAAACTGCAACCTTCAAGTCCAACTTCATGTATGACGCACGTATGTCGGTCCTGCTGTGAACTCCAAACTCACCTCTTCCCCACCCGTAAATAATTCGGGTCAGGGTTTAATCATCCAAATCACTTGGATTTGAAAATGGGGCAAGAACAAACAGCCCGATCAGCTCCGAGCACAAGTGGAATGTTTCCTCTCCTCCCATAATCCAGCGGGGCTATGAGTCGTGCCTCCTCTGATCAGTGACAGCTGAGTGACAGCTGGCTGAGGACTGTACAGTATATACGCAAACACACACATACACACTCCTCTACAAAGACACATATTCAGATCTTTTTCAGTGCATGCACGCGCGGGCTCTCTCTCTAAAGCTTGGGGCAACCTTGAAGCGGGAGAATTACGGTTTTAGGCACGTTTCTCCCCAAAACGAGGACAGATGTGATGTATAATTTTCCCTCATCAGATTTCCACGCTGGCCTCCGCCAACAAGGAGTAATTTGTTGCTCCCTCCTTAGCCGTCACCACAAAGAGGAAACGTCAACTTGGCCCATCAAAACGAATCCCATCAAATCATAAAGACCCCCAGACGACCATTTCTAACTCCCTGTGTCCCGTCTCAGGACCCTCCTCCCTTCCCATCAACAGGGCAATCACTTGTGTAAACCTGCTTAAGATAACGGAATGTTTTTCTTTGACATTCATCCATGTCATTTCTCAACAGCCAACAGGAAATATTCCTCCTCTCCCATCATGCTCAGCGTGAGGTGCTGGTTCGATTTGATCAAGAGTGCTGATTATGGGTAACGTAAAATTACCTCCTGATACGTGAGAGAATTATGAGATTGTGGTAATGAGTCTATCAATAATTGTGGTCTTCAGATTTCCTCACAGAGGCTGTTAAATGTTGGCAACATCCTCGAGTATTTTACGAGAAGAGGAGTTTCCAGCGCAAGCCTGGAGGGCGGTGGCTTTCGGCTCTAAGAAAATATTTCGTTAGAAAGTAGGGAGTTGATGTCAGAGGTTCTTTTCTGCACATACAATCAACCAATGTAACAGACTGATGGAAAATCATACGGGAAACCTATTGTTTTATTCAGGTTTTTATTTTTTTAAATTAAAGCTCTCCCATCATCCCATTTTGTTAATGCCTGAAATAAAGTTCAACTCACGAGTAGTCAGAGGATCACACAGGTTAGTGTATTGATTTGGATCTGTTTGGAAAATTACTTAAAACTCAAAACTGTCCGTTGCACACGTCCATCATATTTAACAACATATCTTACTGGCTGAAAATGTGAGGAATCATGGGGATTAAAGTCAGTACAGGTGCTCTCACTGTCTCACTGATAATGACTGCAAATTTAACCCTTGGATTTTTTCTTTTCTTTTCCTCTGACCACATTTTTTTTTCTTTTCTTTGAATAGATTTGCATATTTAACAAAGGCCACAAAATGTGGAAATGAGCTTGAAGTGTTGTTATGAGAACAAATAGGAAATATTCATGCTAAAAATGTGCTTGAAATTTCCTAAGAAAACAGCCAGTTGCAGAAGAGGAAAAGGACAGAATGTTCTCTCCAGTGACATTCGGGTCATTTTCACCCTTGTGAGGTGTTGTAGCCATTTTCCATGTATATGGTTTAAGACAATGTGTGCGGATATTTTGTATGAGAAATTATAAGTTATAAGTTATAAGTTAAGAAATATTTTCCAGAGTTCCGTGTAGCAATTGTGACATGATAATTTTGACCAGTGACTGATGACATAATAGATTAGTGCATTTTCATTGGCTACTGTACTCAGTATAAATACACTGTGAAGCCCACGAAACTTTAGGAGCCACTGGACCTTGGAGCAACACGGTCTTTTGACCAGCACACTAGTTTCAGTTAGTTTATTTAGAAAAGTTGAGACTATTATTCTACCTTCTGTATAATTTTCAGTTTTCAGTAAAGATACAAAAAAGGAGAATTTTGTTTCAAACTTTGAGGTCCGAAGCTAGTGAGGCAGCCTGTCCTGCTGCACCCACATGAGGTTTGATTGTTACACCTGCATAATCTGTTTTAAATTTCAATTCTGAGGAACAGATTTGTTGTTCTTTGTCATGTTTTACATCTAATTTCTAAGACCCCAAACAGAAATTTTGCATTTTCTAAAGCAAAGTCCGAAAACTTGTTCAAGTGATAAATGACAATAAGTCTGGTTTTTCTACTTGTTAAGTAGGATGTCTTGAAGTACAAACAATCACCAAGTAACTAGTAAAAAAATGATGACTGGTTAATAAATAACCTACCAGACGCATTGGTGACAATACGTGTGTGCTCTTTAGTCCAGGGAAGGCATCACAAATTCAGATGTTACACTAGTTGCTCAAGATCCAAGATTTGTTTGTTTGTCCAGAGGGAAAATTTGCCTTGAACAAAGGGCTGCCTCATAAAAATACATACAGTACAGTACATACAAAGATATACACAAGACATGTGTATAATACAAGTGCAAACCGTACAATAAGTGCTTCCTCTGCAGCTAACATCCCTGCAATAAGCTGCTCTTGCAGATTCATGCTCCACAGTATCATGTTCCTCTCCTCAACGGGTGGCACAGGTTAAGTCCTCTTGTTTCTACTCTGCTGCAGATGGCTCCTGACTGATGTGCCTGCATGTGCCATCCAACCTCTGCAGCTCATATGAAAGTGGGCCCACTGGTCTTTAACATGGTTAAGTTGTCCCACACTGAGGCTCCATGGGCAGGCTGCTCAAGCCTGATTCATGTCTCTGTTGTCGAACGTGCTGTGAATTTCTCAAACTCATTCAGTTTCAAGGACTCAATCAAACCAGCTCATCCAATACACTCGTCTACCGTCACCCTCATAAAAATCCAGACTGTTTGCTGATCCAGCTCCATAATAATGGAAAGAGATTCATCTTCCATCTTATACTCATGTGAACTACCAGATTTTGTATCTCTTGTTTCTAAAATGTAGCACTTTGCAGCCTGCTTGTTTGACTTTTTCATAGATGCATGATTTCTGTGGTCCTTTGGTTCAATCTTCACGGCTTAATGCACTAATTATGAAGTAGCTATGGCTGAAAAGCATCAGCTTAATGACTTAATTACATGTATGGAAATGTATTGTTCCCTTGCAAGTTGCAAATTGGTCGCAGTAAAGTCAAGCTGTTGTTTTTTGGTAAACACCCATGCACTTTTCTGTGTAAGCCCTGTGCGTCTGCACTGCAGAGGTCTCACTGCAACAAAAGACTTTGCTCTGCTGAGCTTTATCTGCCTGAGTACACTTTTCTCTCAGCAAACATGTTTACGGTCAAACCTCTGTTGTGGGAGCATCACAGGCTCTGCTTTTAAAGTTTGTAATACAACAAATCACAAAGGCACCAACAGCATGACATATGCAGGGGCTCATTCGTGTAAAGCCTTCAATGACATGTAACACCAAACGGTACATAAAAGCTGGATAATGACATGATCTATTTATTTAATTCCATGATTGTAGAAAGTGATTAGGTAACACATTATCTTGAATAGCAGCACCTCCTGCTGCATTCATTACAAGCAATCATTCGGAAACAATTTTCTAGCAGCGATCAATACGGACAAAAGGACTCTCCAGGTGGATGATTTGTTAGTTTTAAATATGCGGGCCACCAATGGCTGCTGCAGCCATAATGCGACTGCAGGTTTGAGTAAACAAACGAACGAAAAAAAGAGAGAGAGAGAGTGTCATTCACAGGATGAGCTGGCAAAAGCACAAATAATTGCCATTCAGCCCACTGAGGTTTCACACCACAGGTTAAGCATCAGTGTTTGACCTGACTCAACACCCCTCGGCGGCTTATCAACAGGACATTCAGGCCGAACACAGCAAAAACAGACCACCATTGTCCTGCTTTTATCATGGAGAGCAGATGCTGAAAGTGATGTAGCCTGTAGCTGGAATTCTCCCCTCTTTTAATTAAGGTGAGAAATTGACTGCTAAAAGCAATTTGCAGCTTCAGCCCGTCTAGTCAGATCTGCATGCTGAAATAGTGCTGCGTTTGCCGCCCTCCAACTCATTTCTCTCTCTGTCTCACCTACTCAAAATCTCCCCCCATCCCCTCTTTTACTCCTGGGTGTCAGAAAGCTTGCTTGGAAACAGTGCTAAAGATATTCAGCGAGGTGTCTCACATTTTAATTAACTCCTGTTCTCCTCTCAGAGGTATCGAGAAACAAGTTTTCCTGCCTTTGTCTCCCACTGATGAACACAGTATGTTTCCTCTCAGACTTTGAGCGGAGCCAAATAAGGTTGGTCAGAGGGCTGTGTGAATAGATAGCACTGCTGAGTGGTGACCTTTGATTTAAATGTACATGATTGTTAATCCCTCCCCCCACAACCTCAGCTCGATAGCTTTTATGGTTATTGCGCATTGATTGTAATAAGTTTGGAGGCTCGGAGGATGCTGTCACTGTGATTGAAATGTTATGTGTCCAGCAGATCAATGGACATTAGTATTCTGCTGTAGTTGGTGCTCAGTGTACTGTATCTCCAAGTGTACAGAAGCTGTGTCCAGAAAGAAACCCTTCAGCAGAAACTGAAGAGCAGCGAACACTGAAGCAGAGTACAAGGGGGCAGCACGACTGCTGAAAGAGAAAAAACTGACAGGAGTAAGTTTGCTGTAGAGTATGGGACAAAAATAAAAGATGTGATTTGTGAGATGTGTATTTTTTAGAAAAAGCAAACAGATAAAAGTAAGGCCAAGAGCCTGAAGCCATGCTGACAGCCATGAGGCTGAACTTAAAAACTTTGGCACTTTAAGCTGAACGCTAAAATCAACAGCACAGCAATCCCAGCCTCAGAATAGAGGCTACATGGGTGAGTTTAGTGGTGGAAACAGCAAAACTCAGAGTGAAACAAACGATTATCTGCTTAAAACTACAACGGCCATGACAGCAGGGCTCGAGACTAACGCCGTCCCGTAGTCCCGGGGACTGTAGAAAATGTGTTTGGGACTGTCAGAGACGTCTCTCGGGACACCTCCGGGACGAGTCTCCGTTTTTTTTGTTTGTTTGTTTTTTTATGTGCAGTATATATGTTTCATTACTTAGCAAATGAAAACTAAACCTTGCTGATTTAATCAGCGCTCATCTGTTCATACTGTCAGTATGATCACTCATGAAATGTTCCTGCCGGCTTCCCGCGGGGCCACAGCACCGGTCCATCACTCATCAGTGACGATTCATCATCACGGTACAGCACCATGTTGCGGTGGTTAAATCCAGAATCCACCCTGGGTGGCAGTGCTGCTGCTTCGCTCTCAACAAGCT
>JAPZDX010000005.1:24141056-24151837 GCA_029783625.1 Naso annulatus | reverse complement strand
GGAGTTCCAACTGAAACCAGACTTTTAAATACACGTTAACGTGTTAGTCTTACTGGAATCGCACTAAATCAAATTTCTCAAAGTCAAGCTAACACACTCAAATAATGCAATTGGAAATCAAATTGCTCCTGCATGTGTACACCTCAAACGGACCCTGATTGGCCTAAGTGTTCTGCACATGATCAGTTGTCCCCACGGCTTCTTTGATCAGGACGTCAAACAGCATAAATTTATAGCGGAAATACGGTAAGAAAATCAAAAATCCCATTAGCCTGAGGGGAAGCATTCATTAAATTTGTACCGAAAGCAAAGCATAGATACACAGTGTACAGCACTGAAAAGTTGTCCATGTTTTCACCGTCCTGCAGGGATTTTGCAGGCTTTGCTAACGTGTTTGTAGTAGAACAAGGACAACAATGAAATAAATGGCCTAATCGAGCTGTAACTGTAGCCTGACTTAACTGTGCATGGAAACGTCCTGCTTGATTTACGCACAGTATCAGCTAAGGTTGGTTCTAATATTACCTTTCAAGGTTCTAGGAACTTTTGGAGAGTTTGAGGAGTTCCAGGGGAACTAAACACCTTTAAGGCCTTTTCTTTTTTTCTTGGCATTCACACCGCCAGTACGAGCAACCTACGTGAGCTACGCAAACTGGTTGGCAGTTGGTAAACTAACGTGACTTCCACTCGACTTATAATGCAAAATTTGCACAACTTACAATAACAACAATAACAACAAATATGGAAGGCTACTGCAGTGCCACTCCATGCTTTTGTCTAATATGTGACGATAATGTACCAGGTATGCCAAGCTGAATGCCATCAAATCTCAGTGAAGATACAAGGACAAAACAACGTCGGTCTCGTTACGAGCTCTGGTTTGTAGTTTGTGTCGTCTTGTTAATACAGCTGTCGGATTTTTAAAAACAGCAGTTGCCAACGCTGGCTCCTGAGTTCAACCAGTCAAAGTACACTGTTGCCCCTAAAGTTCCTCTTGAGCTGCAAAAGTACCTACTCCGGAGTTTGAGCCAAAAAAGCTCCTCAAAATGTAGTTTTAAGAAGTTGAATAGTTCCTGTGGTGCGGATACAATAAGAAGGGGAGTTCTAAGAACTAGGTTCCTAGAACTATGAAATGGTTCATGCAGTCTGAAAACGCCTATTGTCATCATCTTTGCTTTTTAAAACACAAAGCATCTAAATTTTGTTACTGCAATAAAAGACAACTTATTAACAACAACAGCAGTTTAGCTAAAATGAAGTTTTTGAAGTCCTAAAAAAAGAAAAACCTCGCTTGGAGAGAAGACGGGGCAGAACACACTGAGCTGGTTGGTGAAAGGAGCCCAACGAGATTCCAGCATGGTCATTGGTGCAAGTGTAAAAATACGCTGATGTCACCATGCAGTTTTAGTGTTTTTTTTTCCTTTTTTACACTACAATGTATCCATGATACATCTCATCTCTCTTCTGATTTCTTTTCCAAATCCACCTCATCTCCCATCTTCACCATCCGCCTCAAGTCCTCTCATTATTCCACAATAATATTCAATCGTTTGTCACCCTGACTGTGATTAGCACTGCATCCCAGTTCGTCGTGAATGTGTGTGTGTGTGTGTGTGTGTGAGACACCTCATCATCAGCCAATCATACGGATCAGTGCCGATGATCCGGCTGAAGCGTGAGGAAAGAAAAGCAAGCCATTGTTTTTGGGCTCACTCTTCCTTTTTCTATCTCCACCACAATGGACCAAACCTGTCGCTGACGCTTTCACTCTTTGAGCCAAAAGAGCTAATTCATCCATTTATATTTATGTATGCAAAACCCCTTCCACTCTGCCATTAAAACAATGCAAATGAAATTGAGTTGCTTTGTTAATTTGTCTCCTTTTCTTTATCCCCGAAACCCTCAGATAGATGTGAATCTGAACCTTTGTGCTGCCTTCATGCGCCACCGAACATTAGGAAATAACCACACCACTGAGAGCTGATAAGACTGACAAAGGAGGTCCATGATCTGAGCATCAGGGACAGAGAAATCGCTGCTGCAGCCAGAAAGGTCAGGGGCTGAGAGGAAACAGGGACAAGATGAGACTGAACCTGGATTTAACAAAAAAAAAGTGGATTCAAGTGGTGGAAATACTTCTGAAACACGGACAGAACAGATGATGCTGACATCTGAGAGTGAAGCCTGATTTATGCTTCTGTGTTGGCTGCACGCAGAGCCTACGTCATAAGCAGCGCAAGTGTTGACAGCATTTATAGCTGTGCATGAGCATGTCCATGTTGCTCTGCAGGTCGGTGTTGACTTCCCAGATATGTTCTCTGTTACCATAAACAACAGCGAGTGCAGCTGAGCAGATCATTAAGGCCCAAGCACCGAAAACGATGCAAGGACCTGTTGCAGTTGAAGAATTTAATCCTGTTCAAAAAGATGCCTTTTTGGCAGCTTTAAACATACTCAAAAATTCATGAAACTCAGCAGAGTATTTAGTCGTGGGGAAAATTTACATATTTTATTGGTTTCATAAACGCGGGGGGCAAAATGACTTGCTAGCGCCCCCTAAACTGCAGCTCTGGGGCCCACTTTCACATACATGTACAGAGAAAACGTCTCTTAAGACCACAGGCTAAAGTCAACATGAAGTCAGCCATTTTTGACGATTTATCCTTTATGTATTTTAACAAACTCCTCCAAGAGAATTTATCCAATCCTTATAAAAATTGATGAGTGTACTCTTAACCCCATTGGGACCAAATTTATTAAAATCTTTGGTTTTGGAGTCACAGTGTGGGCGTGACAGGGCCGCCATTTTGAGCGTTTCACCAAGAAACAAAATACTTATAACTTCACTGTACATTAAACTTTATTCCAATATGCCTCAAACTTTATAGAATAGGAGTCCTGCCCTGAACCCATTCATATGCCAACATTTAGCCATATTTATAGCGCCACCTATTGGCCACAAAAATTTACCGAATTTCGCAACGTGTCAGACTTCAACAAACTCCTCCTACAGATTTTATCTGAATGACTTGAAATACAGTGTGGACACTCTGAAGATCTTTGATATGAAAAGTTATTAAAAGTTTTAGGTTTTGATAACAGTGTGGCCGTAGCAGGGCGGCCATTTTGAATGTTTTGCTGTGAACATCCACATGTTTATAACTTCAGTGTACACTGTTGAGTATGTACCAAACTTAACATGTTTGTCAATGGTGCAAGCCTGAACACATCTACAAGCTAATGTTTACTCATGGTCATAGCGCCACCTACTTGACACAGAAAATGAAATGTTTTGTACCCAGAAAAGCAACTCCTAAAAGCTTCAACTGGTTAATTTATTTAGATTTTATATTTTTTTAAATTTATTTTTAGCTGAATAATGTTTACACCTTAATAATGCTGAATAATCAACCATGTGAGGTTGCATCAATCACCATTGCCATGATGATGGCGTTATTCAACATGAACAGGAAGTTGTTTTAACTTCTAACTCGCGTTATCTAATAGGTCTGAAATTTTAAATGTGTAATTAGTATGCCACTCTGAGGAGACTGACATGCCAACAATGACTCACACACATTGCACTACCCGCTGCGAACAGCAAGTGAGCCTTGTATTACAGTTATAATATCATTGTAGTGTAATTGTTGTGACGCAGACAACCTTAATTGCAACAATGTGCTTTTTAGCCTAACGGCGGGCCATCCTGACCGGCGCTGATGAACACAGAACATGAGATATTTCTATATCAGGAATTGCAACGCAGAAAAAAGAAAAGACATTGGAGGAAATGATCTGTTCAACCACAGAGGGATGAATTGTGAAAATGCAAGTCTACCGAGCGTAAACTGCGTAAACTGGGCTTCAGATTGTGGAGCTAATTTATGACTTTGCAAACCTGCAGTGGCAGCAATGAGTGAGCAAATTGGAAAAAGAGGAAAAAAAATCAGGGTTGTATTTAAACATTCATTCATTCATTCTCCATAACCGCTTATCCTTTACAGCGTTGCATGGGTCTGGAGCCAATCCCAGCTGGCGTTCGATGAGGGCGGGGTTCATCCTGGACAAGTCACCAGTTCATCACAGGGCTCACTGTTTCAACATGCAAAGGGTTAATGGTTTCCTTTATTAATTTTACTTAACCTCATTCCCAAATATATATATATATATATATATATATATATATGTTGTTATCACTTTGAAAAGTTTTCAAAGTACCAATAAATCTGATTTTAACTACAAGCTTAGAGGTCAAACTGATTTTTCCTTGTATTTTTTAAAACAGGAGGAAAGATTTTTGCTTCAAGTTATTTTATTTTTCAATTTTATCCAACTCGTTATCTTAAGTTCTGTTGAGTTTATTCAGCAGCTATATTCACCTTTATGACTTTACTCTCACATGCATCTACATATTATTATCATGGCTTTCCTGTTTATTCTGAATTTCTTTAGTTATTCTGTTGATTGTGCTCACTGTCAAAATTAAACACTACACGTCCCCAAGATAACGGAACACATGAACGGTTACGGCAACAAACTGTCAACAAACAATAACAACAATGGTGTAAAGTTATAAATAGAAGCTTGTGGCCGCTGCCGTCTTTTCTGTCAAATATCATTAAGTTCAGTTTGGCTTCAAGCCCCCCACTCAAAAAAAAATCACATTTAGCCACGCCCACTGTGAGCCAGCCATCTCGTTGATTTCAAAGTTAAAAGCTGCTCCTCTCTGCTGCTGTAAGCTGTGGTTGCAGTCAAATTGATGCTACCTTGCTTCACCTCATCACTGCTCCAAGTCACATCTGGATCTTCATCATCACTCTGCACTCCTTCTGCACCACGAAGGTCAAGGCCCCATCGGGAGGTTGTTTTGTACATCTCATAGCATCAGTCCACCTTAATATGAATTCACAACAGGATTATTTGCAGGCATTAAGTTAAAATATTTGCTTCTTTTTCTGTTTTTTTTTTTTTAAGTCTGTTTAATTAAGTCTCTCATGATTGAAATATTAGTGGATGAGACTTTAGATTTTTGTGGATTGATGAGGAGCGATGAATTTAATTTTTAAAAACAAGCAGAAATGAAATATTTTGATCATGTTTTTCAAATGATTTTTCACAGTTTGACACTTGTTTGGAGCTCTTTTAATTACGTTTTTTTTATTGCACAAATTTACTGTCGTTAAACAGTCTGACAAATTTAACCAAACCGAGGAGCAAAAGGGCACTAAGATCATCCTTAGTTGGCAGGCATCTGCGTGATTCTTTTTTTTTTTTTTACAAGGTTTTTTTGATTAATCTAGATTGGTTTTGGATTAGTTCAGAAGAGGAGAGTAACTGTGTATTAAAACTACACAGTCAGGCCAAATTTTTCAGTTCACATTTTTTTGTTAATATCTAAAATGTTCTGAGACAAAAATCCTCTGCAGTCTGATTTTCAGAAAACATTTGCTTAAACCTGGAAAATGATTACCTGAGAGAAGAAAACACCACAGTAAGTTTCAGTCTGAGGCTTTATAAGTAATAACAAACTGTCCTCGCGGGAGGATTTCAGACACAGCCGATGACAGAAGAATTGAAGAAAGAAGGAGGCAGGAAGGAAAGAAGCGAAGAGGAGGTGGGAAGTCGTCTCTCCTTTTGTCCTGATCACATTAGACGGAGTAGAGGAGCTGAAGGGATATCATTATGTGTGGGAAGGGTAGCATTTTTGAAGAGACACATTTTCAGCCTCAGATGAAAGAATGGGGAGTGACTCTGTGCCGCCGACTGGAGTAAGAGGGTCAATCCACTTAAACATATGGGCGAAATATGGGAGAAGAGACCGCAAAAAGCACCACGTAAAAGCTGAACAGTCAGGCCACGGCTCGCCCGGCATTCCTTCTTTCTCCACGCTGAGATGATCCCCTCCGAGGTGATGGGGATTAGTTTTGGAATAGTGATGGGGTGATGAGGTGTTTCAATTTCAGACACTTTATGCTGCAATCCATTTTTTTTCCTGTAAAATTCCATTGCAGTAGTCACATTCAATTTCAAAAACATCGTCGCCCAAGCAGCAGCTTACCAAAAGCTGCCAAATAATGCCATTACAAACACGTTGCCAACACAGTTCTGATTTTTCTCGACTTCCTCTAATTTAAAACGGTCACATGGACGGTCCATTAAAGCTCTTAGCCGTAAACACAGACATTTTATTCGGTGAAATTCCAGCTGTTTTAGCCCAGTAACTGAAAAATCATGCATGTGAAATTACAGCAGACCGTTTCCTACCTTTCAAGCCAGAACTGGATTTCCATTCACTAAGAGCATGAAACTGAACTTGTGGTTTCTTGAGACAGTTTAACTGCCGCTGTGAACACACATTTCACGTATGAAGTTCATTTCTGCTGGAGTATTGTGCCAGCAAAGACACAAACTGCTAAGGGAGAACGGCAGAGAACTTGTTGTCATGGGAAGTTGAATAAATAGTGCCATATTTTTTTAAGGACATTTTGAACGCCATGTCGACGCATTTTAAGCTTTTCGCGTCATTGGCTGTGTCAGCCAATTCATCCTTCAAAGTAGACCGACTGCGTCACAGCAGGGCAACGAAGGCCGTCCCATCTCATCAGCTCCTTTAAATGAGGCCGCCGAATTCCCTATTGTGAGAAATTCAGCTGGTGTATCCTTCGCTGCCTAAGATATCCCAAGATTCATTGCGCGTCAGACAATCTTTTTTTTTCAAGGGAACAGAAAAAGCAGCGGCAGTTAGAGGAGTAAAGACTTATTTATGCCTCATTACTACCTATCTCATTACACGACAAAATATGAAGATGTCTGCGACAGAACCCAAGTCTCCAGGTACTGACATGAAACCAAAGTGCTGAGCAACACCTTGATTTTTTTTTTTTTTTTAAATGACATCATTTATGTCGAGCGACAGTTATCAAGTGTATGGAGCGATGAAGCATAAACTGGCCTTAAGTTTTTCACTGAGTATTAAAATAAGGAACTAAAAATTCCTGGCCCCATCTTTACATGCGCACAAGTTAACTGCCATGTCATGGTTGCTAGGCGACCGGAGTGGTGTGTCAAACACCAGACCATCCTATTTAACAGAATTTTCAGTTTGGCTGTGGTTTCATTTCTGTGGATGCAGCCCCTGAATTTGGACACAGCTACTGAGCGTAAGACATAACGAGAGGGACTGCGGTCAGGGGACCTTTGTCATTCGTTGTCATAGTAACAATATTTAACATGTAGTTATCTTGTGAAAGGGTCACTTTTAGGTCAGGTTTTGGCAGCAAAACTACCTGATTTGGATTGAAAGAGTAGGCTACAACCTATCAGACGTAAGTTTACTTGTTTGTTGGACCCGTCCATCCATCCCACCTCTGACATCATTGTGGACAATGTTTAATGACGAGCAAAAAGGAAAGAATGTGTTGTGATAAAATGCAAAATGACTCAAGTCATGATTCATACACCATGACTGAAACAAATATCTGGTTTTCTTGTTGTGGCTGTGAGATTTCCAGGCAAACAGCAAAAAGAGCTGCAAGGAAACAACATAAATGGTTTGATTTAAGAAATAACAGAAAGATTAAAAATCTGCCAACCTGTATCTTAAAGTTTGTTTGTATAAACCTTTGTGTATTGAAAACTGTCGCCGGATATTTAGACCAATTGCTGAGATTTAAAGCTTTCAGATGGTAAATTCTTTTCAGGCGTTTTCGCAAATGAAAATCTCCTCATTTAACAAATACATTTCCCAAAACAGCAGCAGCAGTTTCAATGTGTGTGAGTGTGTGAGTGTGCGTGTACTTCACCGCTGGGACAGCAGTCGAGCACAGTGAATTTCAAACAGTGCTGTGCCTCCTCCGGGGTCTATTAAGGTGGGACCATTACGGTTGTAATGATGCTGATGTTACTCTGGCAGCAAAGGTAGCCGAGCAGTTCAGGGAAGGAGAGTCCCATGACAGCAGGATGACTGACAGTTCCCGGGTCAATGTGGACAACGGGAGGGAGGCATTCCTGCACCGATGCACCCCTGGATGTGTTGTCAAAGAGCTTGACTGACATGTGTCGCTGGCATGGCTTCAGCTCGGCTCCTCTCGACATCCCACCCTGAAGTGATGTGACCAGCAGATCAGAGCGTCTGGTTAATATTATTATCGTGTAAGTCGGTTTGCTTCAATTCGAAACAAACATTTTCTTACTTACCCCGAATGGTATCCAGTTATGTTGACAGTTTTATTTCGGAGATATATTTCTGTTTGTGGTGTTCAAAGAGTTCAAAAAATTTTAAAAGCAATATGTAAATCCATAAATAACGACTGTCTCACAGACCTCCCAGATTTAATGTTTTTTATCGGAGCTCCTTGAGTTCACTTTGGGGCTGTTCTGACCACAAAAATGGCTGCATAGTTGAAATTCCATGTCAATAAATGTTAACAAAGCATGTGACTGAGACAATCGTCTCCAGTGTCATAAAAAACTTGCATTGTTTCCCTTAAACCAGGACCACAATGTTTCCTTAATCTTAACCCAGTGTGTATTTTTAACAACTACACTTCATTACAAACATGTACATTTAATAATACAGAAACATAATGCAGAACAATAAAAACCATATGCAGCACAATGTGGTTACTCTTTATTGCTTTGCTTTTTCCAACTTTAATCAAACAGTTGTTTTGCCTAAATTTAAGCTAAGCCAAGGGGCGGGCTACCAAGAAAAAACATGTGTAGAATAGAATAACATGTAGTTTTAATTTTAAAAAGCAGGTGTGTGTTTAAAGCTGCTTTATTATACCTGAGTGAGATGAGATTAAATTCTAGTTTGAGTGCATACTTGGTGCATTTTAGACATGAGTAACAGATGATCCCTCAGCCTCCTGTTTAAACATACAGAACGTCTTGTATTGACAACAATCAAACATGGCTGTCAAAACACTGCAAAATCAGGGAGTGTTGGTTATTGTCGAGTTTGACCATGTCAGACACATGTGACATTCAGATTGCATGACTTCATCTGAGATCTGATGACTAACGATGTTGTTTTCGGCTGTGACGTGAGATTAAATTAACAGATTTTGAAACGTGGGAGATTTGGGAAGAGGCAGAGCCTGCTGAGGAGGAATGCTGAGGGGATTAAGCGATTTCTCAGCTTATTCTTTTGTTCATTTTTCTCCTCGCAACACTGTGAGCCACCGATGCTAACACCTTCCATTCATCCACACAAAGGAGGGGGGTGGGGCCGGCTGTCTGTGCAAAACCAGAGCAGAACAACAGGTGAGGGAGGATCTGCATGCAGGGAGTGAAAACACATTTCTGAGAAGTGTGTGTGTGTGTGTGTGTGTGTGTGTTTGTATGAGCTGAAGGTGTTGGCTGTATTAACATACCTCTGAGGCATGTCAACAAGATCACCACCCAAAGTTCATGAGTAAGAACAGCGGGTTTGTTGTGGTCCAGCAGCCACGTACTGAAACTGGAACTCTGCGTCTGGTATCTGTGGATTATTATGGTGTTTTTATTTACGTCACCAAAACACTTCAAGGGCTAAAAGATGTCGTAACACTGAGCTAAAGTTCTTTCTCATATCTTTTATTCAAAAAGTCGTCTTTTTTTTAAGTAACTAACCTGGAGGTGTTTGATATCTTTATCATCAGCAAATCCCACAAAAACACTCAAATGACACTGAATGTATCTACTGACAAGTAGAGCCCCATTGTTGTCCAAAAACTATGAAAAACATGTTTCTCTGTCACCACAAACATAGGTGCTGTAGCACTAAAACTATAGAATAACGGCAGACTGATCATTAAACCAAGTGAAGGAAATTTCACTCTTCAATGCCCTTTTACAAGACTAAAAACAAACTGTTGTTCCATTTATTCTCAGGACAGTTTATGCCCAAAGTGAGTCTGATTAAAGTGATAATCCTGAAGATTTGAGTTTCGTTGTTTCTGGCGGCACCGTTGGCGATAAGCTGTAATTGCAGGAGCAATTTTAGACCTCATCTCCCAGAGTTCATATCAAAACTGAACACTGTTGACTGAATGACATCAGGAAGATTGCCTGTTTCACTTCTTCAGAACGTTGAGTTTTCTTCTTGTTTAGATCTGTGCTTGTCTGGCAGATTTTATGTAGGTGTAAATGCATTCTGTACAGCTTGTTCGCATTGGGCTTGCTGCAGCCCGTGGTAGTCAGTGTTCCTGGTGGGCAGCACCGGCTCCACCGTCATTTTGCCTTTTGAAAAAATCAGCACTCAGACTGACAATTGCCATAATTAACATTACATCCTGCATCCAGGCAAGTCACTGCACAGAGCTGCTAAAGACACAAAGACATTTCACCTAAATGTGATGAGAGTGAGGAGAGTTGACCAGCAGGACGATGGATAAGTTGTCAAAGTGAAACATAAAAAGCGTTACTTCTGCAGGCAGCTCGTCATCTACACCCCGTTCTCGCTCCATCACTTTCACAGATGTTATAAAAATGCTACCAGACATATTTAAAATTAATCCAATGTCAACAAATGAAAATGGCCGTTGATTTGCTCCACAAACACATCATTGATGATCGACAGCGTTAAGCTAGCTAAGCTAACTGAGCACATTGTATTTTCTGTGATTAGCCAACTTCAAAATAAAAGTTAACACACATTTCACCACTTAAATGCTTTTAATGTGAAGCTGCAGCTGTAGGAAATGTTTAGTCTGCATCAGCAGTAACTTGACACTGTGCTCTGCATATAGTCAGTGTTTATTTCATGTAGGAAACTTCTCACGTGCAGGTTTTGTTGT
>JAPZDX010000005.1:24072041-24084205 GCA_029783625.1 Naso annulatus | reverse complement strand
CTTATTGTCCCTGAGAGGAAATTTGTCTTGGACTCAAGAGCAGCACACATAAATGCTTTAACATATACATACCACAACAATAAAAAACACAATCCAATATTGCATATCACAGAATCTTGCACATACCACAATACTGCACACTCAGCGGTGTGTGCATCATGAAACTATTGCACACTACCTGCAGCCTTGAGCAGCATTATTCAAAAGTTTTACAGTTTGGCTGAAAAGAGTTTTTAAAACATTTAAGTTTGCTGTGGGGAACTCTGTATCTTCTGCCAGAGGGCACCAAAGATAAACACCAAATATAAACCGTCTACCCCAACTTAAACTTACCAGCTACTTCCTCTATGTTATGCGAGAGTGAGCCCATGTGTGAATACAGCAGGTTGTTACCCCAGTAAGTCACGGTGAATGAGTGGGCGTGTTCATGACTCCTGATTTATTCTTCTGCTTCGTCTGCACGCAGAGCCTGCGCCATAAGCTATGCACATGGCCAACGCCGTTAAAAGCATTTATACTTGTTCATCCGCATGTCCGTTTTGCTTTGCCATCACCCTGCCCACACCAATGTTCGTGGGAATCTCTCGCCATGAATTTATAGCCATCTGACACTCTTTGTAATGGGATGACGAAGAGTCGTACAAATGCACATATTTTCGGACTTCTTCGATCAATCTTTCTTCTACATGGTCCATGTTTGTGTGTGCAGGAAATGTGTGGAGTAGTAGAGAAGAAAAAAAAGCTGGAAATGCGATGCAGAAGCATCAGGCTTAACACTGCAACTTTTTTCTATTGTGGGATGTAAGTGCACAGAGTAAGGCTGTATTCAGACCTAAAGCAAATGGTCCACGGAAATGCTGCAGGGTTGTCTGATGTCATTTAAGAAACATACCAGGACCCATTGTGTGATGTCAAGTTTTGTCGTCTATTCCTCCCCCAATCAACGGGTGGAGGTCGATCGCTGGAAGACGGATCCTTTACCTGATTGGCTGCCGCAATGTCACACAGCCATCTGCAGCAAAAAAGGTGAGCCAGTTTTAACTTTATTCGCCGCAGTCAGCTGTGCTTTTTCAGGCAGCTGCTGCGGCTTGGACCGCTGCAGCCAAAACAGACAGGCCTCATGAAAATGAATGAGAAAACCTGCGTTTTTGTCAGATCACCTAATTTGGTTTGAATACAACTTTTAGCTGCTTCCTCTTTGCCATGACATTGCTCTCCACTCTTGCGTTGATGTTAAGCACACACACAGAAACATGCAGTGTTACTATAGGTGCAAAAACAGTCTATTAGCCTCATGTGCAGCACCTTAACACAAGCAAAGCCTCCTGTGCTCCACCTAGGCTCCACCTCTCGCCTGAAACCTCCAGAGTACTTCCAGTATGTGAGAACACATCTGACATGGACAATCCCCATATTGAGAGGGCAACGCCACACAATGTCCAGACCTGATTCTGCGGACATTGTGCAGAGTTCATATGTGAAAAGAGCTTACGCTGCTACTTCTGAGGGCAGCTTCCACTGATCCCATTGACATCCATGAATTGAGATAAACCTCAGTAATCTCACCAGTCAACATAATTTCAAACTGCTCACAGCGATTCAAAAGGCACTCGTGAGTCTGGAAAATATTGCAGTTCTCCTCAATACCAAATCCCTTGAAAGCATTTCAGTACACTGTAAGTCACTTTTGTTAAGACTCTCTCAGAATGTCTAACTTTTACATGGACTGGGGTTTTTTTATGATTTAAAATTGAAGCTTGAGTCATTTTGATCAATTATAGATTAACATCAGAGTTACTGCACTCTTAAACCAGAAGAAACAGAAGCCAGATCTCCCCGCTCAAGTTAATCAAAAAGTCTGTCCCTTTCACATTGTGTGATCAAAGTTGGCCCTCGTCTTTCATGGACACTTTTCAGGTCTCCTGACCCTGCCCCGTGGTAGCTCTTCAGGGGGAAAAACACTTAACAAACACAGGATCTCTTTTAAAAAGCCCCGCCACATTGTCACATTGTCATGTTGATGGCCCAGGGGTCCTGGCATAAAGAGCCATTGAGGAGGGGAACCCAAAAGCAAGCTTTCCCCCTCCGCTGCCCTGAATGAGAACAGTTCTTTCACCTCCGGCTGGGTATGGGAGAGGTGAGGAGGAGAGGCAGACAAAGGGGGAGGACGGTGGAGGTGGAGATTTTAGGAGAGCAAAAAGACTGAGGATGTGGAGGGAAGGCAGGGAGGGGGTAGTTTAGTATCTCTGGTCTGCAGCACTGACCAGTGATAGCCGAGAAACACACACAATGTCCTCTCAGCATCAATCATTACTGACTTATCAAAGCTTTTCATTGACTCACTGTTAGCTTATACAGCAGAGAAAAGGAAGAGGTCAAAGGTTTGACCTATTCGCCATGTGAGGCTCGGCTTGAATTATATATGATTTGGTTTGTTAGGTTTTTTGATATGAGGCACTGAGTCTGCATTTTGAAGAACAGGAAAAACAATGTGCTGCAACTTACAGTATTTTGTCTGTAGCTGCTTGTTAGTTTTTCACGCATCATGTTGCTGTCAGTGCTGGTCATTTCAGGTTAGGATCATTTAAATAAGGTTGACCCTCAGCTTTACTCGGATCAGGTTTGACCATCTTCAGCCCTGTTTCCACTGAGCGATATGGTTCGGTTTGGTACGGTATGAGACACATTTTTTTGCGTTTCCACTAACAAAAGGGTACCAAATTCTCGTACAATGCAGTACCTATTTTGGCCACCCTTTCGTTGGGGTACCAAGCGTCCCCGAAGGGTCCCGAAAAGGCGGAGCTACACACACTGCAGTCCGCTGACTGCAAGCAGGCAAAAAGCTGTTTTAAAGTGTTGTTGTAGAACTCTTAATATATCGCTTTGGCAGATTTTCTATATTTTTTAGAAGAGAATGTTACCATGTAGATGCCAAACATGTAGTCACTTAATCCAAATAATGCTTGTTTGTTTATCAGTCACAAAGTTTTCAGACTTTCGAGGAGCTGCAGCTCGAGGTGAGAGCTGCGGGTCTGCTCGCTGCAGCAGCCCGACTCGTTAGACCGTCCCTCCGGAGAGACAGTTAGCTGATGAACCGATGATCTGTGTGGAGATTAAACGCCGGCTGTAATGTTTCCGTAGCATTTTAAAACATGACACAAAAATGAGACGATGCTTTGCTGCCTTTTCATGTTGATTCTTTGTCAGGAGTTTAATGTTACTGGTGGAAAAAAAAAATCTTTTTATTCACTGAGCCACTCA
Organism: Naso annulatus; assembly: GCA_029783625.1. Classification (NCBI taxonomy): domain Eukaryota; kingdom Metazoa; phylum Chordata; class Actinopteri; order Acanthuriformes; family Acanthuridae; genus Naso; species Naso annulatus. The sequence continues at coordinate 24,080,944 of JAPZDX010000005.1, read as the reverse complement.
CATGCATCTTTTAAGGTGGAACATTTTCTTACATGTTGGTCAATGCATGAGTTATGCTATGAATTGATCAATCCACCTTAAATGCCAGTATGACAACTTGAAGGGGATTTAAGAGGATTTGTTTGTCACACATACATATTGTGCATGTATGGTAGTGAAATGTCTGAACATCAACAGTAATTAGTTTGTGTTTGCCTTTTTTTCACATACATATGCTTTAGTAATGATTGGATCTTCAAAAACTATAAAATGTGCATGACTTTCTACTGGTTTGGTGAAATAGGCCTATTTTTCACCTGGCAAAAAAAGCAGCAGAGTGCCTTTATGGTGCGCGGCACAGCACTGCTCACCAAGTAAGGGTCTGATCTAGGGGTACCGTTTTGAAACGCACCGTGCCGTACCAAACCGAAATGTACCGCTGAGCAGGAATGAGGCTTCAAGGTCCCTTTTGGATTTGGTCTTCCTTAGTTTGAAAATTAATTTCATACATATTGGGTTTAACTAGCTTTTCCACTGGTCTGTTTGCATCAGGTTCAAAGCCAATCGGAAACAGACGTTAAATAAATGCAAATGTCACTTGCAGATTTGTTGAGCTCCTCATAGATCACGTGTGTGCATTTGCCCTGAGAAAGAACTGACAGCGCCTGTCCGGTCCTTCTGCTGTCTGATTTGTTTAGCCGCTTTCCTCCATCATTTGTCACACACTATCTGGTACCATGTGACCCCGCCAACCTCCAGTGAACCACTGACCAGATGTCCATTCTCTGACCGACCATTATCAGGAATGGCCATCCTGACGATTCACTCAATTCAAAATCACTAACCCTGAAAAGAGCTCCCCATTCACTTCGACCACCACATGCCGAATGTCTTCGTCCTGATGATTTGTTTGTGTCGGGGATGGGGAAGAGCCTGGCTCCGTCTCACATGTGTCAGCTAAGTCCCCTTCCTCTTAAGAGATGTAATTAAGTGTTAGAGGAGCTTCAGAGATGACCTCTGCGACAAAAGAGAAAAGGGAACTTGGCTGTCAGCGCCACGTATACGTGACAAGCAGTGGTCAGCGCAGAGGATCATCTTTCTCGAGAGGGCTGGACGAGAGGAGAGAGAGGAGGACAGGTGATTCTGACAGGCCAAATGCAGAGGTCAAGGGTTGGGTTTGAAGTATTGGCCAGCAGGGAAGCTGATCCGGATAAGCTCTTGTCTCTATCTTCATCTGAGACAAACGGTCTGCCTCTCTTTTCGTCTTGGCGCAGTACCCCGGAGGTCCCTCCCTTTACTGCTATTCAGAGCTGAAATGGGCAAAGGTTAGGTATCAGAGCAATTATCAGCTGAAATTAAAAACTGTGAGTGAACTCAGAGGGGTAGGTCCGTGTTTGCTCAACTGAAAAGATATATGAAAGGGCAAAGGATTGACGGGAACATGAGCTGCACTGTGTGCCGGCGCGCTACGTTCACCGTGGAGGCTGTAGTTTTATGTCAAAACGGGGGAATAGAGAATTTGACTTAAAAGACTCTCCAGCCCTCCTGAGTGTGTCTTTGGCATATCATTTGGTGCGAGGGGAATGAGATTTACTCCTGCGGCTCTTTCATCTCCCTCCTCTCTTTCTTCCTGTGAATGCTTTTCTCCCACAGCATGCACAGAGAAAGCACTGCAGCGTCTGCGTGTGAGCGTGTGTGTGCGTCTCACAGCATGGGAAAAAGAGCACTCCTGAGAAACTACAAACAGGAAGAGAAACACATCCATCACAAGGACGCACCCCCTCCTAATGCCACCAAACACACACACACACACACACACACACACACACGCTTCACAATTCGCTCTCCTTGCTTGCCGCTGTTCCCCACCGTAACAATGGATGCTTCCTGAAGGCTGGGGTCACAGTGACGTCGTCAGCGACGAGCCGCCGGTGTGTGAAAGCTCCAGAACTGACGAATAGGAAGGAGCCAAGGTCTTAGTCAACATCCAGCCATCAGTCAAAAGGCATTTCTTGAGAAGGCCCACACAACCAGAGAGTTGCATTCATATTCATACACCGTTTCCTCACTCAACACTCATCATCTTTGCATTACGCAAAGATTTCGCAAGAGAAGGCGCAGCTCACCGGTTTGCTGCTTCTGAATAAAGCATGACTCAGTTTTTAATCAGTGCAGTACAAACACACAGCAGCGATCTCTATCTGTTCACAGACCGGAACAGCTTCACCTCGCAGTGATGGACTTTCTGGCTGCTGTTCAGGAATCACTTCATCTTGACAGGTATGGGTCGTACATTCACTGTCAGGTTGGAGGAGGAGGAGGTAATTATTCATACCGAGATGAAAGCAGCCAGCACTGAAGGCTCCAGACTCACTCTATTAGTTTGATATCTTTAGAGCAACAACAAGTACATCAGAGTGAGCGAGATGTTGTGCCCCTCAGGCTTTGTCAAGTTCATCTACATCAGTCTGATGAAGAGAAGGCGCGCTGTCGTTCTCACAAAGCTCAAACAGCCGTGATGTTTCTCGTGAATAGATGACTTTGCCACCTCGTGCCGATCCACCCACACACTGCTCACCTCCTGTAAGACATGATTCTGGAGGGGCTGCGTGAGTTCAGGACAGATGTGTTTATGTGTCACCTCTCACTGCGAGAAAGGTGAGAAACAGTCTGTGTGCACCGAGGCTGTGGAAAAATGCAGCTGAAAATACTTCAGTCGCCCGTACGAAGCCTTTACTGGGGATGGGAGGCAAACCTCGCCCTCACTTTTCAAAGCCTACGGTGGCCCTGAAGTGCCAATCACAGTCACAAAATGAAAACAGAACCGCAAAAAGTAAAACACAACAACAAATCACAAAACACAATCACAAATAGGAAAACAAGACCGCAAAAAAAGAACACAACCGCAAATAGAAAATCACAACAGCAAAAAGAAAAATTACAACTGTAAAAAGACAACACAACAACAAACAAGTTGCACTCGTGACCATGCAAGTGTACAATTTAGCTTTCAATAATTTACAAAATTGCAAATTTTTCCATTTTACGTTTGTGTTTTTTTTGTTTGGTTTTTTTTTGTTCCTTTTTTCTTTTTTGCAGTTTTTTTTTTGTTGTTGTTGTTTTCGTGATCGTATTTTACTTTTTGAGGTTTGAGGTTTTCATTTTCTGACTGTGATTGGCTCTTCAGGGCCACCATAAGCCACCTCCAGCTTTTAAGTGTTTTGGTAGATTTCCTTAAAATCTCTTTAAGTAGTGCACATTTTACTGTCCAGCTGCCAAAATCCAGAAGAGTGTATGAGGACTTGATTTAAAAAAAAAAAATGTTGCAGCAAGTGATTTCTTGACTTTTCTGCCCTAAATTCGACTTCTCAGACTACATTAAATTTGCACTACCCTGCTCCTGCCTTGTCGGTGAAGGTTTTTTCTCTGGCCTTCTTAGATTCAAGGATTTCAGAAAGTGGAAATCACCAGTCCAAGTGCACACAGAGCGTCCTAATGCAGACACTAAAAATGAAATAGATTTTCTTTTTACAGTTTATGTTAAATTGATTTCTGCTGGAGGACCAAAAGCCATTTTAAGGCTTTCTTACATTGACACAAATACAAGTCTTGTGGGGAGATGTTTTTTTTTTTTCTTTATTGGCCTTAAATGTGTCAAATTTTTTAAATATTTTGGCTCTGAAGGGACAGGCAGCAGCCAAATGCTACAACACCCCAACAAACTGAAACATTACCATGGACATAACCTCTGTTCCACCTAAGAAATGAGACAATTTGAGCAAGAAGCAGCTTACAACTTATATTTACATTAGATGACTGTCATCGTAAAATAGTGATGTGATTGGCAAAATGCTGGACATGTATCCATATTTTTCTCAGGCAGTAAACACTCACAGTGCATTGGGATGAAGGGCTCAAAGGCTGCATATGATTAAACACGCAGTGAATCTCTTAGTGGCCAAACCAACCGTTGCAACAGGCTGCATAAGTTTAGATTTAAGCTAACAGGCCACACGATATTCACCTGCAGTTAAATAATTTATCTATTTTGCATATTTCTCACTGGTAAAAAGTGGGACCTGGATGATTAAATCTAAAAATTTACCGTGTTACAGACAGTTGTTCTACAAAAAAAAATTTAAGCCTATTCAATGTTGGTTAATATGACCTTATCCATTAATTATAATAATAACAATCATTTATATATTTATTTGAAAATGTCCCTCCCCCCAGCATAAAAACACTGGTTTTTATGCCAATAAATAATCTTGAGAAATAAACGGCATTTTAATCATTCATTTCACTGTTTGTTATAGCCTACTATGTTTTTCTTTTTAAATAAATCCTCATAATACTTAAATTCATTATTTCCGCTGACTTAAAGTCATTGTTTTATTTGATTTCCTTGGTGCCCAGGCTTTAGGTCTTTGTACCCTCGAAAAACTGACAGCCCTAAAGACCAAGTGGCCTTGCCCCCAAGATGACGAAATTCCAGGTTTGGACACTTTATGTTTGTTCAAGAAAAACATTTAAATGAGAACAATGACATTGTGAATTTGTAGCAAAGTGACCACGGTGTCAGTCTCACCCCTTAAGTGTGCTGTATTTGTATCACATCCTTTTTAAAATCGATTTTGTTCAGGCATTTTAATGTTTAAAAAAAAAAATAAAATCCTTACAGAATCCTTTTCACACGATAACAGTCTTTTCAGTTTTGGCAGACTTAGTTTGGACATAGTCGCAGCTGTGCAGCTCCCAGAGTGACAGTGTGAAGGGTGTGTATATGTTTGTGTGTTTGTGTGTATTTGTGTGCATGGAGGGAAAAGATTGAGGGTGTGACGGGGACTCTGAGCTGTTGGCTGATCGCGTTGGCTTTCATTAGAGCTCTCCTGTGGAAGGCATGGAGGACGGGGTCAGGCTGATTTCACACTGTTTGTTAGGCTGGGTTGTCGAAGAGGATGCTGGGATTGTGACTCTGCCTGGGTGTCTCGCATATTGCTAGCAGAAAGAAATTTTGTTCTGACCTCATCTGCCTTGTTGCTCCAGTGGAACATGTTGGAAATAAAAAAAATGTTGTTTCGGACAGCCACTGGAACGTGGAGAAAAAGCTGACAAGACGAAGATGAGATGACTGTTAAATGCGGAATAACTACATGTATTTTCAGACCATCTGTCCTGATAGACATTCACAGTGTCGCACTTGCTGTTACACAAAACAATTGCCAGAAATAATGACATAATGGATGATAAAACATGTTCAAACCTTTAAAAGCTTTCACCCCAACTAAAATCAGTTGTGCAATGATGGCGTGAAATGAAGCCAGTTTTGTAAAGTTACAGAAATCAACAGAAGTCCTCCAACTTTAGAGTCAGAAAGCTTTGAAGGGAGAAAGTTATCAGAGTTTTTCAGCCATCACAAGTCCTCCTGACAGCTGAAGCAGAGCCTCAGAGTCTTTTTGGGCGCTGTATGCTTCTGTTCAACGATGCAAATAGTTAGACTCAGTGCACACATTCTTTTCTTGAATAGAAGTACAGATATTTGTGTAAAAAGACTCTGGTAAAAATAGAATTACTGACTGAACTCCTTTACTCAGTAAAAGTAATAAAGTGCAGGCTCTGAAATTACTCAAAGCGTCAAAGTCCAAAGTTTCCCTCTGAAGGACATTTCTGTGCACAGCTAACTGAACCTCACATCATATTAATATAGGCCTAATGCAAAGACTGTTAAACTTAAAGGTAGAGTCAGTAGGATACCTGAAAAATTAAGTACAGTAAGGAAGTATCTGTACTATGTTACTTCCCAGCTATTGTCTATTTTTAAACTTCAAGTAAATTACTCACTAATCCACTTGTTTGAACAGGAAAGTAAATGATTAAATCCATTTTATTCTCACTAAGTGACACTAAAGCTCTGAATCGACGCCTCCATCACTTCGCTCACCGTGTTTGTGACCCCTAGAATACTTTTTCCCCCACAGGGCCAAACTCTGCAGGGCCAGTGTGTGCTTGTTGCCAATTTAAATATACAGCATCCATAAAGATTCCCATCAGGGGTTAAATGTGCTCGTAAAGGGCCTCTAGCTCTCCTCCGCCCTCCCCTCTTATCCATCACCCTCCATCCAGTTTGGTGACTGATGTCCTGATTAAACAGAGAGGATGATTGATCCATCATATCCATCACTCTGCCTGTCTGTGGCACAGTATGGTGTCATCCCTTTCACTCTTTTGTGCAGAATTCCGACCTTTGTACTGCACACGTGTGTCTGTCTGCATGTGTGTGAGTGTGCGTGTGTTTAAAGCTCTGTCCAATCCCTTGTGAGAGTGTGACAAATCTCATTTGGTCATCATCGTCAGTGGTGATCTAATTTCTTTTGCATATGTGCTTAAGTGTTTGGGGACACCATATGTTCATTGTGAGAGTGCGAGTCAAGTTGGGGGGTTGAGAGACTTTGTTCTTAATGTGTCAAACACGGTCTAAGATGTCATCAGGCCTAAACAGACTCTGCCTCTCTGTGTGTTTCCCCCCTCATCCATCTCACTGACAGTGGCAGAAACAGTAGCCTCCCCGAGCGCTTCTCCCGGGCCCTCAGCTAACAGAAGGAGGCCCAGCCTGCCATGTATGGAGGCCTTGTCTGCTGGAGGAAGCCCGTTCACAGGCGGGTTAACTTGTTGAGGACACCCCGCCGTCACTGCGTTGACCTCTATATGGACCTGAATTGAACTGCCAGGTCCAAACCCATTTGTCTGCTGGACATTCTGACACTTACCTGCGACCCTTCACCTCCCTTCAGAGCTGTAAACGATACTAGTACAAACGATCTGACAAAATCCATCCCATGTGCCCAACCATTAACCATTACATATAAAATTACCCTGACTCTTTAGGTTAGTTACGTCTAAATATCATAATCTAAATGAAATATGTGAAAATAAGTCATGCTTTCTCTTTTTCTTTCATTCAATTAGATGGCATTTGTTTATGAGTTACTGTGTTTGGTCCATGCAGATGTACAGACACTAAAAGAGATTTCTGAATATTTAATCTGTAACCTTAGGGGCTCTATTTTCATACTGGCGTAAGCTTGTCTGATTTGTAATTTCGTGCAGTGTGAGTGGCTTTTCTCCCTGCTTGCCCCAAGCTGCTATTTTCGTGAACCGGGCTACACTACGCTGGGTGGAGCGGCGTAACAGAGGGTTGGTTGGTTGCTGTCAGAGTGCAATTTTGGTGCCATTTTGTTGGTAAACAAGCGCAACACTTCTCGCCACCCAGGAGCAGGTCTCAAGTGCAGCACAGCCAGCAGAGCACTATTTTCACGGCTTTTGTGGTCAAGAGCGCACATGAACAGACCTATCCAAAATCCCACAGGCAAGTTTGGTGGATTCATTAGGCTGCATAAATAATCAAAACATTAATTTTGTAAGAAACGTTCTGTCACAGTTAATCATATCAAATGTTGAGCTGACTCTTTTCTACTGAATTCACTTAGACCTGCGCCTGCGCTGCGCCCAGATTCACGAAAGTAGAGCCCCGGATCTCTTATACTGACATCAGTCAGAAACAAGGTGTTAGTGTTAAACAAGCATGTTGAGGCTTAAAGGCAGGAGAGGCTCCAAAACAGACAGACAGCAGCAGACGTAAAGTGTTCTCTTACTGCTTTTATGGGTGTATGCATACACACACTTGTTTCTCAGTGTGTCATAAATTTGGGGCTTTAAACAGACGTCCATACTGACCCTTTTTGACACGAACAGATGGTGAAATTTACATCATGAGACCCTCATATCCTCACTGGTGCAGAAATGATTTGGACTTTTCCAACAACATTGTTCTGACAGACTGTACATCTGATTGTGCTCACGAATTCATCATGTATTTAGTTGTTTCTGTCTCAGAACTAATTGGTGTCTGTCACTGGTTGTTCCTTTTATTAGTTTTAAAACATTTGCTTTGAAAAGGTCCATTGGTTTTTGTTAGCAACACATTCATACATTTAAATTTTCCTTGTGCGTATTTGTGGCCTCAAGCAACAAACACTGCTAACAACAACATGAACATGCTGATGTTTCATTGGTATTGTTTAATTGCTTGTGAGCCATGACAAAAACTGAAGAGTCACAGTTTTAAACTCAAAAGTGAGAGAATTTATTACCAAAAGTAACATAATACATCAAACAATAATGACGGAATGAGGTGTGTTAGTCAGTTTAACAAGTGTGTCGCCATGTGAATGAGTGAATGATGTGTGGAGGGTGTTGTATAGTGTAAACAGAAACTAATGAATCCAAAGCCAACCAAGGAAAACACATGGTGTCGGGCTGATGGACTGCAAAGCAGAGAGAGAGCGTGCGGAGTGAGGAGGTCAGGCCTCTTCACATCCCTGGGGGACTGTCCAGATGCTCCCAGGTGTAATAAATTAGCTCCTCCCACCAGGACCTGCATCGACACAAAGAGGAAAAAATACACAACCGCAGGCACTGTCCAACCCAGACACTGTGCTATGAAATGAGTTCAACATTCCCTGGATCTCTTTGCATTACCCGGTTTCACTAAACCCAACAAAAGCGGTCCAGCCAAGTGCTCACAAAGCAGGTTATAAAGTCGGTAATCTCGCTCAGGTTCTCCTCATATACACATGAGAGCGTTCACATAACAGAGGCGGGGTTTATAGCATATGACCAATCACAAACATGGACTGAGCAGCTAGCAGCAGCAGAGCGGCATGTTTTAAATACGAGGAGCAAACTAACGTATGACTCAGACGAAAAGCAACTTCAGCTGTCAGACGCAGTAAGATCAGAAAAAAAAATCACCAACTGTGTAAATACATAAAAAATTTTAGTATCAATGCAAAGAACATAAAAGACACTTGCCGATGTGGGATTAATGCTGAATCACAAAATACCTGCAGCAGAATTTGATCTTG
>JAPZDX010000005.1:24053417-24065101 GCA_029783625.1 Naso annulatus | reverse complement strand
TGCAAAATATTTTCACAGATCACAGCAGTTTTCTCATTCGCTGCACATTTAAAAGGGTTTCGTCTGGCTTGACTGTGGAATCACAAAAATATGAGCATAGTTAGCAGAAAGGTTCCAGACATCTGAATCACTCTCTGAAGGACTTTTTCAGACTGATTGTTGAACTATGAGGTTTGTTAGTATGCTCTTTGATGAATGTTGTTGTTTTCTGTTGTTGGAAAACAAAATGAACCAGTCAGAGTCTTGCAGGCAAACTGGCTCTTCCTGTTTCAGAGGCAGAAAAACAGTGACAGGCTTTGATGAGGACGATGCAGCTGAACCAGTTGTTGTGAGTCCACTCACAGAAAGAACAGCTGCAATGCTTTAATCAACAGTCGGCCACCCAATGGAGCAATGGATGAACTTATAAAATCATTTAATAAAATATGGGATTAGCCAAGAGGGCAACAACAAGTCTCATGAGCAGATTTTCCGATTAAGAGGTTTTATGTCCTCAACTGAAAATGATGTTAGCTGGACAGATTGGTGATAAGCTGATTAGTTAGGGCAATTAACAACCCATCCCAGGCAAAAAAGGCTAAGATTTAGGTAATGTCACACTGAATGATGCAGAAAAAAAATTTCATCTACATATGGCACTTAAACAGGACAGCATGCTGCATTGACACCATGTAAATGGGAAGATCGGGAAAATGTCACATTGTTATGACAGACAATTACTGCTTTAATTAGCCAAAAGCTAATTGTCACCCACAGCCTGATTTAGAATAAATTTGACTTCAGTCAGTTAGCAGAAAATCTGCAGGCACAACTAGCTTCAATGAACTAGGAAGATATCTTTAAAGACATATAAGTGTAAGCTGCAATGCTACTTGTTAAAGCAACACTATGCACGTTAATACGCCACACAAAACAGCAGTTTTAGTGAAAGCGGGTCATCTTTAATGGAAAAAATGTCCTCTGGTTTTCCCTCTGATGTCCTACGACTGCTCTGTCTGTCTGCAGCCTTTTATTTTAGCGGAGCTGTCCCCGACAACTACCTGCTGCTTCGGTCTGCAGGTAGCCTACATGTTGCTTTCAGGAACCTCTGTGAATCACAAAATTGAGGCAGAGCAAGACATAGCAGGACATTTTCTCCATAAAATATGACCCGATTTTACTAAAACTGTTGTTTTGTGTGACGTTTTGTTGTGCATCATTTTGTTTTTCGAAGCAGCAGGTTGCGGCCAAAGTTGCATAGTGTTGCTTTAATAAATTATCTGCATTGATTTTTTTGGTTGAAAGTTCATTAGTATTAAAATGCAGTGCAAAGAGCTTTTTTTCAATATTTTTCAGGCACTCTTGTATTTGTTTTTTACCAACTAGAAGACATATTTTGCAGAAACTACAACACAACTTGTTAGTTGCTGATGTGAAACATTTAATTATTGAGATGTTGGTTTTTGTTTTTTGTATAATACAAAATATTGTAAATAAAATATAGCCCCTATAAAAAACAACTTAATAATATATAGCTAAATTATAAGTCTGTTATGAGCTAGGGCTGGGTATTGGCAAGAACTTCCCGATACATGGGTCACGATACCATTACATCATGATACATTACGATACAATGCATGCTGGGATATATACTTAACTGAAAATGTAAAACCAGATGCAGGTTACTATGAACGATCTGGTAAGTCTTCATATATCACATCTCATTCGGCAGACAAACTGAGTCAATACAATTTAATTCAAAATTTCCTTTTCAATTTATTTGAATGGTATTGGCAAAGTACCAAACACACTGATGTAGCTGCCAAAGCATCAAAATGAGAAATGAATTTAAGTGCACTCTTGCACTTTAACTGGTCACACTTAAACAGTGGAGACGCTGAAAATGAAAGAATGAAAATAAAGTGCATAAGTGTTCTTTTGTGTTACTTAACTTTGAAGTTGGATTTTGGCGAGGACTTCACAATACAATACACATCACAATACATGGGTAACAACACAATACAATAAATAAAAATAAATATTGTGATATATTGCCATATCGATTTTTTAGCCCTATAGTGAGCACATACGTGAAGTCTTGTTCAATATTTGCTGATATTAACTCAAAGTAGTGAGACAACAAAGAGAAGCTGAACATTAAAGAATGTGACTCACAGTTAGACGCCTCCACATGTTCTTACCTGCTGTCACATTCACACAGTCCGCCATGAGGAACGGCTGAAATGTGCAAAACCTCATTAGCGATGCAGCGGAGATGTCGCACACTTTGAACGTGGCTTTATTTGCATTATCCATCATGAGAAACATTGTCGTCACACTCCTCAGCTCTCAGTCGCCTGCCTCTCTGTCCTGCCATCTGGCCATCAGGGATCATGCATATTCAAAGAGGAACAGAACCTGACAGAACACCTCACAGCCTCATTCACGTCACCTCTTACTGAACCAGAACTTGTCGCGTGGTATTTTTAGATCACCTTTGACTAATAACGGGGCAGAGAATCGGACGGCTTTGCAGCTCTCTATTGTGTTTGTGTGTGTTTATGTGTTTGTTTGAACTGCTTTAAGTTACTAATTGTGTCCGGTGGTGATTGGTGACCACCAGCAGGGTCACTGGAGACCCCACACTCGTCTCTGCAGGGGATCACTGCCGCTCACACCGCCATCTGCTGCTGTCAATCACACGCAAACAGTTGCAGGGGATGAACGTGCGTGTAGCGTATCTCGTCCGACTCTAACTCCTTCTCACCTCCACTCTGAGTTGCTGGTGAAAGGAGTGATCTAAATATACCAGTTGACATGTTCTGCAACAACAGGAGGCTGCTGTGATTTAGGCTGCGAGGTGTTATGGAAGATCCAGCACCCCGGTGGAACCAGCTGGCACTGCCCACTCTGCATGTTTGGTTTATACCTCTGCAACGAGCCTCCAGAGAGTGTCGGTAACATTTGACAGCACTGCTAGCTCTTCCCTCTGCAGGCATAACAGTGTTTGTGTGAATGGAAACCAGCCTTTCATCATCCGACCAAAATGAACTCCATTTCAACTGTACAGGAACGACTTCATTACTGATTCCAGGCTGAGTCTCGAAATGAAATGCTCTAAGTTACAGGATTTGATGGATGTGCTCGCTGTGATCTGTTTGAAAGTTTGAGATAGTTTTAGTGAAGTTTGAGAGCTCAAAACTGTCAGACATCTTAGTGAGAAATTATGCTGAAAGACTGAGAATCTGATTTCATCACAGAAAATATGATCATTATTCAGGCCCTGTGGCCCAAGCTCAGGCACAGAATGGAGTCCAGTCCAGAGATACACAGCTCACTCTAATGCTCTTTCCATAAACTCTGCTTTTGTTGCACAATAGCATGCTGTGTTTTGAAGTTTAGCTTCACTCCCACATTCTTGTTAATACTTTCATCCAACAGACAACCTGACTGTTTACTGACTGCTTCCTGCAGTCACATGGGTGTTTGCTGTGTTAAGTGATAGCAAACCAAACATTTCCTGCTGCTGCTTTGTCACATTAAAAGCTTTCCACTGGCAAATCAGAAATGCAGAAAAATTTAATGCATCTCTCATTGAGGTCAACAGTGACTCTCATAATGTTCAACGACAAGTCTGCTTTGCACAGTTTAGCCATCAGATCAGTTGTAAATATTGCAGAGAGGTAGTTTTCAATTTGGGGTTTCGCCACTGACCAGCTCAGATCGATAGAGCAAGTCTGTGGCAACAACAATGAAAGTTTTTTTCTTATCATCCACTCCTTCACAGACTTGTCTCATGTCCGGTCATTCGTTCTTTAGATGTAGGAGCTCCTCATCCGTGTACTCAGGCTTAAATAAATAAGGGCAGCCATCAAAATCAAAGTTCTCATCCACACTCAAAGTCAGCTATGACACTAAAATCAACGAGACAGAACTCAAGACTGTTCTCCAAAACAACCAGTTCTGCTCTGATCCGCTCTCAGTCAAGGCTGCTCCATTATCAACATGTGAGATCAGCAACAACGAGACTTCAGAATGAAATTTGGTTACACACAGCTGGAATGAGTGACGGGTAAGAAAAAGTTCTGCATGCTGTTGTCAGAGACTTATGGTGCAGACACACCAAATCCAGCGATGATGGAACTCGATGCAGCGGCCCCGGCAAGTGGGCGGTGTAGTGTTCAGGTTGGATAGTCTAACTGCGATTTGGGCGGTGCTTGATTTTGACTCAGATCTTTTCAAGATGGCAGACCAGTCACAAACTTTCTCATTTTTCAGGTAACAGTACACTAAAAGTATGTTTCAAACACATTTGAAGTGAGAAATAGGTAATGCAGTAACAGAATCTTGTTTTGTTCTTGTTTGATCAGCGCTGCCTGGTTTGACAGTTTGATCGTACTTTCATGAGTCCAATAAGTTGCATCGGACGGACCTCATTTGCATAGTAGAGTCTAGTCGTGATTGTGCAAACTCAGATACGGCGAATGGTCTGTCAACTCGCTGCGCCGTACCCATCATACACTGCACGGCTGGATCACCTCGTCTCCATAGAGCTGGATCACCTCGTCTCCATAGAAAATAAATTGGAGCCATCGACTTCATCCATCGGCATATGTCAGCAGATTTGGTGTGTTTGTAGGTGCACATTTACTCCAAAGAATCCCGTTCAGGCTCGTTTCTCGGCTGTTGACTGCATCGGTCTCTCTCAATACTGGACCAACTTCCAAAATAGTCGTCCCCGTCTCTCACGCACACACACACACACACACACACAGGGTTGAAAAAAACAGACGTTCTCATTTAAAAGGAGAAGTAGCCAGTTAGCTTATGAGGCACTATTGTAATTACTTAAACTGGTGGCCGAAATTAAGCAAATTTGTGGTGTTTCCCTTGCTGAAGGAACGGAGAGCTGAAGAGTCCAGGATGGAGGAAGCCACTTCCAGCTTTTTAGCTGAGAAAGGAAGAATAAACAACCTGCAAGCTAGCTAGCCAGTGATTGTGTTAGCGTTAGCATGTTCCCAGCTGATGGCGTGGCAACCACAGCTGGCAACAGTTCACCAACTGCTCCTGAGAACCTCAAGCACTTTTTATCAAAACTTCATGCACCTTCAAAAACTTTTACTTTGCGGTCCTGTTCTGTGAAAAACAATTTGCAGCCTGTGTGAAGGAGGAGGACTGATACTGAGGACTGAGGAGCACTGGGAAGAGTTGAAACCCTGAGAAGCAGATCACATGTTGTGAAAACAAAGTTGTATTTGAAACTTTAAAGCAGCTGTGCTTCTCCTTCAGTTATCTCATCAGTCGGATTGCTCTCACAGCTGATGATCAGTCACCGCTGACAACATCAGTGAGGATGAGCTGTCAGCTTCAGGACAGGCCGAGACAGATTAATGGCTTTGTCAAGAGTGCAAAACACTGGCTGAGCTGTTAAATTTAATCCTCATGGTGCAAACCTACAGCTGTTGTTTCGCAATGTATTTCACATTAGACCAAGTCATTACAGGGAACTAATAAGATACTAAAAGAAGGTAAACCCAAATGAAATTGGAATCTTGCTCTCAAGTTTGAAGCAGTGTTGCACAAAAAGCTGCCTTTACTCACATTAACTGGCATTAAGTCACATTATTGATTTCCTCAGTGTAGGCGATGGAGTTTTTCCTGCAAGATCATCAACTCTCTGACTTTGGGCTCCGCTGAGAAAACTGAGAGAAAGTGAGAAAAAGATAAAGTGAGACAAAAGCATGAAAGAATAAAGAGGTAGAGGAAGGACTGATAGAGGGTATAAGAGAAAAAGACAAGCAGAGCAGGAAATCAGAAAGAGAAGAAAGGAGTAAAACGTCAACAGCTGGCAGAGAGACCAAAGTAGAAATTTCAAGGAGTAAGAGAGTAAGAAAGCATGAACAGGTGACGGATGATGCAAGAAGGAGGGATTTGTGTGTAAAGGAGGACAAGAACTGCGATCGATGCAGAGGGCGATTACTCTGCTGTCCAGAGAGGAAGACTGATCAGGATAAAGGGAGCATTCATCATGACACAATCCTGATACATGCACACACACACACACACACAATACACACGGAGGCAATTAATGAGAAAAGGTGTGTATGTGTGTGTGTGTGTGTGTGCGAAAGCAAAGACCCACCACAGCCCTCATCCTTCCTGAAGCTTCCTCTCTGTGCCATCACGTTGCTGCATCAGCAGCTGCAGTTTCCTCCCACAAACTCTTATTTTCAGGACCCGACAGTGACCTCCACACAAACAATTAGCCAGCCAAATTTACGAGATAAACAAGAACAAGTGCTCCACAATCACAACACCCCTGCCTTGACCTCTCTGTGAGTGCACCCCCCCTCTCTGGTTGCAGTGGTTTGTCCCATCCCTGCAGAGCTGCTGGAGACAGACACTGTCCACTGTCACAACACAGGAGGGTCCTGAGATAACATTTAACAGCGAGGGCGAGCAGCTCACATCTGTGTCGGGTCTCCGCAGTGGCTCGCTTTACACACACTGCGCTCTTCATCAAGGTGGGTGGCCATGTTTTCTGCCGGCCACCAAGACAGGCTGACACACGCACGATTGTATTTTAGGCCTTCAGTGGATGTTTGTATCCGTTAGGGCCTGCACAGTCATGATGGTCCTCGTGACAGAATCTCATCAAATAGCCAAAACAAGCAATGAACACTGCTTTTATATCCAACAATAATGGTCACTCAAGGTGTGAAATACAGGGAGACTCGAGGGGTCTGAGACCCCGTCACCGACAGGTCAGACCCCTTGAAAGACTCAACTGCAAAATTCGGGGGGGGGGGTCTCAAGAAAAAGCTTTTATAAAAGGATTTTTCATGTGCAAATGTCTTTAAAAATGTCTTTAAAAGGAGTATGTTGTCCAGAATTCATTATTATATTTAAATAGCAAAACTTTTATTCAGAAATATGAATGCATTGTTGTGATGTTTCCTCGATTACCTGGTTGTTTCTGGTAATGCTGCTTTCCACTGGGTGGCGCTGTTGCAAAAGTTCACACTCTGACTCTCACTCTCTTGCTCTCACACGGCAGATTTAATCATCATTTGTGTACAGTTATCAGCTGTGGACGTCCCAGACACTTTGGTTAACTTAACGACGCCGTGTCTGTGTTCACAACCCTGCTGTGTATAAAGTCGTGTTGCAGGAGCTCCGTTGTGTTCTCACAGAGCAACAATTGTTTTGACCGCTATGTCCGACTCAATGTCTGTTCAGTGAATTCCGTTAATGCCCGTGCTGTCAGGATGTCATTGACGACGAGGACTCTCAGTTCTGATTGGCTGTCACAGCACAGCGTCATGTGATGTCGCCTGAAAAGTTCAATATTTTCTACTTCGAGCTTTGAGGCGATGAAGGCGACGGAGGCTGTCGTAATTTGCATTCCGTGCCTCACGAGATTAGCGTTGCCCAAAGTGACACAGCATCAATCACATCTTTACACTGACTTTGTGTTTAATCTTTTGACATTCTTTGTGTTCATCGCTTTCGGTCTGAACACACCTTTAGACGACAGTAAAGGCATCTCCCCATCACTTCCACTGAACATACCACCCACGCACGGCGGGTATCTAGTGACCTACTGAACACACAGAGAAGGGAAAGGCATCTCTGTTCTTGTCTGACATCCGGATTTCAGATGAATAGGCTACATTCACCAAAACATGTTGTTTTTCTTAAAAAAAAAAAAAAAAGAAGCAGATTCAAACTTTAAGCTTTATTTATTAATTTTTTTCATTTGCAAATCGATAAAATTATTTGCATAATTTTACTTTTTTAACGTTATGAAATTCACTGTTTCATGTTTACTGAATGTCTCTTAACTCTGTACACTGTTGACTTCAGATGCCAGCTGTCGTTTCATAAGCAAAGGAAGTATAAACACATACAGCATATTTGCTTTATTTTGTACTATTGATTAGTTGAATTGAACTTCTACTAAAACTCTTAAATCAAGGTTATTTTATTGTCCAGCAGTGACACAGCTGCCTCACACACACACACACACAGAGTACATCCACCTTCCATTTCACTCCCTGTTTCCATAAAGTGAAGCTTGGCAGTGTTGATGCCTCGGCCTCGTTTGGTTCCCGCCTCCCTCCACGTCCGTGTTTATTGCCATCTGACGGCGTTTCCTCCCTGTCTGCCGTCGTCGTCACAGCCAGCAGCTAATTATAGCTGCTGGCGTGGAGCCGTGACCGCTGCTCCTCCTCCTCTCACTCTTCTTGTCTCTTGTTTGATTTTCACTACATAACAATTCAACACAGCCTCACTGGTGTTGCTTTAAATAATTAAGCTCTTCAGTTAATTAAGTTTAATTCAGTTCCACCTCTGCGAAACATGTCATTAATCTTTGTGAAATAGTTAAAGAAATAAAGCAAATTATGACACATTGTAAGAGTTTAATGAACAATTTAAATCTGCTCTTTAGTTGAGACTAAAGAAAACTTAAAAGTTTCTCTCAGTTTCATCATTCAGTCTCTGTGCAAACAACTTAACAGCATTAAGAATATAAGTTTATGCTAAAAATGGTCGGACAGCAACTTTGAAACAAACTCTTGAAATTATGCACACACCACAGATGAGAGGCTGTTACATTTCACGCCAGCATTCTGCTGATTCTTTGTGGGTGATGCAAGTATTCTTCTGCCCTGGTTGTAGAAAATGTATTCAGCACACGTAAATGTGTTTCCCACCACTGATGCTAAATAAAGATGCTGTTTGAATGTTTTGGCTCAGTGCCGGATGTGTGTAACTGCAACAAACAGTGTGAGGTGTGTTTTTATTTTTTCTCTCTTTGAGGCTGCAGCACAGAAGAGAGTGAAAGTTTCCCACAGATACTTCATGCATAGAGTGAAAAAATATTGTCAGACAATGTGACACAAGCTCTTAAACTATTTAAATTTTTCCTGACAACAGAAAATTTGTTTCTGTGTGCTAAAGTATCAAAGGAAGACTGACATTGTCATCTTTCTCTGGAAAAAAGCCAGACTGTCAGTGTGTGGAAGTGTGTGGACTTTGCAGAGTTTGTGTCGTTACCATGTGTCGGACAAACAGAAGACGGGAGACAAGTGTGGACAGCAGACAATAGTCTGATCAGACGACTGCAGACTAATGAGTCAGAGCCGATGTGGAAAAAGTACAAGAAGGACGAAGGTCAAGAATTATTCAACAGGCACAAGATGACGGCAGCACATGGTGGTAAAATGTTACCATGACAAACTATGAAAAACACTGCGCTGTGCTAGAAAAGCCTGAAAAATAAGATGTAACAACTTCTTTCTAGTGATATAACTTTATGTCAAAATGAAGTTTTGAAAGTTTTGTCCCAGTTTTTGCAAAAAAAGAGCAGAAAATATTCTCTGTTAATGTCGTTTCTGACCAGCTGAGACTCATATAACACATAAATAAGAAAACAAGTCATAAAGGCTATTTTATATTTGCAAGATGACTATTTTCTTCATGTCACATCAGCCTCAAAGCACCAATTTACTAAATGTAATTCTTGTATGTCAACATCAGCAATATAGGTTACATACAGCGTTCGGTCCTCTCCTCAAGAAATATATTCCGTTACTGATTACTCGTTACTTTTTCAAAAGTAATTTCATAACTTTACTTATTGCTCCCTACCAAAGTAATATGTTACTTTACTGGTGATATTACTTTTCCACTGGCTGCAGATGGCTTTTCTGGCGTCAGTTTCCACCAGCTTCACACTCTGCTAGTGTTGAAGTCAAGAAATGACTGTTATGGTCCTTTAAGGTATTACTTTATTACATTACAGTGTTACTTAGATTACAAAGAGTAACAGCTCCACTGATTCATCCTGCAGGTTGTAACAGGATCAGCAAAGAGTTTCTTTACCCTGCCTTCACTCTGCCTTGCTTAATCCAATGCTTTTTATTATTCACCCAGTTTTCTCTGTCTTGCATGCTGTACCATGGAGGCAGGTCAAAGGTCAGACTCTTCTTCTTCTCTTCCTCTCTCTGTCCATCTGTTCATGTGGCTCTCTGTCACAGGCGGTCCATCAACCTCAGTCCCTCTCTCTTCTATTCTCCTGACAGTTTTCCTTCCCTCTTGCTTAATAAATCCTCCATGCTTGTATACGTCCTCTCTCCTCACCTTCCCCTTTTCCTTTCTTTCTTTATCCCTCTTTCTGCGCTTTCTTTCCACAGTGAACAAACGTGGCTTTTAGTTGTTTCTGCTGGTAAATTTTATCTTAGAAACCTCTTTTCATCGCAGCATCAAAGTTTACCAACACGTGTGTCACACTGCAGAGACGCTTGCAGGCACATTCATGTGACCTCACACAGGAGGGTGAGTTTGAAGCCTGCAGTCACCTTAAACCTTCCATGTGTATTTAACACTTACACTGGCCCATGATTTATGCTAATATGGTATTTTCATGCTATTTGATGCTTTATTTACTTGTTCTGCAGCATGAATTTCTGAAGACGTGCTTAGCATTTGTACAATTTGAAAAAACATAAAAAACAGACTCAAACATAATAAAGTGAAAGGTGGACACAGTGGCCCTGTTTCAGCCATTGTCACTGCCTGTCAGCTGTTGTTTACGACTCGATTTAGTGACCTGCAGTAAAAATCTCACAGTCTCAACCTACAGCAAACAAAAGACAGAGAAAGAAAGTCGCTGTTGTCATCTTTAGCCGCTGCGGTCATCCTTTGGTCAACATGTTATTTTCATTACTGGACTTTGGCCAACTGGACAGCCTGAGACAACGACACACAAAGACAGTGGACACACACACACACACGCACACATGCACACACACACACGTGTATGCAGGGGAGCTCCTTGTCCAAAACAATAGACATAAATATAGCAGCCTCTGGGAAAAAGAATACAAACGCTGCGTTCATCCCTGAACCAAGGAGCAACGCCCAGTCCTGCGTTTCCTGTTCTCCGAACCTCATGCAGAGCAGTGCATGGTGGGAGAATCGACTCCCCTCCCCTCGCCTCCCCAAGAACTGAGACAGAAGTCAACCAAACCACCGTCCATGGAGAGGGAGTCGCATGGCAGTCTCCTTATAACACTTCTTGTTTCTTTCCTTCTGTTAGCATCAGCCAAAGGGTAAAGAAACATCTTCAGGTCACAGTGTGTGTGTGTGTGTGTGTGTGTGTGTGTGCATGTCTTAGGACATTATACCAACCTAAACCCTCCACTGCAGAGAGCCTTGGGCCAGCTTTACTTGTTTTCACACATGTATTTCAGGGCTTTAAGGAAGCTCACGTTAAAACTTCAACTGAAATCTAAACCTACGTGTTCTCAAAGGCAATAAGAAGGTTTAGGAACAAAGAAAAAATATCCTGCTCTGGTGATAGCTGCAGTGTGGCCTAACAGGCCTGCAGTCAAAACCTCACAGTATTTACCTGCTGTTGTTTAGAGCATTTGCACCTTCTGTACAAAGAACAGTTATGACAAGATAACTGCAGTTCCTGAAGAGAAATATATTCATCGAAGTTGCAGTCAATAACTTCTGCTGATGAGCTAGCAATGCTAACATTTGCTGTAGCATGAGACTTGTTGGAAAACAACTTCACTGCAGCCGTTTGTGCTGGCTCACATTTTATTTCGTTTGTTGTGTCTCTCTCTCTTAAGTCCAGTTTGAACTGAGACCAAACGGTTGCAGGGAAAGTTGCAGCAGAGTAAACTGGTCCG
>JAPZDX010000005.1:23984702-23995686 GCA_029783625.1 Naso annulatus | reverse complement strand
TCTATGAGAAAAATGCTTTTTGGGCCGCATGGGATTTTTTGTTGCAGTACCACGAGTGGCCACTGGGAAAAATCGGCTTGCCTGCTGAGAGGCGGCGCCATATCCAGGTCTTATAATACATCCATGGGTCAAACTTGTCAAATACTTTCTAACTTACAAATGACCCATCAGCCTTTGCTGCACATTCTGTTTATTACTGGTTGGCAATTATTAGCATGCTACCAGGCTAAACTAAGATAGTGGACATATTAAAGAAAACTTAGAAACAAAATGTTATTATTGCTATCTCGTTAGCATGCTGATGGTAGCCTTTAACTGAAAGCAGCACGGCACAGCCTCACAAAGCTGTTAGCATGGCTCCTGTTCTCCTTCATGTGTTTACATGGTGACTTTTATTCTGTTCAGTCATTACAGTGAAAGTTCTCTGGTATTTAAACTACTTGTGTCTCACATGTTGAGCAGCTCATCTCACTCAGCTGCTGTGTTGTAAGTTGTTAAATAGTTTGTTGTTGTTTTTTTAATAAAAATGCTGTTATTTGTACATTCTTTGCATAATCACACTTTGTCTGATATCCGGCACTGACTGACATCCAGCTTGCTTGCATTTCGACCACCATTCCCACGCAGGAAGGACCTCGTTGTTGCCTCTATAGAGATGCACTCAGTGACAAAGCTTTTCACCTCCTCACTCTCTCTCTCTGTCCCTCACTCTGCAGGATATCTGTAGGCTTTAACAGATGGATTAACCCTTTATTCCCCCTTTCTCTCCAGGGGCTGATTCTCAGCTCTGCTTTGTTTATGCTTTTGGATGACATGAGATCATCTGGGATCAGCACCATGCACGCCGCCTCTTCCTCCTCTTGTTGAACCCATGTATTCTCTCTTTCCATTTTTGCTCTGATGTCCTCTCTTGACCTTAACAAAGCAAAGTGGGCAGTTCATTCCTTCATACTTTCTCTTGTTAGGAGTGCATGCTGGGGTTCTCTAAACACACAAATTAAAAGATGAGCTCATTGTCTCAGTTGTGAAAAGCTTCAATCAAAATTCTTTGGCTACCTGTAAAATCTTCAAGGTCAAGATGTTCTCTGAGTCAATGGAGGCGTAGTTTTGGGTGAAATAATCCTGCAGATGTAAGCAGGAGAAGTTAATGGCATCACACAGGACATCAAAGTATCAGAGAGCAAGATAATTATGGTCTGATTCCTGTAGGATGTTCTGAATGAGCTCAAGAGGAATCGCACAAGTGCTTTCCTGCTTGTCACTATATTTTCCATCAGGATGAGATTCTTCTGCAAAGGTGACTCACTGTTTTCAGTCTGTGGCTGCTGGTCAGATCTGTAAGTTATTCTCCTTTCATGACTTCCTGTAACTCTGCTGCAGTCTGTGCTGAAGGTGGCAGCTAACAAGTTCACTTGCATGATTGCATATATGTGTGTGTGTGTGTGTATGTGTGAGCGAGAGAAACAGAGAGAGCATCAGACATAATCAGCAAGGGATGTATGCTGCGTTTTGTTTGCATCTGGATTTGTTTATGTCTGAAAGAGGGGAGGTATACGTGTGTGTGTGTGTGTGTGTGTGTGTGTGTGTGTGTGCGTGTGTGGTTCTGATCCAGCCTTTCCTCAGGGCCTGCCTGGCATTGTGCTGCTTCCTGTCCCGGCAGACACTATCAGTGTGGGATCAACAAAGGGACAAAAGGACTCTGGACACACACAAACACGCGCACACGCACACACACTACAACTAACTCACTTTTTCCCAGGCCTCTTGGAGCCACCAGTGGTTTCCTGTCTGTCTGTGTAACGTTTCAATCTATCCATCTTATTGTGATTCAAATTACAATTTTAGGTCATGTTTTAACAAATAAGACTATTTATAGTTGTTACAAAATTATTGGAATTCTTCTTTTATTTTACTCAGAGAGTTTTTCTTCTCCTTTTCCCAACAATTCTCTCACCTCATCTCTCAGTCTTTATTTTTTATTCCTCATCTCTATCTCTCCTCTCACTTATCTCCTCCTCCTCCCATCCTCCTTTTTCTTTCACCTCCACTCTCATCCTTTACCACCTTTCCTCCCACCTCTTATCTCCCCATCTCCTATATTTCCTCCTTCTCCTCCTTTCTTCTCTCCTCCCCCGCCTCTGTCTGTCTTGTCCTCTGTCACATGTCTCATGTCTGTCCAGCTGTGACTGTGTTGGGGAAATGTTGGTTTTGTTGCCTCATTGACTCGTCAGACCACGTTTACTCAAATCACACTCAGCCTGAGAACAACACGGTGACATAATGGGACCAAAGTGAAACCGTTATCGCCACATTGTTCACCCTCTTCATACGGTATTTTTCCTCTTTCTCAGCCATCTCCACACTCAGCTTCATCATCTCTGCCTCTCTATCGATCCACTCACCCCACCCTCCCTCCCTCGTCACCCTGGGATTCAGAGCTGTCAGTCAAACCCAGGATCATCACTTCTGCCCCATCAGAGGCGTCAGTGAGGCGTCTGCTGTCTGTACAAACACACACTCATCCTCTCACTCTGAGCAGATGTGACACATGCTTTCATCCACAATAAACTGTGACTCTAAAGTTTTTCAGTTCTGTACAAAGATGAAGAAATGTCCAAATCTTTTAAATTTAAAAAAACTTGTGTTATTCTTCAGTCAAATCTTGCAGACAGTGATTTTTCTCCCTCTGTTTTGCCTCTCTGTCCACATTAAACATAAGCAGTCGCTTACACACTCCCCAGAATACAGGGATGTGTTAAAGGAGAGCTGGATATTCGTTCCTATGAAGTCGCTCAGTGGTGCATGAAGCCACAGTTTGACCTCAGCGTATTAAATTACCCCGATCTTTCATTCAGCTTCCGCGTTGTGGGACTCACAGAGGCCCACTTCCGCCTGCCAAGTTGGCTAACTTCCGGTTTAGTCCTCCACTAACTTGAAAGACAATAAAATGATTTATTCTTGCATCGCTCCGAGATGAAGTCTGACCAAATGGATCAAATTCTGATTTATTTTGTGGGAATCTTGATGCAAAAAACTGTGATTGACTTAGCAGGTGTCCTCATAAAAAAAAAAACAACAACTCAGCGTTCCTCAAAACTGCTGGCGGTCACTGTGGTGATTATTTTGAAATATTTCGATTTTATTGAGTGTGACAAAGTCGACCCGGTTTGGTCAGACGTGAGACAAAAGTCAAGCAGCTGAGGATGTGTTTAAACATGGAGCTTTTTACAACAATTTGTCTGAAGTATCAGGATGATTAAGGGTTTTATAGCGACAGCCATGAACAAACAAACAGGAGCATCACATACACACATTTACTTAAAGGCATCAATGTTTTTATGTGTGTAACGCCATCTGGGGGGAAATGCAGACACGAAAGACTGAACTTTAAAGTAAGAAACAGTGTGTTGATGTTTTACATGAAACTTTAAGAAAAAAAGAGTAAACCAGCTTGTCTCTCTTCATCCTCTTTCTCTCATTATTGCACTTTTATTCTCTTTCACTTATTGTCTCTTTTCTGTCTCTTTCTTCTGCTCCTCTGAGGGGGTCTGCAGCTTTAACAGTCACTTTAACCCTTTATTCCTCTTTGTTTCCTCTCCTTGCTGCCCCCATTTTCCTCGCTTGTGTTTTATCCTCAAACAGAAATGACGTGAGATAATCTGGGATAAGCACTGTTACTCAGAGCTTGTCTGCAACCATCTAATCTCTTTCTTTACAACACTCAGAATGTGCAGGACAAACGGACGCAGATAGATCAGGTGTGTTTGTAGACTCTGCAGTCATTAGTCCTAATTCAAAACACCTGAGTCTCTCCCTCACACACACACACACACACACGCACGCGCCTGAACACTGAAGGAAAGATTTATAGAACAAACACAGAAGCTCAGAGATATTCTGCAGCGTATGAGAAAAACAACCAGGCAGCAATAACTTCAAAGTTCAAAAAGAAAAATCAATTTTAATTTTCTCGGTTATTTGCATTCAAAACATCAACAGTTGATTCCAAGTCAAAGCAAAAAGGGCTTAAAATTTATATAATTTCATCCAGAAACTCTTCAACCACTCCTGCAGCACTTCTGTTTCACTCAACAAGTGTGTGTTTAGTACAATGTTGGCTGCGCAGCAGCAGATGAAAACAGAAATGGATGCTGCAGGAGCCTTTTCACAAAGTTTTTATGGATGTGTTTATCGCCCTTTTGCCACAAAACATCATGTGAAGCCTTTAAAAGTTGAGTGTTTGAGAGTTAAAGTGGCATGTTAATGTTCACGCTGGCTCACTGTCATATGACACTCAGGGGAGCAGAAGCATCATTGAAGTTTGTTGTAAAAGTTTGTGTCAAAAAGTTTTGGAAAAAACATTTTTCTGTTTCTTGTTTCTGCAGAATCTACATGACTGACCAGCAGCTACATGCACACATGGTGGATCCGAAGGCTCAGCTGTAACCAGTGATGGAGAGTAACTTATTACATGTGATGGAATTACATGATTTAATTACAAAATAAATGTAACTGTAATCAGTTACAGTTACTGAGAAAAAATGTGTAGTTAAATTACAGTTGCTCATGAAAATGTTATTGATTACACAGGGGGGTTACACTTGAATAATTCTGTAAAAAGCTCAGGCTATATGTTGAATAATATTCATTTTGTTGTTTAGCATGTTTTTGATGTGCACAACGTTCTCGTTTGTCATTTCCAGTCAAAGCTGTTTGGAAAAGTTTGATGCTTCTCTGCTTTTGATTGATTTTCTTGTTTTAATTTGTAACATCTGCCAATTAAATCAGTCCACACTGCTAAAAGCTAAACAGCCTGTCTGAGAGTTGCCACCTTGTCGGCAGATAAAAATGCATTTTTTCCTCTGTGAGGACAATAAACTACCTAACCATACAAAAACATTTTATTCAGAAATCAGAAGTGGGTTTGATTGTCATCAGTGCAATGTACAATATGTTTATCAGCTGTTAAAATGCTACTGACGTCTAAACTTTGCATGTCAAACCAGAGAAAACATCTGCAGGTATGAAGCCTATACAGTAACTGTAGGCAGTCAAGTTAAATAAAGTGGTGCAGGCGCTGCCTACCTCACATCTCCAAACATTTGTTAGAAATTTAGAAAAGTAATTAAAAATATTTAAATGTAATAAGTTACATTTCTTGGATAAAGTAATTAATATAGTTACATTACTTATTACATTTTAAATAGGGTAGCCACTAATCTGTAACTTATTACATTTCCAAAGTAACCTTCCCAACCCTGTGTGCAATCACTCCGCTTTAAAGATAAAATGTTCAGTTACACGTCTCATTAAACTTGATTTTTTATTTTGCTGAAACATTTAAAAAGCAGTTTCCTCTATCCAAAGAGCATCTTTGCATCCTTTCTTTCCTCAACAGATTGTCTTTCTTTTCTCTTTCTCAGTTAACTTACACTCTTCATCATTATATATCACAGGTAAGTGGTCGTAGTTTGGCGTTCTTCTTCAACCTGCAACTTTCTATCAAACAGTTTTCCATAAATTTGGTGTTCCGCATTTGCTGACCCCGTCACTTTGCAGATTTTATAACTTTTTTCTCTCTCCTGCTATCAGTGGACAAAAGTAGAGACAACAGCTTGTGTTCTTTGTCACATAAATTTGCCATTATTGACTTTTTATTTTGTGAGCACAATGCTTTTAATTTTATAATCTCCCACACAGACACGGGGAGGACATGCAAACTCAACATGCAAACTCAACAAAGAAACGTCCTACCCCAGCAGGTATCGAACCAAAGACCTTCTTGGTGTGAGGCAGCAGTGCTAACAGTGCTAACAGGTCGAATCTTTCACCTCATCCAGCGTTTTCTGGTCCATACCTTTACTTCCACCTTCCGTAAACTCTTACGCTGTCCTTGCACATCTGTCTCGTGCTGCACGTCTGCTCTGTTTCCTCCATCAAACACGATCTCCGTGTCAGTGAGCGTTATCTTCATCTGCAATCTCACCACCCTGCCTTACAGCTACCTGCTCCTCCTCTTCCTCCCCCTCGTTCCCTTCGTTAGCTTCATTGCTGACCGCTCTAGGCCTCGGGGTGAAGAGATGCAGAGATGACAGGGGAGGTGAGAGGAGCACACACACCCACACACACACACACACACACACCTCAGCTTTACAGTGCTGCTGCTGCGTTAGAGAGCGAGGGGAGTCGCTCAGGCCAAACCTCTTTACCTCCCTTTGTTTTGTGATTATGAAGGAGAAGGGGAGGCCAAGGAAAATAAGGTCTCCTCGTTATTGCACTTTAATTTTGTTATTGCACTTTATTGTGCTTCAGTTTGGGGACGCCTCGCTCTGCACTGTGAGAAAACTCTCAGGGATTAAATTCCAGGAGAAAGGAGGAGCACTGACAGTTTTAAGTGGTTCAGAGGAAAAAAAATGAAACAGCGAATGTGACAGTGAATGCCACAGGCTGTGCGGGTGACTGCACCGCGGGTTTAATTAACAGTCAGTTACAGTCGGAGTCGCCTGAGAAGGAAAATGCCACGTTCAGTGCCAGCTCTAAAGTTATTTTAATTTCCAAACATGGCAGAGTAAAAAGGTTCTTTCCCCCTGTGGCGCTGCGCCTCTAATTGTGTTGCACATTTGTGTTTGTTGATAAGGTCACAAAAGAAGTCGACATTGTTTGTGCCTCGATTTGTGGGCAAACATAAACTTTTTGGGGAGCTGAACAATCCTCAGCTGACAGAGAGCTGGCGTGGTGACAACGTGAGCGAGACGCGTGCGAGGCTGCAAGCGCACGGCCGCACAGATAAGATGGAAATTGAATGAGGGAAAAACCCACGACTGGACAGAAAGTTCACGTTTATAATTAAATTGTTCAGTCATAAAAATAAAACAGCACGGATGAGTTGGCACACATGTTGACAACACAGTGGGGAGAGAAACTGACTTCAGCTCCCAGGATGGATAATGACAAAGCTTATATTTGCTGGTAAATCATCAATACTGAAAATACTTTATATGAAAATGTCAGCAAAATGAAAATAATCTCACCGCAGATTAGTTGTTGCTTCTGGTAGAAATGGAAATGTATTAAATGTGCTTTTTGATATGTATGAAAAGGCCAAATCCAGTGTGAGAGTGCTTACTCAGCAGTCTGAGGAATCTGTGTAATATTCGAGTCTGTCAAGGAGAAAATGTGTCGCCACGTTTGTTTGCTATTCATTTAAATTATTTTGGGTTTTATGTTTTATATTTGCAGACGCAGTGAGAAACAACCTGAGAAAAGAAGCTTTTATTGAAGACTGCGCAGCAGATTTTAATTCAGATTTAATTAATCTGATTGTTTTTAAGTCTCTATATGCATCGGAGTTTCATTAAACTTTTAATCAGTTTGTTGCATAAAATTTGCTTTTCATGCATTAAGATCAGAATCATCAGATTACATTAAATCTTAATTCAACCTGCCACTCGTGGATCTTCACCGCTGACATGTTGAGATTTGTTATAATCTCCAGTGTAATTTATGATGAATCAGTTTCAGCTTGACTGTGGCTGTGATCATCGTGTCTTCTTACACGAGAACACTGTTCACGTTACTCAACAGAACCTTTTTAGCTGCGACCAGCAGTCAGTTGGTCGGTGGGTCAACAAAAATTCTCCACTCACACACTTTCTCACTTTTTGCCCTAGGAGACTAAAATCTGAAAAAATTGGAGGTCAAGTGTGTGTGTGTGTGTGTGTGTGCGCGTGGGAAGGTGTATGTTTGTGTCCCTGCCAAATGGTTAAAGATTGCATGGTGATGGGAGTGGTGCATAACTTCCAAATAGATTCACAGTCTTGCACAAGTTTCAGTGGAAAGGTTGATCATGAGCCAGAGGACAGCTGATTACAGGCCTTTACACTTCGGATGTGTCGTGAATAAATTACACAAAAATGTGAATTGTTTGGATGTGAAATGTTTGGATCGAAACTCTTTACATCAGCAGTGACACAAATTTGCAACAGAAACACGGGAATACGAAATTCCAAAAGAGTTTTGACTCCTCGCTCTAAAGAGGAAAAGCGTACTACAATATTAAAACATGGCAGAACTTATCAGCCATCACACACAAAATATTGAGTAAAAATACAAAATCACAGCAAAAGTAAAGAAAAATTGACCTTGATCTTTTTGCAGCATGATATTCACATTCTGTGTAAAAAATACTCATGCCCAACAACAACAACAACAACAGCAACAACAACAGTTTGAAAAAAAAAAATTTCGCGCGTATAATTATCATGAAAAAAACGCATCCCCTTTGTAAAGATCCTAAGTGTTCGGACCAACAGGCCTAAATAAAGGGCCTGTAACAAAAAAGCGCATCATGTCTACATGGATTTAGGTAACATGGCCAAACTTTGTAGAAACACACACACACACACACACACACACACACACTTAATTTAATTGGTCATGGCTTGCATATTAGTCCCGCCCCCTTCTATAACTCATCCACCGTAGACTAGACTCTTGTAGGAGGCATCATTGCAGAAAGTAATTTGTCATTTTTGAAGCGTCTGTCACTGATGCCTAAGAAGACTGTGACATTTTAAGCTGCTGTTTGCAGCTGTTGCAAATTTGGGCTTGTTTGTGATGCTCTCTGTAAAAACAAAAATAATATGTAAAACTTATTTTTAATTGTCTACGATAGTCTTGTGAGTTGTCTAACTGAACTACAGGTTGAGACTGATTTTGTTTTCATAAAATCAGGTGTAGGAGCCTTTTGGAGCCAATGTGTAGACGAATACAAATAATTAAAGCTGATGTATCCAGTTGATCTTTGGTGTCATCAGGCAAAAATTCCATAATAACCTTTCAGGATATTGTCTTTCAGCTGGTCTGAAAGAACACTAGACTTCTGCATCTCTCCCTAGCTCTGTATTTAGACAGTGACGGGACTTACAGTCAATCGCAGGTCGTTTCAGGGAGCACTTGCTCCTGTTGGCTCCTCTTCGGTGCCTTTTTTTGTGATAGGTGATGTCACTTTGAGCTGATTGGCTGTTGACACAAGTGATGTGCCTTATGCTCTGAAATTGGCCTCTGGCAACTTGACAGGCTGAGCTGCAGGCAACACCGCCCACCGGCTTGAGTCGATCTGAGACGGACCAGTTTACACCGCTGCAACTTTCCCTGCAACCGTCTGGTCTCATCGTGAATCTTTGGTGCAAACGGGACTTAAGAGAGAGAGAGAGAGAGACAGCAAGCAAAATAAAATGCGAGCCGAGCTTTGTGGTGTTTCTGTTTTTTCAGGTGACATTAAATACAAGCAGCACTTTCTGAAAATGAACAACATTGATCCTCGTGCAGTGGCCTCTCTCACGCTGATGACGGAGCGCCTTCCTCACATCTGTGCAGGTACAGGTTCATCCTCGAGGGGTACAAGTGGAAAAAGTAAGGTCTCTTCATCAGCAGCATCTGTCTCTCTGCAAAACACACACATGACTGGAGGATAGAAGCTAAACAGTAATCCTGCTTTACACCTACACACACATACACACACACTCAAATACACACAGAGACACACATCCGGTGTATTTGTGCTGTTTTTGCAGTCTTATCAGGCAGAGATAGGGGCAACTGGGCAGATTCTCTCAGGACCTCAGCTGAACTCCTGAACCCCGGGGCTGTTGTCATGACCTCTGCCCTCTGACACATGTGCGCGCACACACACACGCAGATAAAAACTTTCCTGCCTCAGCTAACACATCTTAAACACACACACACACACACACACTGAGCTAAGGGCTGCTCACACTTTCTTTCTTGCTATTTACAGGGACTTTAGGTGTGTCGGCAGACTGTGTGCGTGTGTGTGTATGAGTCACGTTTGTGTGTGTAAGATGGGTTTGTAGTGCTTGAATGTGCAGGTACAGTGTGTGTGTGTGTGTGTGTGTGTGTGTTATAGGTTAATCTGACCCTGAAGGCGAGCAGCAGAGGAAAGGGAGCGGTGGTCACATGAAACGTGTTCCCTTTGGCCTGAAAAACTACAAACACACACACACAAACACACTCACACACACACACACACACTGCCTCTTAGCTTTTGTTATGTAAAGTTCTCTCTGGAAGTGCCATCAGTTGAGCCATCCTCTCTGTTCTCAGGGGAGTTTTCACCATTAGAAGGTAAAATACGGCCAAAGATGAAGCTCTGATCTCCTTTAACAGAGTCCACATGTAGACCTGATCAAACCACACACTTCCCGTCGCTTCCCCTCACATCTAACTCCCCTGATGGATCCCAATGGTTGTGAGGCCTCTAAATAAAAAAGATAACACACTCTCTGTCATGTCTGCTTTTGTTCCCGTGCAGCAGCGAGCATGAGTGCAGGTTTGAGGTTGTAAATGACGAGTAACTTCTTCTTCATCTCTGTGGCTTTCCAGCAAAAGGAGAAGGAAGAATGCCGAGGCCTCCGAAGCCAAATTCCTGTTGATCCAAACATTTTTCATCTCCATCTGAAGACAGGCGGGATACGCAGAAAAGAGCACGAGGAGGCTTTACGTCTTTGATCAAACGGCTGCTCGAGAAAAACACTACAGATGAGAGGGAGAGAGGTTTTCAGGAGTAGCAGCATGTCGGAACAAGTAAAGAAATCAGCGGGAGCTGTAAGGCAAGACGGAGAGGGAGATGTGGAGGAGAGATTACAAGACATGGAAGGACGGGGGGAAGAGAGAGAAGAAGGAACACATAAGAGGGTGATACTTAAAATCAGATGAGAGAACGGAGATGACAGCATTTCACATCATTTCATTAAAAAAGAAGCATCATTACTGCACCACAACATCGTGTTTTCTCCACCTAAAAAGTTTTATCTTAGATGTGTTGTAGATGATGTAATGTCTTTAGATACTTGTGTTAAACGATGTCAAAGCGTCACATAATGAGATTCATGCATTTGGAAGTGAGCCTGCGGGCTGTTTCAGTCGGTGCTGCACGCTGTGTTTTACTGTGTTTTTTTTACAG
>JAPZDX010000005.1:23953016-23963129 GCA_029783625.1 Naso annulatus | reverse complement strand
CTTGTTCGTTGCAGAACAAAACTATCACCAGACTTCTATTATGTGAAGATTTCAGTCAAAAATGCATCGACTCCCATCTGAGCCTCCGCCCAGCAGCATGGCTCTGGGAGTACTGGGTGTTCTATTGCAGCAGCTCTGCCCCTGGCTGCCATCTTGTCTGTCCTCGCCAACACGTACGGGAACCCAACAGGAAGTGATCTCACTGGCTCGGGGAGATGAGAGCCAGTTTTTACATCTGCTCGACTCTCCCTCTCTTTGGGACGTTTCCTTGGTTTAGTTGCTACCAACAACAGCTGCTGCTGCTGAACGGGCTGTTCAGATAACCAAAACTGCAGTGTCCTCACACACAACAACATCGTGTTCAAACTAGGATGGACACACACACACACACACACACACACACACACACACACACACACGCTCAAAGCTGAAGAGCTTACTGAAACTCATGCACAGTATCACAAGGAAACTGTCAGAGTGAGCTGCTGTTTTGTGACTCACAGCCAGTTTAACTTTTCTTTCATAAAGTCTAGTGTGATTCAATCTGATATCTGATTGGCCGCCTCAGGTGACACCTCATTATCCCAAACTTTGTCCAACGCGTCGAGTAAAGAAGTGTTTGCAAGCCAACAGAAATGGTTTTAAATATCCAGAATGTTTGTAATTTACGAATGTGTTGCAGGTGGCAGCTCAAGGCCTTTGTTTCCTTTCACCATAGAACTTCCTTTTCAAAATGGAGGTCCTTGATTATGATTGGTGAAGCCACCATCGAACCCGTTGTAAAATATTCTACAAGCATACACGTGTGACTGCATCACAACAGTATAATGTTGCCAAACAAATTGTTCCAAGTCTGATATGGTGTTGTTAATTTTGATTTTCTGGGTAGGCTTAACCTGGGTGAGGGGAGGAAAGAGAGGAGAGGATGGAGGAGAAAGATTAAAAAAGAAAGGAGACATATTCAAATTAATGAGGCAGTGATGAGCCACACGATGGACGCTTACCAACAACTTCGTGGGTGACCTCTTCCACTGACGATACAAGGAGTTCATGCCTATCGTCAATGGAAGAGGTGAAGTCGCTGCGTTGGAGTGCTTGGAATCAGTTAAGTTTCAACTGGAATTCCTCCTTTATGATGGGATCTTGGAGCCTCTTCCAGCTAAATCTGATTCGCTTGCTGGAGTTGGTCTTTGATGTCCTCAAGCTGATTTTAACTTTTACACTTAGGATTCTGTGATGTGAGTCTAGTTCGACTGTGTTGTATGCCCGGCAGTTACATAATGAGTTGAATCATTTGGTGCATCCAGGTCCATAGGTGCCCTCTTGGTTGCAGAAATCTCATTTGCGCTGGTTTTGATTTAAGCTCTTCACGTAGGCTGACAAGTATCTCACCATTGTTGTTTGTTTGATCGCAGAAACAGTGTTTTATGGCTGGATGGAGTGTGTGACCTATTCAAGTATTGCAGTCACCAAGAATTAGACTAGCGTTGTGTGGTTTTGATACTTTCTAGATGGATAGCAAGTGTCGGGTAGAAATCCTCTTTTTTGTCCTCAGTTGCTGCCTCTGTTGGTGCATGGATGGAAGTAATTGTGAGTTGTGGGTTTCTCTGGAAGGTCACAGCGAGGATTCTACTGTTGATGGAGCTTATATTTAGTAGACAGTTATGTATCTTTCTCGTCATTAGAAGGCTGACTCCCCCTTGGCGGTTGGTGGTTGCTGAGCTGTAAGCCAGGATGACGTTTTTGTCATCTGACCAGATTTCTGCAGTGGAATCTGTGGTTATGAGACGGTGCTCCTGGCTGCCAGCGATGTCTATACCTGCCTCACTGCAGCCCAGGAAAAGTTTCGGACCTGATGTTTGAACCAGCTGCTCTAACATCAATGTCAACCACAGCTTCTTGGGTCTCATTGTGTGAATAACTTGCAGTGCGGATTTGAAGTTTTGCACATTTCGATGTTTTGTCCACACTCATTTTAACCAGTTTGTTATTCCTGACCTGGGAAGAGGTGGAGTTGAGGAAAGTTACAGGTTTAGTTGACGGATGGAGGAACCTTTGAGTCCAGAGGACAGGGCTGTAATGAATTTAATCTCTATAGTTTGTGTACACGATAGTGACATCTGTCTTTTGTGCCTGCACCACAGAAGTACACAAAGTGCCAGACTTTCATGGAGGCTTCCAGGGTTCACATGTCATCTGTGGTTTTGTTCGTGCAACTAAAGCCCTTTGTTAAAAATCATCATGTCGACTGACAAGCTTGACTTGACCTAAGGAGTTTTCTCCTCAACAGAACATGAATGAGCATTGATGAAATGTCTTCAATTTGGCAGTTGTTGGTGATCTTTCTAGATCTCCCCGGCTGAGCCCACTTCTCGACATTTCTTCTCCAGCTGTTCTTGGGGCAACCCCTACTTGTTCTTTGTGGATTCCATTGCAGGGCTTGTCGGGTGATGTTTGTTTCACATTTTCTGAGGATGTGTCCAATCCAGCTGCATTTTCTTCTTAGAATTTGTAAGTCAGTTGGATCCTGGTTTTGCTCTTTTCAGCAGGTCTAAACTGCTCACTTTGTCTCTCCACCGGATGTTCAGTATTCTCCTGAAGCAGGTGTTCATGAATGTTTCCAGCTTGTTAGTTGTGTGATTTGTTGTTTTCCAAGTCTCTGAATCATGTAGCATCACCTGTTTCACACTGGAGACAATGTGAGTATTTAGGTGTTGATTGAGATGTATTTCAAGCTCCAGATCTACTGAGCAAGTTAAACACCAGCCTAGCCTTGTTGACCCAGCTCTTTATGTCGGCCGCTGTCTTATGGTGTCCACACGCTACCCAAGTATATGAACACTTCCACCTCCTCTAGAACCTATGTGCATGTGAAACAGTAAATCCAATATGTAGAATTTCATAATCCTCATTCAAGTCTTGCTGACTGTTAGTGGAGACAGCGGATGTTTTGTCCATGAACTCAAATCTGTGACAGTTTCACTGCCTGCTGTGAAACTGAGCTGATTATTCAGTCTTCAGAAACACACACAGCTCATTACAAAGTTAGGCTACTTTTTAAATTTTGTTCTAGTATAACAAACATTCATGAAACAATTAGAAAAGTGTCCACACGATGGCAGCACAACAACAGCAACTGTATATGGAAAATATTTCCTGCTGGAAAGTTAGAGGCGGGTCCACATTGGACGAGGGAAGGATGAGGAGTGAGGGAATCGGGAAGAAAAATGTAAAGAAAGGAGAGAAACAGTCTGAGTCGGTCATGCCGTCACATGTGAGGAGACATGTTTCCATCCAGGGTCCACAAAGTAAGATCTGTCTGTTTTTCTCCCCCTCCTTCCTCCGCTCTGTCTCTCTCCCTCCATCCTAACACTGCCCCTCTCTCTCTCTTCTGTCAGACACACAGATGAGGTTTTCCAGTCAACCTGCGGACAGATGTGGAAGCTGCTGCTGCTCGCACCACATGAGGAAACTGGATGGACCAGCCTGGAAGCACACGGCAGCAAAATGCCACCTTAACCAGCCCTGAGCCGCCCACGTGAGTACAGACGCTCACATGCACATGTGCCGCAATGTGTCGGACAGTTTCATCAGTCGCCCTGCTGAAATCTCTGCACACATGCATGTGATGTTCGTGCTTTTCATCAGTTATCGATGGCATGAAACTGGAATTAACTTTTAAAGGCAGCTGAACATTGAGTAGGACTTTATTCAAGTTTGTTTCTCTGATTAGAATCACAGAGGACAAGAGAAAAACCTACAGACAGCTGACTTATGATGTAATCTGCAGCCAGATGACACATTCTGGCTCCACTGCCTAATGGGAAAATGAAAAGATGGTGTTAAAGGGATTGTTTCGTAGTTTTGAAGTGGGGTTCTTATGCATAGTCAGTCTGTGGCCTTCTGCAGATTTAGATCAGCGGTGTCACTTTTAGGAGAAGGGCAGAGAAATCACTGCAGCTGAGGTCAGCTTTGTACTGTTGCACACAGGGTCAAATCAAGTCAGTTTTGTTTATATAGCGGCAAATCACAACAAGGTTGTATCAAGACCTTTTACATATAGAGTACGTTTAGACCACATTCTAGAATTAAAATAAATAGGGTAATTTGGACCTAACAATTGAAAGCAATTCCCCCATGAGCAAGCACTCAGTGACAGTTGCCAGGAAAAACTTCCCGTTCAACAGCAGAAACCTGGGAGCAAATCAGAGACTTAAGGTAGACGGTGATCAGACAGCACTGGTTGGGTTTTATAAATATTTAATTAATAGTATTATGACTCATAATAAAGATTGTAATACATAAAGTACTTATAGCAATGATAGTACTTATAAAAATTATAATGATAATGATAATAAGCAGGGGTCTGCAGAAAAACGGTTTTTAGCCACATAAATTAAAGCTTGACTAAAATATCGATATCCGTTCAATTCTGTGCTAAATTGTGGATTTTTTCTAGGCTTCAGTTGGCTGCCAT
Organism: Naso annulatus; assembly: GCA_029783625.1. Taxonomy (NCBI): domain Eukaryota; kingdom Metazoa; phylum Chordata; class Actinopteri; order Acanthuriformes; family Acanthuridae; genus Naso; species Naso annulatus. The sequence goes on along the minus strand of JAPZDX010000005.1, from coordinate 23,958,652 downwards.
GACAGTCGTTTTATTCAGTCTGGTCTCGCTACCGTCTGAGCCAAACAGCTGATTTGCGGAGTGATAAAGTGGCAGAAACCGGTGAGAGTGGACATAGAAGTAAACAGCTGTTGGCGGCAAACTAAAGCGGTGTAAAAAAAACAAAATTCATCCTACAATTAGACGGACTTTGATTTTTCAGGTTAGCATTCATATATGTGGCTAAAAACCATTTTTCCGCTGACCCCTTCTGATTGTAATCATTGTTGTAATTATCATAAGTACTATCATTATTAGAAGTTCTTGAAGTATTACGATCATTAGTATGGATAGTATTAGTACTAATTAAATAATTATACTACCCAACCGGTGCTGTCAGATCATTTTGTCATGCTGTCACTTAAAACAGATGAAACAGTACAAAGCTGAGTCCAGCTGCAGTGATTTCTCTGCCCTTCTCCTAAAAGTGACACTGCTGAGCTCCATCAGCAGAAGGTCTCAGACTGACTTTGCATAAGAACCCCACTGCGTAACTGTCCCTTTATTTCAAGCCTGTTCTTAAAGTCCCTGAACATGTGACTACATCCATGAATGTACTGTATAAAATACTGCAATGTCTGTTTTCAGACCGAAGTCTGCAAAGGAAGGATTGTGGTTTAGGGTGTAGACTGTTTGCTTCCTGCTTCCTGCTTAATGCTGACAGTCAGCATTGGTTTAAACCAACTATAATTGTTTTTTGAAGATGCAATATGTAACATTTTAGCACCATTACAGTTAAATTGCCTGTTTTAAATCTAATTACTTTAATGGATAGGTCACGCTCTAAAGTACAGTATTTACACTGTATAGGTCCCTTGTGTTGTAAGCTAGCTGTTAGGATTCACAGTTTACATTACGGCAGCCAGGAGTCATCTCCACCCTCATGTCTTCATTCTTCATGCTGCCATACTCTCCTCTGCCTCCACAGCAAGTCTAAACAAGACATCGACCTTTTACACGTAGTGCACAGTACTAATTTGACCTGGATAGGAAGTGTACTGTTATTGGTGTTAAATGTTACATAAAGCACCTTTAATGTGACCACATATTTATTTCTGTCACCTTCTCCTCAAAAGTTGTCAAAACCTAAAGGTGTCCCATTTAAACTCAAACCAAAACCACTTCCTGAATTTAACTTGGATGAGTTTTTTCTTTTGTTCCTTTATACATCTGTGTCGGTGTTAGCTGTGTTTTCTGCTCGTCCATCCACACGTCCATATGTCCGTACGTCCCAGCCTCATGAACTTCACACCATGAGGGACTTTTTTCAAACTCAGCACACATGTCTATTTGGACACAAGGATGAATGTAATTAGATTTTGGTGTCCAAAGTTCAAAGCTCAAGGTCACTGTGACCTCACAAAACAGAGCTTCTCTTGGCAGAGGTGGGAAGTAATAATGTACAAATAGGCTACTTCATTTCCGTACTTCTGTAGATTTTTTAGGTATCTGTACTTTACTTGAGTATTTATTTTTCTGACAAGTTTTGACTTTTCCTCTCTACATTTGAACACAAATATCTGAACTTTCTCCTCGTTCCATTTCCAAACAGGCTTTACTTTAGTTTGAATGCTTTTGTCTTTTTGGCTCAGGACGCTTTACCAACCCAAAATGTCTCTATTTGACATTCTGGGAATGAAACTCAACAGTCAACATTTTCTGGTGCGTTTAGGAACAGCTCAGACAAATCCCACTAATTCTACCCTTAAGTTTAACAGTCTTTGCATTTTATTAATATGACATGAGGTTCAATTAGCTTTGTATAGAAATGTCCTTCAGAGGGAAACTTCTTACTTTGATGCTTTGAGTACATTTCAGAACCTGTAGACTTCTTTATTATTTTTACTTGAGTAAAAACATTAAGTCAGTACTTTTAATTTTACCTGTACTTCTACTTAAGTAAAGAATGTAAGACAAAAACTCCGTCTCTTGATCATAACTCAGGTCCCAACACTCATTATACCAAAATTCACCGAAGTGTCTGATAGCATTAAGTGATGACATTTTTGAATATAAATCCTAAACATCTGTCATGAATTTTAACTGAGACTTTAACGGTCGGCAGAAACGTACAACCACATTCTAGTTTGTTTGTTTTTCACTTAGCCGAACCAAACATCACAACAGTTTTGGCAGATTAGAAAATTTTGTTGTCATGATTTTAGTTTTGAAAGGAACAACGTCGTCCTGACAGCATCAGATCAGAAACTTCTTTGGTGTTTTTCTAAAGTGCACAGACAGTCAGTTTTTCTTTTATTTTGGAGGATATGTACGTTAACAGAATGCTGAACATTTTTTATGTCTGCTGCAGCTGGTGAAATGAAAAGAGCATTTAGGGATTTTTGCATCATTGTTTATAACCAACACCAATATTTCCAAATGATCTTTTCACCTAAAATTATCTAAACGACTTTAAGATAATCATATCCATTTTAAGGTAAGTGTTCCTACCATATTTGTACATTTTCTCCCATGATAACAAGATATTTTCATGTTTTTATAACATAATGTTCAGTCAGTCAATTTAATTAAAATGGCATCAAACTTCTCATTCTGAGAACCTCTGAGACTTTCCATCCATGTTTTTTGATGCAGTTGCATCAAAGAAATTTAATTCAAACTGGCCTGAATTACTTGTGATTTATGTTCTGATCCATAACAACAAACACAAGCTGTCAAGTGTGTCTCAAACCCAGGAGAAATATTTAGTGAAAATAATGTTTGGTCTGATTTTATCTGACCACACTAAAGATGAAATGTCTGCAGATTAGCTGCTTATGAGACTCTGGAGTTTTGTTTTACAGCCTGCGAACATGATTTCACTGAACAACAGTCTATAAAATCTATAATGCCTGCAGCGCTAATGCAAGAAAAATGCATGAAGTGAGACGTCTTCAGCAGCTGTATGTTTGGTGAAAGCCTGAGAGAAGCTTACAGACACATAAACACTGAATGTACTGTTACACAACACTGAAACAGACTCTGTGCATGAGCTATACCTCTGAAAATCATCCGCTCTTACTTGTATATTTTAGTTTTTATTTGTACCGTTTATCATTTCTGCAGCTTAACTGATGTGAATCACGTTTATTTGAAAGATCAGGTAATTAAATTACAATTCTAGTGATATTTTGTATTTTTCTTATCCTAAACGAATTCTAAGAAAAAAAAACAAGCCCGTTTTTCTCTTTGTCCCTTTTGCAACAGGCCTTCATGTGGGACTGTAAATATTCACAGAGCAAAGTTGTGAATTCACTGTAAATAAGGTCAACCTTCAATGACCTCTTGGATATAAATAAAGTTGTTATGTTATGTATTGCGTAACAATTATGAAATGATATTAAAATGGAGGTACACTGTAAATGCAAACTTTGTGCCTACTTAAAATGAAATAGCAAATTTCATTTGTGTTGGTTCTTAATTTAACTTATTACCTTGTAGTTTCACTTTTTGCCTTCAAACGTACATCATACAGTTGAATCTTCTTGATTCTTCTGAGTTTGTATTAAGAGACATGTCTGGAACAGAACTGCATCATGGGAAGGCAACTTCAAAGCTCCATATATCTGTCCCATAACGTCCTATCCATAAAAAAACATACATCCTCGTGTTGCTCTGTTTCTGCTCTACCGCTTTTTACTTTCACTTTTTTACAACCTCCAAAAACTTTCATCCAAAACCATCACTGAGAAACATAGCCAAAATAGTGATAACTGAGCCGCTTTCAACAGGACATTGTTCTTATTTGCTTCAGCCCTTATTCTTTGCACAGATTTTGTCCACAGATGGGTGAAGGGAGCTCTCAGGTGATTTTTTAGTGGGATACCATTGTTTCCTGCACTGTGACTTTCTGCTCTGCTGAAGAGGAAGGGTGGGGCAAGTAACTTCCTTCTCTTCAGCTGGTCCTATTTTTAATCGAATAAGTCAACCTCATTTAAGTTGACTACATTAAGTTACATTCAGTGTAATTTATTCCAACATTAACCTGCTTGTTTTGGCAGAGTAAATTAAGAAAATATTAGTCACAGCTTTAGAGTTGCAACAACTTTTTAATTTCAGTTTACTGAGATATGTTAAGTTCTCACAACTTCAACAAAGTGCAGCTAGATGAGATAATGCATCTTCATCTTCATCTTCACGTTCAGTCAGTAAAATTCTTTTACTAACTTTCCCCAAGATAATCGGTTTCCTAATTTTCTTTTAGTTAACTCAACTATTTAGAATTTACAGTGTACTTTTTTGTACATTTACTTTGCTTTTAATGGAGTAAATTTTAAACTGAGTAATTATAGCCTGCTTTTATAGATTTTCATTACTGCCTCTTGATTCAGAAAACCAAGATGCCAAACGTGAGGTTTCTTAACATTAGCAACACCACAGTGGCCCCGCCCACTATTTGACAAACTGTGTATGAAGCAAATTTCTCTGCATCACCAGATGTTTTATAGACAGTTGAGCTGTGAAGCAGGAGGAGCAGAAGATTTGTCTGAGCTCTTAATGCAGCCTGAGGAGTCGCCAGGACTTCATGCTTATCTTTGTAATGAGCTCGTGCAGTTGTTTTACTAACTTAAAGTAAAATTAATTTATTTTTAAAATATGTTTAAACTAAAAATGATTCAATCTTATAATTAAATCTACATTTCAGGAAACCTGAAATATACGAAAAAAACTTCCAGTTCTCATTTTCCATTTTTGGAGCGAAACTCTTTCGATTTCGTCTGTGTAGTCGTGTGTGTCACCGCAGCTGCAGAGACAGAGAGAGAGAGATATTGGGAAAAGATGGGTGACATGGGGGAAGAGAGGGACTGCAAGTGAGAGGTGCAGAGCGAGAGAGGAAGGGAGGATTAGGGTGGATGCCTGCGGTGGAGCATGATGTCAGAGGAATGCATGAGCCTCTCCTTTAACAAGCTGGAGCCGTTTGGAGCGCCGGCCACCTCGCGCTCATTCCTCTCACAGACAAACATGCAAACACTTTCACACTGTCACTGTGTCTTTTCTCACATTCTGTGTGAAAACCGTGTACACACACTCTCGCTTTCACACACACTTTTGCTTTCAAAGACACACAGGATCGGAATCGGAGAGCTTAGTGGCAAGTTTATGTGCTGCATTTATCTATTACACATTACACAGAAAAGGCCTCAGAGGGACAAAATATAAGTTAAATTAAAATCAGTAACATCACACTCACATTGTCTTATTGTGGAATGTGCTTTCAGTGGTGGGTTTCCATCAGTGCTCAGCCCTCCCTCCCAGCATCCGGTGCTGCAGCTGGAGCTTGTTGCAGGGATTACAGAGATGGAGGAAAGGAGGAAACAGGGACAGACAGTGAGAAAGAAAAGGTTCGTTGGAGGGAGGGGGGCAGGACAGACACATGGAAAGAGAGAAAGTGACTGATATAATGTGTGGGAGAGCCAGACGCCGAGAACAGCTGGAAAGACGATGACTAATATTAGCAGTGAGGTAAGACGGTGGAGAGGACAGGCTGTGTGTACTGAGGGCAGCTGCTACTGTAAACCAGCCACAGTGAAGTCAAGAGTATTTATAGCAGCACGGCCATGATACCAGAAATGTGACTTTACAGCCAAATCGTAGTTTAACCCCTGACAGACCCTTTA
>JAPZDX010000005.1:23858397-23869346 GCA_029783625.1 Naso annulatus | reverse complement strand
GTCTGTTGTAATGCCTCCTATAATTTGAGAGCTGAATATGATAAGAAATGTTTAGCTCACTCACAAAGAATCAAGAGGCTCTGCTTCAGCTCATGTAATTTTGGTGTATTTAGATAAAGTTATTGATGTTTATTGAGATCTTTGTTTTTTAAATGTGTCCTTTGTTAGAGGGAGATGTGGAGGGATGAGCCTGGTGAACTTTACCTTTGTTTCATTTTTCATCTTTTATTACACCGTATAAGTGCAGAAATGACTGTTATTAGTCCTATAAATAATACTTATCAGATCCAAACACTTTATGGGAGTGATATGACATATGAGTGGGATGAGATTCAGCACACTGACCTACATCACGGTATGTGGTGTATTACTCATCTCACAGTGGATACAGTGAAGAGCTGAGACTCTGAGGGTCTCTCTCAGATGATAACAGCCTTTTATAGTCCACCGTTCATCCAGGCATCAGCCATGCGCTCACTGCAGTGTTTACAACTCTTTATGGATGTGGGCCTCATCGGAGCAACCTGTAATTACAGCCATGATTCTCCTCTGTTGACATAGCTGAACAAATGCAAGTCATCCAAATGTGTTGTTTGTATACAAAGTCCTTTTGTTCACCACCTGAATCTTTTGCATCAGGCTTCTCTGTAAACAGCTTCATCAGGTCAATGCAGTACTGGCCGTCTCTTCAATGCAAAAATGTTGAAAAATGTTTTGCTTTTATCTGTGCTGTGTGGCATCAAATGCAAAGGCAAGTTCAGTTAATCTTTAACCTTTAAAGCAAAGTCATTGCCCTCCTTTGCTGTTTGCTCATTTTTACAACCTAAGTGCCTCTCAGATGCATTTGAGGCGTGTGTATAAAAAAAAAGAAATAAAATTATCAAATTTGCCAAAGGTGGAGGTGTGAAGCATCTGAGACTATTTAGATGAAGATGTTTTATTGCTCTGACTTAATAAATTTAATCTCTATTGATTCTGATATAACAGCATGATTCATGTAATGACACAGTTTGGTGTTTATGTGGCCTGACGTTCCCGGCATTCCACTGACTGAAGAGGACCGTATCACTCTGACTGACAGGAGTCAGTATTTTATTACAGTTTAGCATTTACAGAAAGTCACAAGTGCATTTACTCGCTGTCATTTAGTACAATTTTGTACAACTTTTGCTTTACTTGAATCCACTTTATACTTTTATTCTGCAACATTTCAGATTAACATAATCCTTTTCCAATATATTTATTTATCAGCTTAGTTATTTATTTTTATTTATTTAATCTTAATTAAGCCACCTCACAGCACACACAGTAGCTCCACCTTAACCAAATAATACAGAAAAATGCTTCTCCATCTGTGATCATATTCAGATAATATAATTAGTTTCCCTGTGGCTTTTTTTTTTTGGATACTCTGTATTTTTTTCCATAGACACTCATGCAGGGTTTTCAGTATTTTTACACAGTGGAATTTCTAGTTTACCCTCGTTCTAGATGTAAATACTGTAGAGGAAGAAACTACTGTCCTAACACACAAACCTAACAACAGCCAGCCTCTGTTTGATCTGCTGTGATAAAATCAGAGCTTTACATGCAAGCTTTAAATGTAATAAAGTTGGCTTCACTTAAAAAAGACGCAACCTTGTATCCACAAATAAACTTTTGATGGTGAATTAGAGTAACTACTTTACAATACTTAACTTATTTAAAATGAGAAGGTTAATAACAGGTGGATAGAAGCTGAACGAGTTCCAGTCAATATTTTCTATCAAATCTGATGTTAGTATTTACAGTGTAAGCACTGTATTTAAGAACAATGTGATGTACCAGTAGGCTCCTTGTAAGTGTTTCTACGTCATGCCTCTTTTTATTTCACTGCATATATGTGGAAATTTTAGTGTCTGGAAACTATGTAGATTTTGATTATTGATAGCCTACAAAATAAAAGCATGTAAGTAATTATGACGTAATTTTGCAGAATAAACCTGACTTAAATAAGTCATTAAAGCATTATTAAAGGAGTCTACACATTAATGAGTTAAAAGTTACAGGCTAATCCATGAATATAATATTTAGGCCGAGTGTATGCTTCTGCAATGGGCCATTCTCAATAATGAGACGCATGGGGCCTCCTGATACTTTCAGTACGTAAAATATAAAGTGTTTTATTTTTCACGTAAGTGTTAATGCAGGTTTTGTATTTGTAACAGAGTACTTTTACACTGTAGGAGTGCTCCTTTTACTAGGCTAAAGAATCTGAATAGCCTACTTCTTCAGCCACCTGTCAGGTCATTTTGGATCTATGTATGTCACACGCGCTCACACACGCACGCGCGCGCCGTGTGTAGGCTACGTCACGCGAGTAAACAGGAAGATTTGCCGTATTGTTAACAATAACACCTTTTTTGTGCAGATGTGGCCCGGCTTTTCTTTTATTTTGAGCGCGCGTGCGGTGGGAGGACTTGTTTTGGACACGATGTGAACAACATCCGGTCACGTAACAGCGTGGGTATATTCGAGGTGTGACGTAAACACAGAGCATCAGAGCGGAGTCAACCGTCCGACGGAGCAGTGCGGAGAGCAGCTCCTCGCTTCGCGTCTGTCACTACTAAGCGGCTTTTTGGCCATAAAGACATTTCTTTCCGACTTCAGCTACAGTGTTAGCTAAGTTTGGGAAGGGGAAAAGGGGAGAAACGCCGTGTTTTTGTTGCTTTTGTGTCGCTGTGGGATGCACTGGTAACAGGGGCCGACCTCCTTTAACGATACGTTAACGTTACAAAAAGAGGAGACAGCGTAAAGCGACAGAGAGCATCTTTCAAGGGGTTGTTTTTCATTTTGGACAGCTTTAAAATGGATAACTCTGGACCTAAGAAGACGTGTTATGGTAGGTTTTTTAATTGCATGCGTAATCTGTATTTCTCCCCACAGAGAGATGAACAGATGGGTATGGACCAGTAAGTGTAACTGTAACGTTTTCTCCACAGAATCAGTCCGAGACCTCTTCACCTCAGCCAAGTTCCTTATTTACATGGGACACGCGCTGTCAACATGGGTAAGCCAAACACTGACACCGTCACAGTGACTTACATAAATGACACACTTTTGTATTTTTGTCCATCCTGATGACAGGCTTCACGTGAGGCTTTTCAGCGCCAAACTGCATTTAATACAACGTGGATGTGTCATTGTTGCTCCATGTGTCGTTATAACTGTCATTACATCACAAAAATGACATGTTTTCACTGTGAAGCTCAACACACAATGCTTCACAAACAGCTCCCATGCTTAAAGGATGGAGGAATGTGAGGAGGTGATAGTTTCCCACAAAAGCAGAGAGGCCTCTTATCATTTATGCAGAGCCCAAACCACATTTCCTATCAACCCCAGCATGGATATGTTGAATCAAGCAACAGCTCGGCATGTAAATAATTGGACATTGCATCCCCAGGGTGACCGAATGTGGAACTTTGCCGTGGCTGTGTTCCTGGTGGAGCTGTATGGGAACAGCCTGCTGCTGACGGCTGTGTACGGGCTGGTGGTGGCCGGCTCTGTGCTGCTACTGGGGGCCATCATTGGGGACTGGGTGGACAGGAATCCCAGACTCAAAGGTAAAGGGCAGCAAAAATCACAGCCAAGTGAAGCTGTTTTAAAATGGAGGTTTTGCATGATTAAAGCCAAAACTTAGCAGATTTAATGCAGAAATAATGATGTGAAGCCCCTTTCAAAGGGACTGGCATTAAAGTGTCATATATGGAGTTTGCCTCCCTCATGTTCAAAGTTAAATGTTCCTCTTGTTTAATGTTTATCCACAGGAATTTGGCAAAGACACGATTAGATTAAGTCAGGGAGCGGGGAATGTGTCCAACCATCTTGTGGAAGCATTTTAATGAACTAGTTTGTCAGACAGGGATCTGTTGTCTTTGACCAGAAATCTGTCCCTAATGTTCTTCGTGATGTTTCCACAGTGGCCCAGACTTCGCTGCTCGTCCAGAACAGTTGCGTCATCGTTTGTGGGATCCTCCTGATGGTTGTTTTCCAGTTCAAAGAACAGCTTGTGGAGCTTTACAATGGATGGATTCTGGTAAGATCCCCCCTGTGCTGTCCTTACACGCTCGCTGTTTTAACGTGATCTGACGGGGATTTTCACTGAAAGCTTTTTGCCTCTTTTTCCTCAAGTGCAGCACTCTGACCCCACAAGAGAAACTTGCTTGCTTTAACTGATATGACCTCCTGTCAATATGATTTATGACCATTTGAACTGCTTTTACAGATTAGTGAAATCAGCAAAGTTCACTCACAGAGGACCTTCAACTGTTCCACTAACTAGAATTAACATAGTACATCAGGTATTTTTTAATTATTGTTTTTAAAATGGATCCATCACGTCATGCTCATGACACTCAACATGTTCTTTTTCTTGCATTACCATAATTAATTATTCCAGACAAAACCTTCTGATGTTTATAGTCAGAGCATCGGAGGTAATTACATGCATGCACCTCCTCAACAGTTGTCAGCATGAAAAGAAGTGTGTCACTGTTCTGCAGGGGGCTTGTTTACACTTGTTTAGCTATGTGGCTTCATGCAGACCTGCTTCTGCAGCTGACTGACATGCAGGGCTGCAGAACAGACAGGTTTCCATCCATTATGAGAGGCCGAGAGTCCGCTGAAACACAGACGCTTTTCTGTTTGGGGGAATGTCTGCAGCATTGCCCTCTGAATTTGTAGGTAGGAAGCCATTTGGATCTGTAGGAAAAGGGGCAGATTTTCACCATGTGAGAGCGTTTAGAGGCACAGCCGCTCATTGGAGTGTGTGTGTGTGTGTGTGTGTGTGTGTGTGTGTGTGTGTGTGTGTGTGTGTGTGTGTGTGTGTGTGTGTGTGTGTGGAGGTGGAGAATGGCTGGTGAAACAGGAGATTGAGTGTCTTGTTGTAGGCTGTGTAGTCAGCAGGTTCTTCCAGGCTGGTCACATGATGGAGAGAGAGAGAAATGTGGCTTGACCTGTTTCATATTAGAGCAGCTGCACATCAGCAGACAAGCCTATAAATGTTTTCACACCATTAAATATGTCATGTTTTATTTGAATCCAGTGCTTTGTTATTGCTGCAGCAGCTCAACAGTTGAGGTCACATGTTGAGTGTTACATTCACTGTTTTTTCAAAGGAAGTCTATATGGTTCTTAGTTTACATAAGATGACATGTGATCATAGCACTTGGTTTTGTTCTCTGGTTAATAAAGTATTTTATCAGGTGAGATCTGTAATTCCAACCTGACAGTTATCTAGTAAGTCTCATTTCACTTTTTAACTTTTGATGCCATAGATCTAGGAGAGTCTCAATCCATACAATTCATTTTCACTCTCAAATTTAAATCATAAAAAACCAAAGCTGGAGATCTTTCAGCAAATAGTGTGGCATAACGTATGATAGATCTAAGTCTTATATATCCATGTTTGACGGCTAGAGTTGGTAATTTTTTAAATTTTTTCTTAACAAACCCAGGAAAATATCAAAACGATCTGTGAATCTCAATGTTTCAGAAAACTGATCACAAATAAGATAAGGTGGACTAAACTGTCTCAAGAGAAATTTGTCCTACACAGTTGAGACAGTGTCTGCTATTAGAGAGATACAGAATGACACATTGCATACATACAGTCTCACAGCATTTGATTATGTAGCGTCATTTAAAAAAAAAAAAAAAAAACTTAGTCATTTCCAAAAGCAGCTGGTCACTGTAGTTTCTAGCAAACGCTGCTGAAAAACGAGTAAATAATGCATTTGTTGAGGAGCAGATGATTAGCACACATTTGCTCTAGAACAATGGTTACTAATGTGGGAAGAAAAATCTGAGATTCTTAAAAATGGTTAAAGGGAAATGAAGGAAAAAAAGCAGAAATTTAAACAAAACTTTGTTTTTTCTGACTTTGCTCACATTTTTGCTTTTTTTGTTGTTAGATACTGTACACTAAGGGTTCTCAGCCCTCTAAAGGTTCTTCAGACAAAACAAGGAAAAAACACCAGTGCAACAGTGTGCCTCTCTGGATGCGTTTTTGACTGATATTTTTGACAACAATGAAGGAACGAGCCTAGAGAAAATAATTCATGCCATACATTAACTCTTGGTTTAAAACTGAACATGGATTTTATTAGGGCTGGGTATTGGAAAGGACTTCACGATACAATATCACAATACTTTGCGATACGATGTATATTGTGATATATTGTGATATTCCACAGCGTTCACTGAAATTGTCAAAACAGAGCTGTTGTGTACGATCTGGGTAGTCTTAATACATCATCTTTAACAGGACACACTGAAACTGAAAAAATATGAAATATTCTTTTGTGTCACTGAACATTAAGGCTGGGTTTTGGCAACGACTTCACAACATGATGTGTATCATGATACATGGGTCACGATACCTTGCAGATATCACATAAATGAATATTGCAGTATATTGCCCCTTTGATTTTTTAGCACAGCCCTGGATTTTTTTAGTGTTGTTTGACAAGTCTTGCCCCTAAAACATAACTGATAAAACACTGACATACAGATGTTTTTGTTTATTTTCAGACCACCTGTTACATTCTGGTGATCACTATCGCCAACATCGCCAACCTTGCCAGCACGGCCACGTCCATCACCATCCAGAGGGACTGGGTTGTGGTTGTGGCAGGTCAGGACAGCAGCAAGTTGGCAGGTCAGTGTTTCTTAACCAGCTGCTGGCTTATCGGTGAATGTAGGCCTCACGTGATCTGTTATCAGATCCGCTCAGCGAGGCAGACTTTGACCCAACGCTGACTCTCTCATTTACATCAGTTAATGGTCCTCATTGTTATAAATTTTTAAAGGTGTGCTCACATGGTGGAAATGTGAACTTGACGACCTTTATCTTTCTGCTGTGTTAGTATAACGGTTTCTGTAATACCCGCAGTCATTTGAGTGTAAGAACCTCCACAGTTTGAGGACTATAATGAGCCACTGTTTGATCACGTTTGCTAGTGATTCAGCAGCTTCATGTTGATTTACACTCCCTTTCCACCCAGATATGAATGCAACAGTGCGGATTATCGACCAGCTGACCAACATCCTGGCTCCCATGCTGGTGGGGCAAATCATGGCTTTTGGCTCCCACTTCATTGGCTGCGGTTTCATCTCTGGCTGGAACCTGTGCTCCATGTGTGTGGAGTACGCGCTGCTGTGGAAGGTCTACCAGAAGACGCCGGCGTTGGCTGTGAAATCCGGCCAGAAGGAGCAGCAACAGGAGCTCAAACAGCTCAGCTCCCCGAAAGGTAGCAACAAGAAACTCATCCTTGATAAATGCGAGGGCCCGGTGGATATGGCATTTTTTGGGCCAATACCGATTCCAATATGAGGGAGCAAGAAAATTCCGATATCTGATATATCAGCCACTTGTGACATAGATATGTAATGGAGGCAGGATATCTTATATTTTAACAAAACTTATTCCAAACATCAGAGCGCTGAACAGTAAACACTTTACTCATTAGTTATTAAATCACTGTCCTCTGCTGGACAAAGTATGATATTACACCTTTTTAAAATACCCATCCAAGCATTTTTTCCAGCCTGTTTTAATATCAAACATATATGCCGATACCAATAAATCTGTGAAATGCCAGTATCAGCCAATAATAACAGCAAAGTGATCGGTCGGGTCCTAATTTGTTCCATTGGTGGAGTTTGGAGATTTTGGCCTCTGTGATGATGAGTTTAACTGGATCTCTCAATGCCTCTGCCTTTTCACAGACGTAGAGGATGGCCAGAGTCCTGAGGAGTCATCTCAGCCGCTGATGAACGAAACCTCCGTTGTGACAAAGGCCGAATCTCCCAAGAAGCGCGGCTGTTTCTACCAGGCCGCCGAACCTCTGCGCACCCTCAAGGCTGGCTGGGTGGCATACTACAACCAGAACATCTTCTTTGCCGGCATGTCCCTTTCTTTCCTCTACATGACAGTACTGGGCTTCGACTGCATCACCACGGGCTACGCCTACACTCAAAACCTCAACGGCTCGGTGCTCAGCCTACTGATGGGGGCCTCGGCCGTGTCGGGCATCTGCGGCACCGTTGCCTTCACTTGGGTTCGCAAGAAGTGCGGCCTGATCCGCACAGGCTTCATTTCGGGCATGGCCCAGCTGTCCTGCCTCATGCTGTGCGTTGTCTCCGTCTTTGCTCCTGGGAGCCCCTTCGACCTTAGCGTCTCCCCCTTCACTGACCTTTACACCCACCTGGTTGGAGAGAAGACGCTACCTGAAGCCGACCACAGCCTTACCGGCAGTTTTAGCGGTGGGAACGTCACTACTGCTGCACCAGCTGAAGAGCTAACTCCTCCACAGTCCTACATGTCTGTTGGTCTGCTGTTTGCTGGAGTCATTGCTGCTAGAGTTGGTAAGAGTGCTTATCTAACTGCCATGTTGTTGTATTAATTTGGTTTTGTTCCAGAGCAGAAACTGCCAAGTGCAACTGATCACTGATTGCCTTTGAAGTGATTGGTTCATGGTCTAAGATGAGTTGTTAAGTTTTATTTGAAAGGAAATTGGAGTGTGTTTTGCTGACATGCTTCCTGTCAACATTATCAAAGGCTGTTTCCAAATTTATGACTTCCTAATGGTGACTCAGCAGGTACATGAAGGTCCACAGGGTGGATTTTTTCATAAGTCACCGGAATTTCACAATAGACCTCTACGGATGTGCTGTGGATTTCAGAGCAATATTTGCAACCTTTGATTCCAATAATATTGACTGATAATTCCTGTTACAGCTACTGTTGTCTTTTAAAGTTGTTTATTGGTGCTGTTAAAAGTATCCTTGTGACTGACTGCTGATCTCCTGCAGGCCTGTGGTCTTTTGACCTGACAGTGACCCAGCTCATCCAGGAGAATGTGATCGAGTCGGAGCGAGGTGTGATCAACGGCGTCCAGAACTCCATGAATTACCTCCTAGACCTGCTGCACTTCATCATGGTGATTCTGGCTCCGAACCCGGAGGCCTTTGGCTTGTTGGTCATCATCTCTGTCTCCTTTGTAGCCATGGGTCACATCATGTACTTTGTGTTTGCCTTCAAGAACCTGGGAAACCGCCTCTTCCTCTGCTGCTCGCCGGAGCAGAAGGTTGAGACGGTGGACAACCCCTCACTTCCTACCACCGTCTAAGGCCATTAAAGAGACTGTCCTGGGTACATACTATTTCTCAAGCCTTACCCTTCCCCTGCATCTTATTTATGTAATATCTGTGCTTGTAGCTTTCAGAATGCCAATGCTAACGCAAACCACAAGAGGGTAACTTAACATGCTTTGCATAGCCATTAATGAAGCTAACTCATAAGCAGAGAGAGGTTAGTAGAAAGCTTACAGTTAAACTAATCCATAGCAAAAAGATTAGGCTTTAGAGAACGCTTCCAGGCTGGGAGTCAGAAGAGAGCCTCAGCCTTTCATCTCTGGGTGCTCTTTGATATGCACATGTACTGTCAAAGAAATATCCATCACCTCTAGGCTCGCGGCCCTGATGTGTGGGTCCTGTTCTAGACGTCGGGGATAAGGCACTGTAAAACACGCTCCTCCTAACTGCCTGGACATCGCTGCAAAGATGTTTAAAGGTGCTTCAGCTAACTAAAAGGCAAAATGCGGGAGATGTTGCAGGGAAGCAGACACTGAGGCTTGGATTAAAGGGGCGACTGTCAGAGTTTCCCCTTTGCCTCTCAGTGACTTCATTGGTGCTGTAGCTGTGTCTGCTAGCTGTTCTCTGATAGCCTCCTCCAGTTTGTTTCAGCTTCCATTTACATGTTTGATGAGCAGGTTGTCGCAGGCAGATTCTTCTTGTTCAACCAAACACAAAACTGGGATTTAGTCTCTTTAAGACGTGGTTATAAGGGTTATGCAATTAACTGTATTTATTCAGGAAATGCAGACGGTGGTTTTTGTAATAACTGTTTCATCAGTATTGTGTTGCGCGCTCGCAGTTGTGCCATAAGAAATAAGATATCCTATGCACCCTCGTCAATAGCTCTCTCAGTTACCAAAGTCCAAGTCCACATGTGGCATTAAAGGAAGTGAGGGAAACCAGTTATCTGTCTCGAGCATTCCAAATATATATTTTTACATCATGTAACGGTAGTCGTGTAGCTTTACTAATGCTTTCATACAACCCAAGTATATCTGAATATTTCTTAACCCACTCTGAGATTGTACTTAAATTTTGTTTTCCTGGTAGTTTACATTAATAGTGTTGTTTTGTCGCCTTTTAATCTTCATGTTCTTGAGTAATTTTTCAATCGTGATTGTTGTTACACAGGCACTTTAAGTGATTGACGTCTGTCATTACATCAGCTATCGCATGATCAGGCATTTGATCAATATTTTTGCACAAGATTGTGACCCCCCTGACCCGCTTGATCTTTTTTAGATTACTGTCAGTCTCCTTGTCTGTTCAGTCGCTGCAGGGGAGATTGTGGTTGAAAAAGGCACATATTGTTTGACTCTGCACCACATGTTCATGAGGAAAAACTGCACCAGCTCAAAAAAAAATCTGAATACACTCTGAGTTTCCTCAAAAAGTCGGCCAGGGAGCTTAGTCAGCATCTCTTATCTGATCTCAGCTCAGCGTCTCAGACTGCCAGCAGGCTCTGGACCAGGACTGAGTCAGGTTTTAGTTCCCATTGAATTTTATAAAATATTTTCAGAAGTATCTTATGAAAGTTTGTGGCTTTTTTGCATACTACTTTTATCTTGAAGGCTTGAGAAAAATATATTTAAAAGTCACATGCATTCAAAAAGTAGCTTCGCTTTATAGGACCATACCAGTCTATATTTGACTTGTCACCATTAGCAGAAATTGGCCCCATCTTCCACAAACGACCATGTGTTACTTTAGATGTCAGGCTGCATTTTTAAAGCCCATTCACTGCCATTCATGTTGAAACAGGGGATAGA
>JAPZDX010000005.1:23743517-23758452 GCA_029783625.1 Naso annulatus | reverse complement strand
TACACACCCATTATAAAATCTGAAAAGGAACAAAAAAAGCTTTAAAACTAAAACTCTAATATCTCAATAATGGTAAAAGATAGCAAAACCATGTAAATACAAGATTTATAGATCAAAGTCTCATGATTCATTTACAGTTTGACTTAAGTCTGTAGCTTAAACTACGTGGAGGCACATGAATTAATATTTCTCTCTGTCTGCCTGCCTACATGACTCATCACCACACAGCTGCCTGAACACATGTCAATCAAACTTTGACCAGGTCACATGGGTGCCACTGACTTTCAAAATAAAGGCCCCAAACTCCTTCAAAATAGAAGTCCTTATTTTTTTAAAAATGACCCTAAAAACCTTCAAAATGGATATTTTATGAACATTTAATGGGCTGGAGGCCATGACTGGGCCTACCTGATGGTCCAGAGTGCGAGGTCCCAACCAATGCTCCTTGCAGCTTTAATTTGTATTTTGATTTACTGTAGGGCCTATGACTGAGATATTCTGTTCTAATGTAGACCGGATGCTATATAAATGAAAAAAAAAAAAAAATCATGTACTTTTACTTTTAATACTTAAGTACATTTATATTCACTGTTCTTTTGATAGACTCCTTAAGTACAGTAAATATCGGCTACTTTAAAACTATCATACAAATAATATTCTAATAGGTGACTTTCACTTTTACTAAATTAATTTTCCAGTAAGGTATTTTTACTTTTACTCAAATATGACTTGTGGGTACTTCATACACAACTGTCTAAAGCCTACGTACATTTCTGAATCTCGCGGCGGTATATGTGAGTAGTGTTTCATGCACATACAAAGGTGTTTATATAAGGTTTCATTAAAATACAAAGGAATTCATGCAAGAGCAAAGAGGTAAAACTAAAGAGCTGGCATAAATGTATAGGTTTGGCTCACTTTTTATTCCAGGTTTTTAAATGTGACAGTGTTTAAAAAAATGTTTATATCTGATTTTTTTGTATTGTTACTTGTATTTCATCTATGAATGTAAAGTGTAGTCTACTTTGAAGTCCCCCATTACTGATGCCAGTGGTCAAAAAAACTACTGAAACCAGGTACATACGACTTCCTGTTTTCTTTTTAAAAATATATATTTTTTATTTTGATGTATTTTCTATCACATACCTATAAGAAGTCTATGTAGGTTACATATGTGCTTCTTTATGTCCTTGACATGATGCTTTATGGTTGTAACTTTACAATTAAAGGTCTGTTGGCAGCTCAAACTGTCAGTGCTGGAGGAGGAGCCAGCCGGAAGCTGCTCTCAGTTTTATGTTGGCTGTCATTGATTAGAATTAATCTCAGATTTGGCACGTTTAGGTTAACAGCAGGAATGTAGGCACATGCATCGATATTCATATTTAGTGTTTTTCGGATTTTGACAACTTTTCCACTTCCGTTTATTAATGAATTCTCTCCATATAAGATTTAATATACAGTGAGACTACTGGACATATGCCCTTAGTTTTGTCTGTCAGGTCGGAGTTGGCGCTCAGGCTGAGTACCACCTCCAGCAAGCTTCTCCAATCCAATGAGCGATGGTGAAGACCAGACCCGATCAGATTCATGGACTGGGCCAGTTTTGCGAGTACCAGGAAACAGGAAACCCTGACAGTCCTTACTCAGGGCAGCATTGACACATGAAGTGTACAGCAGCTCTCCACGTCTTCCCGTGCGTTCAGAAGTTGCCACGAAGACACAGCGGCATGATGTGGAGGTCAGTGAGCTGCACACTGTTTCTGTTTGTCTCCTCACAGCTCAGTTCATGGTCTGTGCGGGCGACAGCAGAGGAGCAGGACGGCCAGGTGAAGATCGAAGTTGTGTTCAAGCCCGAAGTTTGCACACCGAAGAGCAGGAGAGGAGATCTGGTCAACGTTCATTACGATGGCTTCCTCGCCAAAGATGGTTCCCAGTTCTACTGCAGGTTGGTGGATTGAGTAAAAAACTTGGCTTCCTGTTTTTAAATGTGTCAGCAAATCAATCCGATGCTGTTTAAATCTCCACGCACACTTGCAGGCTCTTAAATGACTGTGTCACTATGTAACTCAGTGTCATAAAGTGAGTGATGATGGACCACAAGAGGTTCCTCCACAGTCTTCGTGTTAAAATTGTACAACAATTAAATTTCAGTGTGAAATCAGGTAGGTTAATAAATTAATATGGATCGTGAATAGTGGGAATTGAAGTTCTTCCTGTTTGGAGTTCTCCATCCATTGAGCAGTCCATACAGGAACGGCAAAAAAATAAATAAATAAAATATTGAGGTGGAAAGGGGGACTAAAATTTCTATTTAAAATTTACAACAAATCTCAACAAATCGACACTGATGGCAAACACAACTTTTAGTTCAAACAGCAACATTTTTTAGTGAATATCTTCTAATCACACAGTCAGTCTCTAACCACAATGTCCAGCTTCATTTAAAAGCAGCCTGCACATTATATTGATGTGAAGGCTGATTGACTGACAGGCTGTTGTTTCCTTTTGTGCCGTTTCTGTTCCAGTCGATCAGACAAAGCCGGCCATCCTCAGTGGTTTGTGCACGGCGTTGGACAGGTAATCAAGGGCCTCGATATAGGGATGAAAGACATGTGTCCTGGAGAGAAACGAAAAATAACAGTTCCACCTGCACTGGCCTTTGGAGAAGAAGGCAAAGGTAAGAAAAGGCAACATGCAGGTAGTTTTCTAACAGCACAAAGTTTGTATCGCCTGCAGGTGTTTAATTCTGAAGTCTGACTCCAGCTCTAAAAGCACTGGATCCTACACTTAAAGCAGCCGGGTGGCGTCTTTTCATGACTCAGTACCAACTTCATCCACATCTTCCAAACCTCACAGGCTCAGTCTGAAAGGCAAGTTTCTGATATTAATGTGTGATCTCCAAACCAGAGCTGATATTACCTGACGACATCACTAACATCGCTGTGATTGTTTTATCAGACTTAAGAAAGCTCCTCCAGAGGTGCAGGAGACTTTTTTCACAGGTTAAATAGTGCGTCATACTGTGGCCCTGAAGTGCCAAGCACAATCACAACATGAAAACACAACTGCAAAAAGTAAACCACAACAAATCACAAAACACGACCGCAAAACAAAATCACAACCGCAAAAATAAAAACAAAACCACAAAAAGAAAAAACTCAACCGGTTGTGTTTTTTCATTTTTGTCGTATTTTTTCTCTTTGCCCTCATGTTTTCCTATTTGCGATTGTGTTTTGTGATTTGTTCTGTTTTACTTTTTGCAATAGTATTTTTCATTTTGTGATTGTTATTGACACCTCAGGGCCACCATAGCTTCAAATGACAATTGCAAAACTAACCACATATGTGTCTAAATATTCTCAGTGAATGATCTCCTGTTTAAAACAAGTTTACTATCTGCAAGTCGATGTTCAAGCTCAGTGAAATTAGCATAATGCAGTGCCTGTGTGGAACAAAGGAAATCCATAACAATAGGCAGCTGTAATGCACATGATTGACTGATTTTATTTAATTAATGTCATGCTACAGAGTGCCCCATCCCACACATGACACCAATATAACACAAAAAAGACATTTCACCTCCAGCCTCCAATACAATATATCCATATACCACATATTTAATTTTACAAACAATTAAAAGACAAAAGAAACATATTGCAGCAGTTACAATGTGATACTGTGACCTTATAAACTGTCTAACAATAGAGCTGACATCTCATACATAAAACAAAACTATTACTGGTAAACACCCACAGAAACAGCACCAACAGGAAACACTCCATCACACCCAGCAGAGAATCTTCTGTATGATCCCGTCTTTCTTTTAGCCCATGCTTGTTCTATGAAGTCTGCAAATAAAAACATTTTATATTCAAATAACCGAGCTAACAGATCTGCATCCTGCCTCACCACTTTTACTTTAGCTTTGTTAAATAACTGCAATCTTAAATCATGATAATATGGGCAGCACAAAGCAAAAAGAAATTCATTTTCAGTTTCACTGAGATCACTTCATCAACAAAGTCTGTCTTCCTCACTAGTGCCCACCCAGCAACCTGTTTCAATATGGAGAGGGAGAATATCTGACCTGAACTGGGCGCACACAAAGATCTTCATTATATTTCCCATAATTCTCCACACCAAACTCATTTTTAATCAAACTGTAAGTTCTAAGTTTTGGTCTGTCCAGATCTCAACAGCCCACTTCTCTTTTAGGTGCTGGAAAGCCGCAAACTTGATAACGTCAAGATCTACCTTTTCTTTCAGAATGTGTGCTTCTTCAAATCCTGTTCTCTGAATGTTCTGAGCCTGAAGCCCCCCCACCTGCATGTCCCACCAAAACTTTTTTTTTTTTTACATCTTTTACATCTTACATCATTTTTACATACAGTCTACTGTCACTCATGCCCAGAAATCTATTCCATAATCTACACATATACACCGTGTATTGTGATTGAATCACAGCATATTGCATAGTGTGCATGTATTGTGATTACTATAGAAAACAAATGATGAAATGTAATGTCCGACATGTTTCTGCTGTGAGAGCTGCCGTCATGCTTGTCTTCTCTTACAGCACATCCTCTCAATGTTTGCTGCTCGTCTCCCCCCCAGCACGATCTGTAAGCATGCACAAAGGTTTGAAGGTCTCTGCTTCATTTCACTCTTTCGTGCAAACACTTCAGCACTTTCATAGAAAACTCACAGCTGATTGGTCTTTTACCTTTAATCTCTTGTTTCCTACAAACCTCCTCACGTGGGTGTTTATAAATGCACGGTGGTGCGATGTGATATGATGGTGGTGGTTTTTATCGCCTGGGATTCTGCATTTCAGGTTCTGTTTCCTGATGGAATGCTTTTGTTGAGAGTGCATGCGCTCTTGTTCTGGCACCAGTTTGAGTTGCAGTTTTATTTGTTAACATGCTGAGTGAAAACTGTAACGTTCTTGTTCTTTTCTGTCTTTCATGCTCAGTAAAATACAGTAACTTCTTGCATGTTGCGGCTAGTTTTATATTTCCTTTTCTTGCTGGATTGATGCCATATCTCTTACAGGCCCTTACATTTTATAGTATTATGGTCTTGAAGCTAAATCAGAGCTGTGTTATTCTACAGTTCATTCATTCGTTCATTCGTATAGTTATAGGCTGTCCTAGTCAAATCACGAGATAGTCTGAAATTAGGGCTGGACCATATGGCCTAAAAATAAAATCTCAGTTTTTTTTTTAATATCACATTCAATTTTTGATTTTAATGGATTTTTTTTTTTAACCACAAAAGACAAAGGAATTATTTCAAATATGTTGTTTTTATTTCAAACAAACATAAATTCCCTTTTGGTAATAAAGTGCAAACCTAGCTTTGACCAAACTAAACCTTTTTTTTAAATAAAAGTTAACAAAGATGAACCCCCCAGTTTGGGATTAATAAAGTGCCAGCCCAACTTTCACCGAACTTCACTTATGAAAAACCAGAGCCCAGAGCTGAGAGAGAGCTGTAGACTACCGTATTTACCCTAGTCAAAGGGAAAATCAACTTTCACAGTTTTTATTTTTTAACATTGTCCAAAAACATTAATTCGAATTTTGATTTAAAATGGATTTATTGCCCAGCTCTATCTGAACTGACCAATATATCCAATATCCCTCCTGAAAAACACTCTCATCCTCCACGACATGTTTTCAAACCAACTTCACACTTCAGTCTGTGAGGGCAGGCAGAGTCATCGACGTAGCACTGTGGTCTTTGAACATGTGGATGTGCTGTTCCTCTTGATTAGATCCAGTGCCGCCCAATGCCACGGTGGTCTTTGAGGTGGAGGTTTACTCTGTGTCCAGGGGACCGCGCAGCATGGAGGCCTTCAAACAGATAGACCTGGATAAAGACCGAACTCTCACAAAGGACGAGGTAACTGTAACTTACAAGCTGATTATTATCACAAAAGCAGCTCATACAGAAAAGGCTGAAGGGGCTCGTTAGAAATGAGCCACTAGACCCACATTAAACACACACTTGACCCTGTGCAGTGTGGAGAGAACTGGATCAAACACAGTCATTTATATGGAACCATTGTATTATGTGAGTGGTGCTAATGGCTTATTTTCGACCTTTGCAAACATGAACACACACACGCAGCCGACCTCCAGTCTTTGTGCTAGTTTAAGTTAACGGAAGCTAACTGCATCATTGTCATGTAACTAGGTTAGTAAGCTAACTGGTTGAAGCTTCATTATCGACTCTAACAGAAGAGTGCTGTCAATCATTATCATCAAATTCAACAGTAAGTTAATAAGTGTACTTCCAAAAATATTGATGCATTTCTGTCACATAGATGTGCTTTAAAGACATATTCAGTTATAGTTACACTAACTAGTTGACACTGGAAGTTCGGGGCTTAAGGACAGGAAGTAATCCAGACTTGGTAATAACAGGCTTGTAACAACATTTTTTCCTAAAAGTGTGTATTCCATCACACCGTGCCTTCAACTAAACTTGCAGGAAAATTTTGATTTGCCAGCCTTCTTTTTCGAACTCAGGCTTTCCAAACAGCTCACAGGCTGAAAACAAAGTAACCAAAAGAAACCTTTGTTGTCTAAAAAATGAAGTCCACAGCTGTTTGTTTTCTTATTATCTCAAATCATAAATATTGATTGATTGTACAAGAAGGTTTCAGGCTATAAGTCACTGTACCATTAGTTCAGTAACGGTATGTCTTTAAAGATATTAATTATTAAATTATTAAAGTTATACTGACCAGATATAACGAATGATATCTTGCCGGCAGACTCTGGGCCCGATCTTACGCTCGTCTGTGGCGCAAACGCCCTGCGCAAAGGTTTTAATTTATTCAAGCCATGTACAACTCCACCTTCATGGTCACCTGCCGGGACAACAAACTGTGGCCCTCTGCGCTCCTGACGTACAGAGAAAACTCCTGTCAGCTGTTCTCTAAAGTTGGATGAACTGTGTGTAAAATTCCTCACGGTTCCATCAGGCTCTGACAGAAGGAGAAAGAGTTTTTCTTCCCGCGTGGCGGCGGTCTCTGTCAGATGTCATCAGAACTGTTGAATCTTTGTTTTTCTGGCTCCGATAAAGACACAAGTTGCTCCAGCTGTCAGCAACTGATCTGTACAGACCATCTGACAGCTGTGATCCCCTCCTGTTCATGCAGATCAGTTAGGCTTTAATATTATTATTATCGTTAATAGTGTGAATAATTTTAGACAAAATACACTCACACATACACACGGTGTGTACTTGAATGTTTACACTTTATTTCTGATGACCAGATTTCACTCACACACACAGGAGAGAAGGAAAAACTCGCGATCCTCCTCTTCTTCTGTATGTGTTTGTGTGTGTGTGTGTGTGTGCACACCTTGGCCCAATGTGCCCAATCTTATGCAGTCATGCCAGGCTGAATCTTTGCGCCTCAGTTTAGACCAGGTCTTTCTCATCTAAACTTTGCCATATTTTGACCTTTTTGTGCCGGACACGAGACAGTGAATGTGCCGAGACACCCCCTGATTCTCCCCTCACTTTCAGACCTCTGCCCGCTGGCACACAGACGCGGCACATTTTCCATCTCACACACATGGAAAAATGACGTGCGCCGGGGGTTAGACAAGAAACCTCAGTCATGAAGTTATCTGGTTTGTTGGCAGTACAACAAAAACAAGTTAATGACGTGATAATGATGATTTACAGTTTCACTGTGATATGTCTCTTTTGGAGCACATCGGGGGCTTGTTATGTTGGAGGAGTGTTTTCAAAGTAAATGTCTGTTATTGATTCTAAGTCTAAACAATGACATCTTCCTTTTTTTTTTTCAGGTAAAGGAATATTTGAAGCTGGGGTATGAAAAGGGAGGGAAGCCACGTGACGACCCGTTCTATGAGAAGATTATGGCCGATATTTTCCGCAAGAGTGACCACGACAATGACGGACTGATCAGTGCGAAGGAGTACAACATTTATGAGCACGATGAGCTCTAGTGTTTTTTGGGACAGTCAGTGTCTCCTTTTTGTGATGAAACTTTATTTTTTACCCACTTTACTTTGATGTGCCTTTTGTCTGCATGCCACATGCCTCTTGTCCCAGAATGCATTTGGAAAACCTCTGCCAGCGCTGTCCCCTGTGGAAGCTGCTGTGGAAGCAGATGATGTATGTGGTCGACTCAGCCCCATATGATTGTTCTGCATCGGCTCAGTGGTGTGAACATGGAGAGAAGTCTTGGCTGTTGGAGTGACTCCAAAACCACGAAATTTAGCATCAGAAACCTTAACGTGAGCGTCATGTGAGATTGGAGAGGGTGTTTTAACCAAACCTGTGAATTTCCTGCCCTCTAATCTGCAATACCTGACCAGTGTGTGGATCCACAGATTGAGGTAGATCGAGATTAAAAAGGTGAGTGCAGAGACGGATCTCTTCTTCCCAGATAGGACGTCCAATATAAAGAAGCCTGATGATAAAATGCGCATTCAATCCTTGTTGCAGTCTGTCATGTTTTCAAGTTTTGTTTACATTTTTACGGGGTCAAAACCGTGGAATCATGGGCTATTTACCAAGAAAAGAAAAGAAGAGCTAAATTTTCATGTAACTTCCAGCTCAGGTGGGTGTATCGGATGTGAGGACTGACTGAATAAAATCAATGATTTTTACTCTTTTTCTGGTCATGCTTTTCTTGAGGGTGTGATTTTCTTACCTGAAATCAGCTGATCAATTTTGATGGCTGACTCTTCCTCGACTCAAACAGAAGTACAAATACCATGCTGTGAAAATACGCCGCTTGTGGTAAAGTACTGCATTCAAGATTCAAGAAAAATGTATGATCATTTTTGCACTTCTGATTAGCTCAGTGCTGCTGTGTGTAGCTGAGTGTAGAGAGATGAATTTAAACATGTCACAGCCTGATGGAAGAAGCTGCTCTGTAGTCTGGTGGTACTTCTGTATCTTCCTCCAGATGGCAGCAGTGTGAGCAGACAGTGGCTGGAGTGGGGGCTGTGCAGATGTCTCACTTCACCAATGTCACTGATGATGTGTAGATGGGAACCAATGATGTTCTGAGAGATTTTAATCACCCGCTGCAGAGCCCTCCTGTCCCAGGTCGTGCATGAACCATGCCAGACTGTGATGTTTCCAGTGAGGATGTTTTCTGTTGCTCCTCTGTAGAAACTGATCAGAGTTTGGCTCTTAGGTTTAGCGTTGTTGAATTCCCTCAAGAAGTAGAGCCTTTTCTGTGCTTTTTTAACCAGGGTGGTGATGTGTGATACCCTGATGAAGACATTCTGTCCAAACGTTGGTAGTCAAAGTAACCTTCATGGAGTTATACTAAGTGTGTGGTATTTTTTCTATTTTGGTGATGTGTGATGACTGTAAGAGGTTCTCAGTGATGTTAAATCTCAGGAACCTAAAACTGTTAACCAGCTCCACCTCAGCTCCTCTAGATGTAGACAGGAGTGTGTCTTCGCCTTCTTCCTAAAATCAACTGTCAGCTCTTTGGTTTTGTTGACGTCGCGCAGCGGATTGTTCCCTGTGCAACACTCTGACAGATTGTTGATTTCCTCCCAATAAGAACTCTGATCATTGTTTATAATACGGCCAATGATGATGATGTTGTCCACATTCTTTACAGTAGAGTTCCCTGGGTGTGGAGGAGTGCAGTCATAGGTGGACAGCGTGAACAGGAGGGGACCGAGCACAAAGCCTTGAGGGGCTCCAGAATCCCGGATTGAGAATTTGACTTAAATAAAAACATTGTCAGACACCTACTGCATCATTAATAATTGCAAGAATATTGTCTCATGGGACATGTGTAATGAGCTGAGCTCTTAATAGAAATCAACTGACATGTATAACAACACATTTATTAATAAATAGCTGTATTTTTACAGTATATACACAGTGCATACTTTGATTTAGAAAAAATCTGGGAGTGACAACCCTTTTTGCCATGAAAAACCAAAGCAGTCTGTCAGTTGGGGATCTTCATCCTGACTGACGGCAGCTTGATGGCTGCTGCCTTCACCTCTGCCGTCATGTCGACCCCCAGCGGTGCCCTGGAATGCAGCGTTTATGTTTAAAAAGACAAAAAACAAAAACATTTATTCTCAAGTGAAATCTTAAATGAGACCTTTCGTTCAGGTTTGACTTACTTTGGCTCATAGCAGACATTTACGTGTGGAGGCAGAATTCCTTTTCCTTCTCTGAGGCGTTCCACACCGTTCCTGGTTAAAAAACAAAACTGGATGTTTGTCTCAGGTGGATCAGACTCTACAGTGAGGCAAATCATCTTTAGCTTTACTGAATGTCAGTAAACACACCACGCGATCATCACTCCGTTGTCAGTGCAGAACTTGGCTGGAGGACAGAGCAGGCGCAGTCCTGTCGCCTCGGCAATGACGGCCAAAGCTTTGCGGATGTACTGATTGCTCGCAACTCCACCCGACAGAACCTGTCGAAGAATAATGATGACATCTTCAAATGTGTATTCACACTGTTCACTGATTTAAAGAACATGGGCCAATGTTATTCTATATTTCAGTTCACCTACACCAACAATGCTAACCAGCTTTCATCTGTCTTTGGCACTCAGATTCACTTTTACACATAAATCTTTGAACATTGGTCTCAAATAAAATTTTCATTTTCAAAAAGGCCAAAATCTAGATATCTAGAATATTACTTATCCTCTAAAAGGTTCATTTTAAAGGACTTTGTTTTTATTGAGTTGAGGCCCTCATCCACCTCCAATAGTACTGGATGGCACAGCACAAAAAATGTATTACAAGCACTCATCTGTCAGGTTATTTCTATACATAAAGTATGTTTGGAGCACAAGTGAAGAAGACGTAACACCAGTCAAAGTGTCAGTGTTTCCATAATTAACCTTCTTATTTAGGAGGAAGAATTAAGTTTAGAGAATTCAGATTTGATCTGCAATCACATTTCCTCCAAAGGGTGACCATGAACTAAGCATTACAACAAAATAATTTTCATTAAAGAAATAAAGCATGAAGTAACCCACTCACCAAAGTGGGACTGCTTGCAGGAAGCAGACCGTTTGCCTTACAGAACAAGATGGCCCGATGTGTGCGCTTTGCAAGGTGAGAGGCGACTGTGTGCTGCGTAGCTGCTGCAATGTCGTTCACACAGGATAACAGAGTGCCCTGCTCTATACCTACAGAGGGAGAAAAACACAGCTACAAATCAAATGTATGCACACAGAGAAAGTTCTGTCAACCTGCTGATGCGAGTAACAAAATCAGCCAAGTACAGTTTAACTGAATAAACGTTATCAAAATCATAAAGTGTCTCTTTTTATGCATGTTTTAAAGACAGAAACCTGCAAAAGCTTGTTTCATTTTGTTTTTCGTTCATCAATGTATTTTTTCACTTTTTCCAAAACAGTCTAATTCTTTGATTAAACGTTTTGAGGTGTCATAGCTGGAAAAAGATGAATCTGATGACTGGCACGTGGGTTACCTTCCTCTGCCTCTTTTTTCATGATTGTCATTGTAACTTGATTTCGTAGCCCAGCGAAAGAAAAGCAGCAGTCATGCGTTTGTCCCATTGGTGTCCTGAAATTAAACTTTGTCCTGTCGCCATCCTTTGCCAGAAGCTCTATGGCTTGTCCTCCACTCAGGTTGGAGCACTGTGGGTGTTTTATGAGGGACAAACGTCTGGCCACCTGTGAACCCACAAAAGATATTATTGGACCCGTTATCCTCACATAGCAAACATCGCAACCAATAACTACAGCCACATTTTAGCGGTACGATCTTACTTTATCCAGTGAATCTCCTGGAGCTTCATCCAGAGTGTGACCCAAAAGCAGAAAGTCGTCGACCCCTCGAGCCACAGCGAGAAGTGAGTGACCTCCAGAGACGAGCAGGACCAGGAATGGGAAGGCGACACACTGGAGCATCCTGACGGTCAGGGCGTGGGCTTCCATGTGGTGGATGGGGATGAAGGGCTTGTTGTGCTGCCTCACAAACCGCTGACTGAATTCAAGGCCGATGCCCAGGCTCAGGGCCAAGCCTGGCTTCACGGTGGTGGCCACAGCTGACAGCTGGCTAGCGTCTACGTTGCCCCTCTCCAAAGCCTCCTGGACCACTCGCTCTATGTTTTCCCTGTGAAGCTGCTGTGCCACTGTGGGGATGATGCCACCGGTCCTGCAGCATCAACACAGGGAGGAAGATGTGAAAAAAGCAACAGCCGTAAAGCGATGACCCTGATGTAACACGGCTCTGACACCCACCTCAGATGAACATCTTTCTGAGAATGTAGAGACTCTCCAAGTATGTGACCTGTCTCGTCCAGCACAGCAGCTCCAGTATCATCACAGCTTGTCTCAATTCCCAAAACCAGTCTGGACACTGAAGCTTTTCCAGATGTGGGACAGCACCACAATGTGTGTCTGCACCTTTTTAGCCTGTGCAGCATGTTTAATTTTGTAGGGAACATGGTCATTAATCTTAGTTTAACCGACTACGAGTTAAAATAATCAAAAAACTAAAGGTTACCTCACCTCAGTTCGCATTAAATACCTTTTAAATAATAAAATGGTTACGAGCATGGCGCGGGCATCACATTAGAGCAACGAGCCAAAAACAGAAACGCATCAAGTCACTTGAGTTTCAGCACAAAGCACAAACATATTCTTATTCACTAGTAAATCACTTCCGTGTAGCTGCGTTACATGTTAATAAGTCCGTACACCGGGAAATTTGTGACCTTACATTACGACTTATGTACCGAAAGCAAAAAAAAAAGGTCATTAAATTCACATTATACATGTTAATCTTAGAATTTCAAAGACACAATTATTGGAAAATCATCAAAAAATAAAATGGGGTCCAAAAGTTTGACGCTTCCTCTATAGGGGACATTTTCCTCTGCTGCACAAGGTGAAAGCATGGAGCCGAGCGGCTGACTGGACTTTGCGACCGAACGGTGTTCTCATCCATGTTTACATGCCGGAAGAGGTACATGTTGGTTTAGTGTCACTTCGTAGTTCAAACATTTATTCTGTAGCGGCGCTTTATGGTTTGTGTTGCGAAGTTACGGAGCCGCTTCAGATTTTTAAAAATGATTCGTTTTTATGTAACGTTAGTTGATTATGCTGCCTTCACGGATGCAAGAAATGTGGTATTTCTGACAAGCTGCTCATTTACCCAGGAATGCGGTGGTCTGTTGATGAGTTTGTGAGACACAAAGGCAACAAACAAATAAGATTATTTGATATAACGCATACCTAAAAACGATCAAAATGAGCATCAGTAACCTGTGGGTTCAGAAGAGAGTCACCGCACGATTAGGAAGTTCATACGTACAATAACCTCAAACGCACCATTATGTTCATTTGAACGTGATTTTACAATTTGGGATTTTCCGTCGCCATCCGGCTTCGTAACTGCACAAGAGGAAACCGATCTGAAATATGCTGGTGAATTAAAATGGATGATACGATCTGATTGACGGTGGATGTGTCAGTTAAACTGTTTCTGGTGTTTTACGCATAAAGTTTTTGTGATAGCTAAAAGTTGCTAACGCTATCAACATACACGGAAATGCTTTTCGATCACGTGATGATCGGCACGACCTGCTGCTAGCAGGTTGATGGTGCTTTCACGTACGTTACTATTAGATCGTTAATTATAGAACTGTCCGTCTAAATGTGTGTTTTAAATGTTTTTCAGTCAGTTTTTGTTGTAGTGGAAGTTTTTAGACATGGCTGTGGATCTGTGGTGCTGTTACTGCCTGTTGGCCACCACAAAGAAAGTTAATGAGCATAAGCACTTTTCAAAAACTTCGGTTTTAATAAGCATTTCATGTTGACTTTTCTAAAGGAGTCATGGAACACCCAGCTTGTATTCTGGAGGAATTGAAGCAGTTTGTCGTAAATGATGCCCCACCGACAGTGTATTACATCCCAGATTTCATATCTGAAGATGAGGAGTCCTACCTTCAGCAGCAGGTGTACAAGTCTCCAAAAACTAAATGGACTCAGCTGTCAGGCAGGCGGCTTCAGAACTGGGGAGGGTTACCGCATCCCAAAGGCATGCTGACAGAAAAGATGCCGGACTGGCTCCAGACGTACTGTGAGAGGATTTCCTCTCTGGGTGCATTCGGTGGGAAAACAGCCAATCACGTGTTGGTGAATGAGTATAAACAAGGAGAGGGGATTATGCCTCATGAAGACGGCCCTCTGTACCACCCCACCGTCACCACCATCAGCCTGGGCTCTCACACCCTCCTCGACTTCTACACCCCCATCAGCAGCCTGGAGGAGGACGCGCCGCAGACAGAGGAGAACCGCTTCCTGTTCTCCCTGCTGGTGCAGCCGTGCAGCCTGCTGATCCTGCAGGATGAAATGTACCAGCAGCTCCTGCATGGCATCCAGCCCCGCCAACAGGACGTGCTGACGGACAAGGTGGTGAACGTGTCTGCTGCCGGGGCGTTGCCAGGAGAGACACTGAGCCGAGGCACCAGAGTGTCACTAACCATACGACACGTGCCCAAAGTGATGAAGACGAAGCTCGTACTGGGGAGAAAATGAACAAGGACTGAAGGACTGCGTGTTGACCTGATACTTTGTTATGGTACCACATGCTGCGTTTGCTCACATCATCAGGCATCATGTGAATGGAATCCTTTCCAAACAGATTTATGAATTACATTTCATATGTGTCTGTATTGGATCACGTCTAGCTTTGCTAAATATCTTCTCTGGACATGATCAAAGTTGACAAAGCATAAAGTTTCAGCCTGAAGTGGCCTAAATTATTGATTCATCTCTTAAATATTTAAGTGATTAGGAGATCTATGTAGCAAAGATATGTGTGTCAAATACTATTAGAGAAGTGGTTTCTTTAGATTTCTTAAAAATAAACAGCCATGGAATTACTAATTTTTTTTTACTTTATTATTTTTTTTA
>JAPZDX010000005.1:23680410-23693627 GCA_029783625.1 Naso annulatus | reverse complement strand
TTCTCTAGGCAGTTGCCTAGTTTGCCTGTATGGACACACCGGCCCTGAGTGTGTGCAGCACCCATCCCAGGAGCTACAGGCTACAGTGAACAGTGAGGCTGAAAACACGGCATCAATGATGTTCACAAAACAACTTTACAATGTTTCGGTTTCAGAATACTTGGATTACTTTAGACGAGGGGGGCTTTTGGGAGGGAAGCTGCCATGGGGATGATGAGGGAGGGTGGGTCAGGGATTATATCATAAAATACTTTAATTCCATCGTTTACTCCTTTTGTGTTGTTGGTAAATACATATTTATTTACCAGAAAAAAAGATGCAGAAGTTCAATTTCACTTCTTGGTGTCCAATACATCTGTTTTCATATAACCAAATAATATTAAGCATCTATGTTACCTATCATTTAATGATAATTTATTAATTAGGACTTGAGGATGAATATCCATTCAGATTCTATTAACTTTACACAACAGGAATCACGTCCAGAAACGGGGTCTCCAGCTGCCTTGGACTCCTCCTTTACCCCCTAACATCCTTTTCCCCATTCTCTCACTCACTTCCTCACCTGTCAGAGGTGGAATGTCGCTGGCAGATTCAGTCCTCCAGGGTCAGACTCTTGACAGATGTGGTGATACAAAGTCAAAATGTTTCCCAGCTCCTGTTCGTAAAGTAACCTGAAACAAGCAGACAGCAGCAATCACTGCTGAACAGACCCGAATGTAATGATGCATGCGGGCACGATCAACCCCACAGAATCAGAACGGGTCATATTGCTGCAGGCCGTTTACAGCTGCACCTTTAAGTGAAGTGAAAGGAACAGTGCTTATTGGCTTAATCATCTTTATGGTCAAAAGAAGCAGAAATACCTCAAACCAGTGATGATTTATATCCATACATACCTCACATTTTAATGTAAAGTCATAAAATTGTGTACAATGGAAACTTTAGTGCTGGAAAGCTATGAAAATAAGTGTAACTGACATTTATACATTGGACCTGGGAGCTATGATATTTTAATACTCTTCAACTGCTAATTTTTAAGACGCGTCATGAGTAATAATGTGAAAGTAAACGGCTGGAAACTGCTGGAGAGTATTGGACTCATAAAAAGTTCATGCCCATGTCAAACTGCAGATGGAAACAGCACAGTTGTACGAGCACATATGCGGATGGAGATGATGGATTATATATTGGTTCTATCACCTGCTGTTAAATGTGCAATATTATTCCATTTTATATTGATGTTCGGTGCTTCACCTTCCCTTTTCCTTTTGTGTCTTCGGACATGTTGTATGTGTCACCTGCAAACAGAGAAGGGCTGAATCTAAAAACCTTCCTCTGGGGAAAAGTTCTGTGGATCCACTCTACCTGGACTCTGGTCTCTGCTGTGGCCGACCAGCGTGGCAGCTTTCCAGCTCGCAGCAGGAAAGGAAGTGGCTCTTGGGGGCAGTGCTCAATTCGCCCTCTACTGGGCGGAAGTCAAGCCTCAATGAGGCCGTCAGTCGAATAGGTCATGCTGTCAGAGCGCACCAGAGTTCACATCCTGTCATTAGACTGCAAAACTTTCAACATCCCTTCACTGGAGAAAAGCAAAGTCAGGAGAGCTGGGCCGAGTTACGAATGCGATCAAACCAGCTTATGGGGATGTGATTGTGCAAGTGTAGTCAGGTAGACAGAGTGTTTGTGTGTGTGTGTGTGTGTGTGTGTGTGTGTTGTCGTTCCATATCTTCTCTCACGCTGATGCACACTCACACATAGCCTGTGTGACTTATCGGCTTACACCATGTGTTGAAGATAAAGATTCTCAGCTGCTGGAGTTTGAAATGAGGCTGCGGTGTTCAGGTTCAGCTCGTTGTGTGGCAACACTCAAACGTCATCTTTGCATATGATGTGTGAGTCTGCAGCCTGAAACTGAAATATCTCTGAATTAGGGATGCACGATATCATCAAGACATTATCAGTATTTCCTGATTTTGTCTTTAAAATGAGCTATTGAGCCAGCGTGCCGATATCCGCCCATATAATAACTGATAACAGTCTGCTGTTTCCTTGATTAAATGCTGAGTCGACGCCATGTTTCCCATGTTCCCTGTGGACAGACGTCGTGTTTACTGACTTTGTCTCTTGTGAAACAGACCAAATTTGTCCTGGTTGTGAGTTTTGTTCTGATTGTCTCAGGGAGAGCATCATCCAGTTTGAAGTAGGATGGATCTGACTTGTTTTGTTTAAAAGCAGTTGTCATAAATAAATATGACATGTTTTACAGAATGTAAGTTCAAGAATTTTTCTTCTTTTGCACAAGGAATGAATATTACATCATTTTAATCTTTGTATTTTGTTGCGGCATTTGCCAGCGGGTCAGCACAGTCAGAGTCTGCATAATGATACTGTATGTAAAGTCAACTTGACTTGACGATGTCTTCAGTTAGGTGTTGGGAAAAATATATGTATATACTGATACAATTATTGGTATCGATTATCGGCCAAATGAGTTGTAAAATATCGGCATATCGGGTATCAGCAAAAAATCCAATATCCTGAATTCCTACTCTGAATCTAGAAAGAGGCATGTGTAGCCTCGTTCTTTGGCAACTGCGAGACAGATTTGATTTAAGCTTGGAATGGCCTCTTTAAAATGTGTTGATTGCATATTTAGTGTTTGCAAGAAGACATTGCATCCTCCATGTCTTCTCAGAATTTAGATGAGTCTGAATTTCAATGAAATATACCTTCAATGCTATGGCAAAGCTTTAAAGCTCAGATTCATAGAAAATGAGCTCCCTTAATGTAACTACCAAACCAACTACTTAAAGAAACAGAACTCAACAAACAAGCTAGAAACTTTATTTGTCAAAATAAGTATACAGAGTTGCTGTATTACATCTTTCATCTTGCTAGATTGTGGTTTTATACATTTACCAACAGTGGTTTAGAAAGGCAACTCCTAATGGAAACAATGGCATATGTATACAATACAAATTAGCAAACATATCAAAATCAGTTTTTACAACTTTTGTAGCAACCAACTCTTTCTATTGGTGTGCCATAGTGCAAACTGTGTTGTTTGTAAGACAGAGTTTAAGCATGATCTCCACATTCACAGACCTCGACAATCTGTCTCCTCTGTCTTTAACACATTTTTCATTTGTAGGCTGCATTCATTGTGCCTTCAGTTCAAGTCCTTCTGTCCAGTAATGTGAATTTACAATCAGAATAATTCAAGTGTACCGGGCAGGTCTGGCTGTTTTGTTGGCTGGTGAAGACAGTTGGGACTGAGCAGGAACGCTACTCGGTTGGGTGTGTTGTTGTGTGTGTGTATGGCAGAGTACATGAAGACCTGTCGAGACCTCAAGTGGAACTTCACCCTGCAGGAACATTTTTGTAGCAGCAAAACAAAACCTGCACTGAAGCTCTCCTTGGTGTTAATCAAATGACTTGTGTCTAGTTTTCCAAATCAGCTAATGTATAGTGATATATTTTGGAAATGGCAGTAATAAAGTGAGCGTTTGCCATGCAGCCACTTTGACTTACATGTTCCAGCAGTGTGAAGTGTCACTCTAAAGGGTCTCCAGCTGTGTTTTTTCCAAGCCCTTTCAAAAAGTCCATGAGGATTCCTGGTTTCACTCTTACAACTTGAATAATGATTATCACAAACATTTAGCTTAGCAAAAAGTGTAACAGCTTGTATGTTGGCTACGAGTGCGGTGGAGTGGAGTAGATGGCGTACGAGTATAAACGGTCGACATGTTTGTATAAATGGACAGAGCAGAGAACACAGAGACGAAGAGAAAAGTTTTTGAATAACTCTGTGATAATTTGTGTCTACATTCACTCCAAGGTCCAGCATGTGTCTGTGTGTGTCTGTGTGTGTGTGTGTGTGTGTGTGTGTGTGTTTCTGCATCCATCTGACTTTAAGCCTCTATGGCTAAGATTTCACTGGAGGAAAGAAAAGTAGAAGCTATGCTGGTTTGGAAAGCGCTGCCCTGTGGGACGATCGGGCTGTTTGTGGCCTCTACACTGGTTCTATTGCACCGTGCTGCTGCAGGAAAAGCTCTGAAACTGGTGGACTGGTTGTGTCAAAAAGTCTGAAACCGGAGGCCGGACTGAACGGCAGCCGGTCCGTCCTCCCCTCCCTCTCACCGGGGTCTCCTTTTCAACTCAAGAGCATCCACAACGGTCCACCACCATGGAGGGGATCTTGCCATAGATGATCTGCTCTTTCCGGTTAAAGTAGAGCATGTTGATGGGTGACATCTTGGTGGGGGTACAGCAGGGGCCTGCAGTCCCTCTGGGATTGGCCTTGTTCACCAGGTGGGTGTGCGGGTACTTCTGCAGGTGCATGTACTCACACTCCCCGGAGCAATAGTTGGCCTTGTAGCGCTTTGGGGCAATAATCCAGTCCCAGCCAAAGTCTTCGAAGTCCACTGTGAGCGGATAGCGGCAGCAACGGGACTCTGGAGAGTTCTCGTCACAGTCCAGGCCCGAGTCTCTCCTGGCACGCTTGGGGCCCTCAGAGATCTTCACCTCCATGAACGGTTGCTAAAATGACAGGAAGTGAGTGAGTAGCTGGTTTGTAAAAGGAGGCAGATGACAGGATCGAGTCTATGTCTTTTCAGTCAGGTACCTTCGACCTTTGACGGCTGGTTTTCAAACATGCCATGATAATATTATGAAACTTTGAGTTTTAAAGAAATTAAATCATCTGACGGTTGGTTAACCCCAGCCATCAAAGTATTTTAAATGCTTCACAGGCCGATGCCAACGTTTGAGTCGTATGATAAGTGTTTTTGTCATTGATAGCAGCAGTGTGTGTGTGTGCGTGCGTGCGTTTGTATGCGTGTGCAGGCAATTACTCTGATTTCCACACAGAACATTTTAAGGAATGTGGGGCAGGTGAACTTTTATGTAATCAAGCAGCAAGATTTGAGGTGATTGTGGACTGGGCACTTGTCCAAACGCAGGTGTGCATCTACATGGAGTCTGTCTTGATTAAGCGCTTTCAAAAGTCTTAATTCTTGATTCCCTCCTCCAGCAGAGAAATGCAGGAATGTTTAACCACCCGCTGACTCTGCAAAGCCTCTCTGCACACCGAACAACAAGTTTAAACCCCAGGACGGAAGAACGGAGAAACACAAACTGGACTGGTGAAAAGAATTGTTTCTTGCAGAGTGGTCGAGTTATTTAAATGAATAGGAAAAAACTGTCACATTAATGGAGACATGAGACCCACGTTCTAATTCAGCTGCTGCACACACGCCAACAACAATATCCATTTCAAAGGAAGCTGCATGTAAGTAAAAACTTGACTAGAATGTTTCAGTTTTATGTTAAATAAATTCAGCTCACCAGTCCTTCCTCTCCAGGCTCTGCGGAGGTCACGGCCAAGTCGTTTCCCCTCGAGTCGAAGGCGTTAATCTCGATGCCCCAGTTGGTCTCCGGCTGCCGCAGCCACACGCTCAGCACTTGTTTGACGTCTATACTTTGCCAGGAGCTGACCCCGGCGTTCACGTCGATCTTTAGGGAGCGGATGCGTATGTGCCTGTTCCCGTCTGTGACCGGCATCAGGCGGGAGATTTGCAGGAACACGGTGGTCGCCTCGTCCGCCGGCCGCAGATGAACCCAGAGCTGCGCCCGCACGATTCGATTGGCTTGAAACTTTTGAGTGAAAGAGAAAAAGCAGCACCTTGGTTCCCCATCTACTTGGACCGTGGACTCGGCTGGAGAGAGAAGGAGAGAGAGGAGAGGTTCTCTATGTTCTTTATACACTGATGATTAAAATTTACAGGCAGAAATAAAGTGGTGTAAATAAACATCTGACACGACAAATTAACTCTGGAAAAACACCTGACAGACCGCGTGCGTAATGACCACACGCTGTCTGCCAGTGTCCATATGGCAATAAAGGTCCACAGTTTTAAATCTCTGTCATGTTGGTTTATCCACGTTTCTTTAAACCCTGGTGAATCTACGTGTTGTCAGAGACAAATGCTACTGACAGCGCCTCCCGTGCGCTCTGCGCCATGCGTAAAAACCTGCTTTGGAGGCGCCTGAATGCGTCTTTTTCACCATGCAAAGAACAAAGCGAGACAGAAAAAAAGAAAACTTACGTTCAGTGGCCATCATCATGACTGTCTCTGTGATGGCATGCTCGTCGTCCTCCTCCATGACCACATCCCTGTTGTCATCTCCCAGCACGTCGTACTGGTCGAGGAGCTGCTGCAGCGGTGGCGCTTTGGGCAGGAGCTGTTTCACGATGTCTCGGCTGATATTAGGAGCTTCTTTCATCCGCAGTTTGCTCAGAATCTGAGACTTTATGGCGTTCAGTCGCATGGTCTTAATTTGCTGCCGTACCTCGCAGGTGGCGCACTGCTCCGTGTCCTCTGGGCTGGTGGCGGGCGGCTGCTGGTGCGTCTCTTGGTCACTCAAAACTACTGGACCCAAAGCAAGCAGCAGGCTAAGATAGAGCACAGTCTGAGACAGATGCATTGTCTTAACGCGTCAAGTTGGGTTTCAAACAAAATAAAAGATCCCTCGGTGTGTGCTGGACCTGATGCGCGACTGGACTGGGTTTGGATTAATGTCCCACACTGATAGGCATCATACTTTATTAGCGCACACCTTTTTATACTCCAACTTTAGCCTCTTTTGTGTCGTCAAAAACCATGATTGGCTGGACAGGCAACAATGAATTTTAACCGACTGACATGAAAACTTTTTTTCGTTGTCAAGCCATACAGGGACGGAGACTGTGAGCATGTGCTGGACGCGTCCACGCACTGATAAATTCACTTTTCTTACAGTGATTGCGCAATGAGCGCAGTGGCGCAGACTCTGTCTGCGTGATAATTTACGGTCTGATGAACCTCGAGTTACAGTATGACCTAAAATAAAACAAACAGCCCGTTTTCTCTGTGGAAGAAAGCAACACAGACGAGTTCATGCGTAGTTTGTAATGTATGTAAGTTCGGTTTTTAAATGTACCTCTCAAATGTGTTTTAATGCTGCACAGTAAGTAGGCTGCATCAGGTATAAATTGACTGATGACAGCTAAGTCTACATGGATGCAACTGTTTGCATTCCGAGGATCGATATGTTTTTATTATCGGCTCTGATCATTTAAACCTGAAACAAAACGTTTCTCGTGCAGGAAAATCATAAAATCGGCGGGGAAAGGGAAAAATCGTGGCGCAGAACCTGTTCGAATTTCTGTTCGTGCAACCTGGTCTCAGCACATGGGAGGATGGCGCCATCGTGTGGCAAGTCATTGTCACTCACATCAGAGATGCAGCATCTGCTAAACCTGGAGTTTCAAAAAAGGAGCCAAATAAGAGAAAAATAGTTTATTAAAATAAAAACTTCAGGAAAAGACCCTTTCCAGCTCGTCAGAGGAATAACGTGACTGTTTTCTCACTGCAGGTGCTTTCAGCATCACTCACCTGTCCCATGTGTGACATTTATGCACAGCAGCAAAGATCAAATACTCCAAACTGTTCACACTGATCTAATTAAATCTGACTTTATAAAGTTCACGGAACAGTCACGGACATGCGGAATGAGAGCACGTTTCAGAAACAGGCCTTGATAAATGCTGGACAGATCTGTGGACATTTCAACAGCCGTATTAAGTCTGATAGATAATATTTAAATATTTTGGTAGCTTAGTGTTTATGTGCTCTTAAAAACAAACAAACAAATAGATTTAGCCTATTTATAGCCTATATTAAAATTTCTTGGTTCGGAAAGAAGTCCTGCAGTTCGACACAATTATTATAAAAGTTTTACTTACATTTGACAATTTTCGCCAGGACACAAAAATAATCAATAAAACAAAATGTCACTCTGTGAGTCAAAATTCGGCCGAATGTTAAAACTTGGATTTAACTTTAACTTTCTAATTCTGACCCGCGTGGGGAGAAACACTGAATAAGAAGGTAGATTTCTTTTGTGGTTGTAGTTCTGATCGATTCTTTCATTGATCATCTTTGAAAATGTGATTTTTCAGTAAACTTTGCGACAGCGCGCCCGCACCTCTGTGTGTAAACGGCAGAGCTGTTTTCTGCAGGTGCAAACGTGACGCTGGCTTGTTCCGCTGTTGGTTTTCCGGTTTGTGCGTCGCGTAAAAAAACAAAAGTAAGTGATTCGTGATTTTTATTTTTATTTTTTTGTTATCAGCCCATTTTCACAAGAAGAGGCAGCTTTAAATAAATAGACCTACCATGTTCCAACAAGAATGTAACTCTTACATGTGAGATAGTCACGCATCAGTGACGACACAGTTCTCTGAGTACTTTTACCTTGTGTACTTGAAGTAGGCCTGAATTTTGCTGCAGCACTTTAACTTGTAGAATCTGTCTAAAATATTTACCATAGAAGAAAACGCTAAAGATTAATGTGATCACATTGGCGCAATTCTTGTCCGATGCAGTATTTCACTGCCGCCACCAGATGGCGGTGTTTCACCAGGCTGCGGCGGGGCAGAGCCGCCGTCAGTGCGCAGCGCCTGGGCTCACTCTGCAGCTCGGTAACAGCCGTTCAGCGGCGTTGCGCTCAAGTCAGTCCTGACCTCTGATTTCCTCTCTGCTGAGCAGCTTCACTCGGTGCTGACCGACGTGAAGGCAACACGGAGACCGTCCGCCGTCTGCCCCATCAGCGTGGGATTTTTGTGTCTCCTCTGAGATTATTTGGAAATCTGGTGCGGAGCGCTTCATCCTGCAGCGCCTGGACCAGCGAGCAGCAGCAGAAACAACTTGGGGGATAATTTTGTATTTACACAAACAGTACCGTTCAAGTGTCAAGTTCAGATTTCTCGGATGCTGTTTGGAGAGCCGAGGAGCGGACAGACGCACCAACCCAACCCCAGATGATGAACGTATTATTATTTACTTGAACGACCTTGGGTTATTTCCTCTGTCGCCGGATTGTTTTTTGGTGGAATGGAGAGAAAGCTGACGCTGTTCCCACACTCTGTTCAAAGTATGTACTGCTCTACGGGATCACAGTTGTGTTGGCATGTTCATTTTAATCTCAGGTTTAGCACAGACATGTTTCCATTGAGGCTCACAGCGGGTCTGCACAACAGCCCTGCACTGTTTTGTTCAAATAAGTCAGTTATCAGGTTTAATCCCAGTGCCACGAGTTTTACTGACAGCTAATGGATGCTCTCACAGTTTGGTGCACACTGACATTAAGACACGTTTACAATCATTTAAGCTCATTAACATAATATCAGATCTGCAGAGGGGGATTTTGTGACAGTTCAGACTCCTGAGTTGATGTGTGAGCCTCTAAATGTTGTTGTTTTACTCACAGGGAGACTCCCCACTCTGCATAAATCATTCATGGCCTGCGTGTTGTGCAGCTTTCTGAATGAAGCACATGTTTGTTGTGCACCAAGGCCTGTAGTCCTAGAAGAGGGGCTGTCACTGTGAATCAGGCTGCGAGGCTCGCTTAGTGGAACAGATGGGAGACACAGGCTTACAACAAAACAGCATCAGCGCACTCAAGCTAGAGACAGACGTCCCTGTGCAATGCAATACAAAATAGGCCGAGGGATTGAGTCATAAAACACTCTGAGGTTGAGGAGGGAGGGCCGAGGGGGGTGTGAATGAGTAACACACTTGATGTGCAGAGCAGCAGAGCATGTTTAGAAATGACCCCTGCGGAGGTGAGGCCTTGACCTCGAGCCAGCCGCTGGAGCTCGGGTCACGTAGCTGCCACAGCCACTACGAATATCGTTCAATCCTTTCCTCGTTCCCGCCATCTGGTATTTGTACGCTGCCTCTGATGGGAAATAAATCACTAAAATCCTCCCTCTGTCTCATTTACTCTCTTTCTCTCTGCAGCTGAGGAAGGGATGAGTTCTAGTCAGCGAGGGAGTAGGACTGACCGCTTCAGCGCCACCAGACCCACACAGGGATGGGCCTCCTAGCCGGTCGTCCCCCAGCGCTCTCTAAATTGCCACTCTCTGCTGTGTAAT
Organism: Naso annulatus; assembly: GCA_029783625.1. Lineage (NCBI taxonomy): Eukaryota > Metazoa > Chordata > Actinopteri > Acanthuriformes > Acanthuridae > Naso > Naso annulatus. Next base: position 23,683,651 of record JAPZDX010000005.1, on the reverse strand, counting down.
AGTGGTCGTTGCACATGTTGGCATTCAGACATGGATAGGAGTGGGAGCGGATGACAGGAGCACAAAGGCGACTGCCACAGAGAAGTCAAGGGGATGCACAGATTTGCTTCTGGGATCAAAATGAAAACAGAAATCTGACCAAAGACTTTTGCACCTTACTGCCACTGCACGTCTCCCTAAATCAATGCTACATCCTCCAGAGTATGGGGTGCGTTAAATCCAAAAAGAGCAACTCTGCAGCTCAAAATGCAAACGCCACAGAAAAGATGGAGGCCAAAGCCAAGGGATCGAGGGGTGAGAAAGCCTACTTGGTTCACTCAGAGATTGGCTCACCAGAGAGTTCCCCTCAGGTCAACCCGGTTCTACTGGAGTATGCCCAGAGGCTCTCCGAGGAGATCGTGGTCCGGGCCGTGCAGCAGTGGGTGGAGGTAGACCGGCGGTACAGTGACATTCCCTACATTGAGTGTGACGTGCCATGACATGGGAAGGGGTGTCGGAGTGGAAAGGCTGGACCACGCTGAGACTGCCTCGACACTGGAGGTTGTGTAAGTGATTAAACAAGGCCGACAGTCTCAAACACCTTCACTCAGAGGGAATCCTTGAAGAATCTACCTGCGGCAAGCAGGAATATGAATGAGCTGCCAGTAATTCAGTTTTGACCTACTTTTGGATTGGATTATACTTGGATTGAACCTAAAAACCCTCCTCCAAGGCGACCAAAGCACTCTGATCCGGTCTACGTTTCTGTGTTATCTGTGTCAAAGCTGGTGCCTTGCTGAAGCAGAATGTCTTCAGTTGGATATCACCTTTCACAGACCTTATTTGTCCCCTCTCCTGGTAGGCGTTGGCTCTCTTTGGCTGGACGTACAATGCAAAACAAGAAATCCTATCAGATATGGCCTGGAACTGTAACGTTCTTGCCAGTGAAAGTTTGCCCCGTCCAGTGATGCTGTCCCAGGGCCAAAATCCTCTCCTCTTACGGCGGAAGTTATTATTAGATCCCATCTTTTGGCGAGGGCTCACACTTAAAAAAAACCCCACTAGTGTCATCAGGTCAGAAACACGCCCAGCTGTCTGACTCCTTCTGGTCTGATGAAAGGCTCCACGGACTGAAGTTCTCCCTAATGGCCTCCCTGGAGATCCTGTGGCTGAGCTGCAACCAGGAGCATCACTGCTATTAGGCAGCCTCGACCGCAGGCCTCTATCCAGCAGGCAGGGTCTTCAAAAAGGGGCCAGGAAATGTACATACAAATCATGAACGTCTTGCACTCCAGGATATTCTAACACAAGTCACAGCTTGGGAACCTTGACATCAGGACCCAGATCACGGGGGAACTGCTGGTTTCAGCCACCAAGAAACCCGAGCGTGAGAAAGGATTGACACACTTAAAAAAAAAAAAGGATTTATCTTATCAACAGAGATGATGTTTAATGATACTGGGTTTTTGCTAAAATGTTGTAGGCCTAGCTCATCAACATTGTCATTGTACAAATCCTAACCGGTAAATACTGCCCTACAGCTGCCCTACAGAAGACAACGGAACAAATATGCAAAGCTGGAAACGCATGACATTTCAGTCCATATGTCTTCTTCAAAAAGTGCGGTGCTGCTTCATAACAGACGGTAACGATAAATACAAAGTGACAGAGTAGATATATTTGGAATAGAGGTTCACAACCGCCAAAGTCCTTAATGAATGTTCCTCGGGGCCCAACACTGTTTAGGTGAAATGTTTTATACTGTGTGATTTATACCAGAGGGGACACTGTGCAGGTCTGGTCTTTGTTCACTGGACAGAGGGGGGAGCGTAGCTGCAGGCTGGGGCCTCACAAGTCAGATTGTCCAGATCTGAGCACAGGAACTCTAACTGATGTCATCGGGATTTACCCAAATTCAATCACATCACTAGCTAGGCTCTGCAGAAGAGCTCTGACGACACTTTTACTGCCAAACATACGAATAGCGTCGTATCAATTAGATAAGAACCATAACAGCAGGAAGCTCTAACCGTGAGAATACTTCGACAAAAGCTGATAAGCCATATGAAACAGTGTGAGGGTCTTCTCTCCACTTGCCTTTTCCCCAGGTCTTCTACTGTAACAGAAATGGTGTTTCAGTATTGACATAAAGCTGTCCACTACCAAACATTGTATGAGGAGGTGAAACCATTACAGATGCTGTTTGGGTGCTCTCTGAAACTGCGAAACCTCTGTTTACTCTAACATTTAGGTAAACTGGTTGGTGATGAAGCATCCGAGAGGTTTCTTGAAAGAAACATCACGTGTGCAAGAAAATATCTAAAAATCAACACACAAAACATAACTTGCACTAATCTGTGCAAAGAGATGACTCTCTTGGGGTTTTTCCACAAACATGTTGTGATTCCCTGATGATTAGAGATGACGTGCACCATATCCCTAATTCTTAATCTGATGCCATTTGTTTTGCTTTAGATAAAAATGATAAATCTCACTGTTGTCTGAAAACTGTGTCCTGTGAACGTTTGGACTTTTAAACCCAAAAGGCCTGTTTCAGTAGCACAAGGAAAAAACTGTGGCTGTGTGAAAAAATGTGATGTTTGATCAATTCATGCCATTAAAGGTGCACAATTTTCTTTACAGTTCACATGCTGGAGGATGTTTTCATTGGATAGGTTGATTTTAATATTAAGAATACTGACACCAAACTGGGTGTCTGTCTTTAAGCTGCACATGTTGCCAAGCATGAAGTCCAGCTCTGCCGTGCAAAATATTGTCTTCATTCAGGAAAATTTAATTTTTAGAAGTTCTCTCTCTTTAAAAAATTCACAATGGATTCAGTTCTATGCTGGTAAACAGGTCTTGCACTCATCAAACAAAAAAAGCAGTGAGTTTGATTTTTCTCTTTGGAAAGACATAAAGGGACTCACGGCCCTGCAAGGAGTTAAAGATGTGAACGCCTTTCTTCATTCAAATATCAGTCTTCCAGTTTAACACTCACTGAAAAGCATCAGTACTTCCTTTTAAAACTAGTTTTTAAGGCTCACCCATTTAAAATAATTTAACAACAGCAGCTGTTTACATAGTGGAGGAGAGATGCTGCTACAGTGGTCCGACTTTTACTGTTGTTATTGCATGACTGGGTTTTATCACATTTTTGATCAAGTTCGATCAAAGATATTCCATTATTAAAACAAGATCCCCCCACTGTACGCTGTGCCAATGGTGTGAAATGGTAAATACCCTTCCTGTCTCCTAAGTG
>JAPZDX010000005.1:23659074-23672747 GCA_029783625.1 Naso annulatus | reverse complement strand
CGTGAGCGTCCTTGGAAGTTTGCATATATGAGGCAGTGAGTGCACACAGTCAATTGATCAGAGGATGAACAGATTTGCATGTAGGCGGCAGACAAAATGATCAAACAAGTAACTTCTGCACAAAATACTAAAGGTTGGGGTAGGCAGGTTATTTTTCGTCATCGGGCAAAATCCCCATTAATCTTTCAGCATTTTGTAATTCAGGCGGTCTGAAAGAACTCTAGACTAATGCTCCTCTCCTTGACTCAGTTTTCAGACTGTGACGGACACTTCTGGCCAATCACAGGCAAGGGTGGACAGGCCATCTGGCAAACCCGGCACTGTCCGACAGGTAGATTTTTTTTTTCTTTTATGGAACTGGCTTGCCGGCCCAGCATTGGCCTGATGGCCCATCAGATGAGGGGAAATCAGCCCATCGGTGCATCCCATTGGTTTATACAGCTGTCACTCACTCACAGGCTGTCAATAACTTGGGCCGGACTTTCAGTTGCAATGTCATATTAATGAGCCAGGTGACTGACTGAAAATTGAGGTGAATAAGTAACTGCTGAAAAAACATCCATGTGGCGCTAAAAAGCAGTGTGTTAAAAAAAAAAAAAATCCCTTGAAGCAGGGCTGCAAAACACACTAAACTTACAGATTTATTTGGTAGACCAGGAGAGGAAGAGGGACAGTTGGCCGTGAACTGAAAATACGGCTCTACTTTGTGCTGGTTTGGCATAGATGAAGGTCCGCATACGGACACGTGTGGATATTTGAGTGTTGTCATATGGTAAGTGAAGTCACATCAGATGATTCCGACGAGCATGAAGCCACCAAAAAGAGCAGCTAGACATCAGGGACTTGCTCACCACCAAAGTGTAAATAACAGGTAGTTACTGTAAATGCACCCAAACCTCATAGCAGGTCCCGTTAGATAAAAATAGTCCAAATCCTCCTTGAAATCTGCAGGGTGAGAGCTGAATTTGAAAGTTAAACGAGGTGCTGTAAGATTACACTATGTTGTGTTCACAGTGTGCTTACATAGATGAGGAAAGATGAAGGTCAATAAAACGTCATCATGATATGTTCAAATGTAACATTTATCTCGGAAAACGTGGCTTTCGGTGAGAAACTTTGTTACATTCCTGCACATTCCAGTTCATTCCCCAGTGTTGTGCCCGGGTCTCCTCCCTGTGTGTCTCTCTCTCTCCTAGGGGCAGATCCTGTGAGTGGGCTGCAGCAGCAGGTGACACACCTGATCTTCATTCCTCATCAGCAGCAGTACTTCAGCCTGGTCTCCGCAGTCACTTCTCATTAGATCGTAAAGTCTCCCATGCGGTACTTTCGCTCCGACCAATTACTCCTTGAGTTTATTTCGAGCATTCTTTGTGATATTTGCCTGTATCTCCTCGTGTTTTCTGTGATAAGCCAGTTGCTCATCCTGCCTCTCTTCTCCCTCCACCTCAGGACAGCTTGTTCACCTGCTCTGCTGGCCACTCACTCTACATATCAGCCCCTCATCGTCTCCCTGTATTTTCCCCCTCAACTCTGCGTCTCCCCAGCCTCAAGACTCTCCCCAAACTCTCCCTCTTAAGTCTCTAATGATAAATTAGACTATAGTTTGGGATTCAGAGCAAGTTGGTTTTATAATATCTTATACACTCAATAAATAGAACAGCTAGTTTAGACATATACTGTACATACTCTGTAATATAATGGTTTCAGAGGTTATCCTCATATTGGCTATTTATGATGGAATTATTGATATTTAGCATGACCTGTTGCATTCGAGCACTGGTACAAGGGTTGTATATCATCTGCAGGCTCGTCTCGACGATGTTGTCAGGTGTTGTGTCCTTAGCAATGTTGAGACAAATCCTTCTTCCTTGGGCGACAGTATTGTAGGTAGGCTACACATGATTAAGGCTGCAAGAATGGTGAACTGGTAGGTGGTGTCCGACTGATTGTGGTGGGCCAGTCTGGGCCAAAACTGTCAGGGCCCATTTTTATCCCAGTCTGCCACTGACCACGGGTCATTTCAGAGAGCTCGTGCTCTTATTGGCTGCACTACACTGCACTTCTTAGTGACAGGTGACGTGGCTACAAGCTCATTGGCTGTAGAAACAAGTGACGTGCCTCACGCTCTAAAACTGGCCTTTAGACTTGACAAGCTGAGATGCAGGCGACACCGTCAGCCGGCTTGAGTTGAGCTGGGACGGACCAGTTTACACCGCTGCAACTTTCCCAGCAACTGTTTGGTCTCATCGTGAATCTTTGGTGCAAACTTGACTTAAAAGAGAGAGAGCATCAATAAATGACATAGATCGTGAGCTGGAGCAAAAACAGGGAGGGTGCAGCGAGTTGCTTCCTTAGAAGTTTCATGCTACAGCTAGCTGGATTTCCAGATGTTGTCCACTCCAGCTCAAAAATCATTTCTTGACTGTGCGTCTTTATTTCAAACCAAGTATTTTTAAAAAAAGATAATCAAAATGTTCAAAGACCACCTCATTAGCAGCAAGTAAGCAGGCAACACAGAGAGGAGAGACATCAGCTGTCTGGTCAGGTTACAGTCTCTTTCTGGCCACAAAACCAGCGTGATGAAAAGATTTTCATCCTGATGGGCTTCAACAAATAATTCAAGTACGATAATATGCATATATGACTACAGAACTGCAACAAACCATCTGGATTAAAGTGACAACAGGCTAGTTTATGTCAAAATGTCAGCTGTAATTCGTTGGTTGTTGGAGATTTGTTACTAATCTCCTCAGCGCCTCAGGAGGAGCCATCTGTCTACAAGAGTCAATTAGCAACAGAGCAAACTATAGCTTAGCACTTTGGCAAAGGCCACTTACACTCGAGGAACTGGCTCAGGCAGGAAAACACCAAAAAAAAGCTCTTGATGAAGTGTAGTAATGGTATATGCCATTGCATGTTTCTCTTAATACCACATGATGCCAATGATGTTTGTAGTTTTCAAGAATCGTACAGTTATGAGCCTCTTCTTTCACGTTTAACGTTGAATTTGAAATTAAAACCCACACAAGCAAATGGTCCTTTCCAGAGCTACAACTTTTTTTGAAAGCAATAAAATCTATATCATTATAAAAAAGAATTCTTGCTCTGATCTCTCCCCTCTGGATGATTTATTTTATTTCTAATCCTCCTTAAAAGGCTCAAACAAAATGACTGCATCTGTGGGAAAACTGCAGCTGAGCTACAAATATACAAGCGCACAGTTTTCTCACCATGATGTTTGTTTGCTCTGTAGTCGAGGATTTATGTGCATTTATTTTGCTGTTAACAGTCACACAGGATGTGCAGCAGATCTGAAGAGCTGCGTCTTTCAGTTTTAATCAGAATCATGATAATAATCCTATTAATTATTTTGATTTATATTAGAATGTGGAAAATGTTTCCAAAAAAATCTTGTTATTGGTGTAATAAAGTTTTAATAATTCATTGTGTCATTTTGTTGGGGCAGCAATATTTTTTAAAACAATAACTCAACATGTTGAGATGAAAGTGACAATTCAAGTCCCTGAGTTTGTGGTCCAAATTAAAAAATCAGAAGACAAATTTTGTTAAGAAGGAGCAAAGACCATCGTGTTCACATGCCTGCTTGGTATTTTTAGCATCACTTGAGCCTCCGGGGACTCGACGTCACCTGGTTGATCCAACACTTTGGTCTAGACTACAAAATCTCCACAAATACTGGGTTTCCAGTAAATTTTATAAAGACGTTTGTGTCTCCAGAGAGTCAGTCCTGCTTTCTCTGACTCTGAGGAAAAGGACTTGGTGATACTCTGAATCTTTCTCTCCTGCTTCACTTCACACTCTTGTTTTTCAGGTAACCACACTGAACATGTCGACAGTTAACGTTTCACCCATTTTCATCAGACTGAGGTCATCTGTCATACAACTCGTTTGTCCCTCTGTTTTAGTTTCTTTCACAGTTTCCATTGCAGACAGACCTTGTGTCTGTGAATGTGTATGGATCAGTTCCAGCTGGGTCTGCTACTGAAATCACTCCTCCTACATAATTGATAATCTGAGATACCCGCTCACGCTGATGAGAGCTAGCCAGTCCCATCCCCCCACCCCTCCATCGAGGGAACTGGTGCAGCTGGACAGTCTTACCGATGGCGGTCTCTGGCATGGCAAACAGTGTCTTCTCAGTGGCCACTCTGAACCGTCCGTGAACTGACACACCAACACCCTGCAGACGGAGGAGAGCAAAATAAATAAATAAATAAACATGTGAATCAATGCTGTGGTGAGGAGAGGGGGAAGCAGAGGCCCAGGCTGGGCAGAGAGAATCCACAGAGGGGAAAGCAGGGCACGGAGGCGACATTAATAACTGTCGCCTCTACAGAGATGCACTGAGCTCAAGTCTGGGATGGAAAATGTTGACTGAAAAACAAAAAACAAAAGTAAACCAGGCCAACCATGTGTGAGTGTGTGTATTTATGCATGTGCGTGTGTGTGTGTGTGTGTGTGTGATTTATGCCTGTGGTTCCCAGTAGGGAGAAAAGGTGAAGGCTAATGAGCAGTACGAGCTAGAGGACATTTCAAGCACAGTTGTGTTTGTGTGTGTGTGTGTGTGTGTGTGTGTGTCCGATTATAAGGTTACCATGGAAACAACATTTTTAACATAAGCAAAAAATGGTGTAGACACACAGACAGGTGCATACCTGACAGGTGAATGACCACGAAGATGATTTATGAAGAAATCAAACTTTAGAGAATTTTTAGAACATTCATAATTTTCAGGGTAAAAAAGTTTCAGTAATCATTTATGATTCTCAAATCAGTCTGAGTCCAGATGAGAATGAACATAAGTAAACCTGAAAGAAATACAGCCACATAAACAAACACACACACACACACACACACAAACACACACACACACACACACACAGAGAACAATAGTTGTGAATCACATCTTGTCTTCTCCATCAAACAACAAGCTACTCTCAAAAATAAGAATGATAGACAAAATTTTTTACTTTAAAAATCTATTTCTTTTTTTTAATCAAACTGTCCATTGTCCACATAGCAGGAGATAATGACGATGAGTTCTCATTTCATGTTTTACTGCAGTCTAATAGAAATGCAGGAAGAATCAATAAAATCTATTTATAACATGGGTGTCACCAAAATAAAAGCACCATAAAACAACAGTCATAAAGCAGGAGACACACAAGATGGATACTGTACTCAGCTCCAGATTAAAAAACATAATAAATTCTGTCCTGTAAGTAATCACATTACTTCACTGACCTTCAGTATTCTGGAAGATGTGTTATTAATTAAGCAACAATCATTGACCCACAGGCGAACATGTTGAGGCTGGAGCCCTTTATGTACCTGGGAGGAGGGTCACGGACTGTTCAGGTCAGAGAAAAATCCAATATGTTGGTGACTGAATGTCAGTGATTAATGACTGTGGCAGGTCATCAGATTAATCCCCTCAGGGTTCACATCCACCTGAGCTGAGGCAGGATGATGCTGGTGTTTGTTTCATTCATTCACATCTCTGGTGTTTGTCAAGGAGGCTCCGTCCAGGCACACTTATCTGCTTGTACAGCTGCACATCAGCAAAACACTCAAAAAAAGGTCTACAAATTTGGATTCTTTAGTTTTAAATTCCTAATACAATTAGTGATCAAAGATCCTCCGGGACACTGAAGGTGTGATTTCAAGTATTTTAAAATAATTTCTTTTATAATGGTTTATAAGAATATTTTTAAAGAAATATTTTGACATTTGGGTAAAAAGCGTACTTGCTTATTTAAGGAGAAATAAATGAGCTCACAGATACCACTCTGACACCTCTCTGTTAAATACAGATAGCAGACAATTAGCTTAGCATTGAGACTGGAAATTGAGGAAACCAGGACCAGGCTGGCCTGGCTGTGTCAAACTGCTAAAAAACAAAGTGTTTATAAAGTGTTATATAATAATAATAATAAAGTGCACTTTCTTATGTTCGTTTCTTATGTTTGTTGCTCAAAATGAAAAGTAAAAATTTGAAATTGTGGTTTGACAGGGGATCATTTTGTAGAATATTTTTTGCATATTTCCTAAATACTGACATTAAAAAGGGCCACAGAGAATTTGTTTGTTGCACTGCTACAGCTGGAAAAAACTGGACAAGTTCCCCATTATTACATGTATTACGGTGATCACTACAACCAGCCAAATAGTAGTAACTTTGAAGCTAACACGGAAAGCTTCCAAGTTCAAGTTTCTTTGTTTAGAGACTAGAGGGAGCATTTCCAAATCTGTGACAAAATTGATTTAAAAATCACTTTTACATGATTTCTGGCTACAGAAACTGATGCCTGATATTATTCAGCAAACAAACGACAACAAACACTGCTACCAAATTATTTAGCTAGCTCTTATTAGCTAGAAGAAAAGGAAAAACTTCTTAGCACAAAAAAAACAAACAAACAAAAAAACATTTGCCCAGAAGCAAAACAAAGCTCTGGTAACACACAGCAGAGGAACTTATCATCAGCTAAAATCATGTTTTTGCTGCCCCCTAATGGCTAACATTCTCATCTTGCTGCAGTGGTGTGGATAAAAAGCAAAAAAACACTGAGTCTCGAACCAACAAGCCAGTCACCGAGTGCTGCTCCATGTGAAGTCACACTGTGTGCTGTGGAGGGCATTCACATTAAGGAAAGGTCAGAAATAAACAAGTGTGAGGAGGAACACGGTCCACCATAAACAGGAAACTCTTCTGTGTTACAGGTGTCCTCTCTTGAAGCACTGCACAAAGCTTAAGGCTGGAAAGTAAGAACTCAAAGCTAGAAGGCACTACCACTGAGAAACAAACACATCAGCCTAGACCCAGGGGAAAACTTTCACACTAACTTGTGCTATGGAGCAATAAATATCCTTACTGGCTCCTATGACTGAAGAAGGAACTTCATTACAGCAACAGAATTAGTATTTATCAAACAGGTGAAAACATCACACAAGAAACAAAAGAAAACAGGAAACAAACAAATGGTGTGACAATTCAAACATTAACATGCTAAAAAAAAAAAAAGAAGCTTTGTAACTTCAGACTGCAATGAGGCTGCAACCACAGATTATTTTCCATTCTGTTGGATCAATATTGTTTAGTTCACTCTGTGAGAACAGACATTGTTCATTCTATGTAAATAGTGACAAATGCACACTGAAATTTATTATCTGCGGATGTGAGGTTACTCATTGTCAATGCTACCGTCACAACAGCTTACTGAAATATGGACTAGTTATTAAATATCAACCTAAAGCTGCTTTTCAGCTCAGAAAACATCTGAGAGACAGTTCTGTGTACATATACATACAGTCAGAGATGCCAAACAACATGTGGTGAGTCAGTGACTGTGTGCTGACCTTGCTGGTAGCAAACAGAGAGCAGAGCTTTGCCTTGAGGCTGTGTGACAAATGACCACAGAGGATTTAAAATATCTGATCGCAGGAGACTAAACAGACTTCTGCCAAGAGTAGACGCTCTTCGGATGAACCAGATCCCAAAACAAAAGAGGCAAACAAAAGAGACAGACTGAGACTTTCTGTTAGCTGAGGACATGAGGGAAATGATGTCTGTGCTTTGGCAACATGTCAGAGCTGAAGGCAGAGCAAAGACGGGCTTCACTTTCTTATAAATCACATTAGCTTTGCAGAATGGAATGAGCAAAGTAATTCATTTTTTCATAATTTAAAAATGACTTCTGCTGAGCAGTTTTTATATGCTACAAGACACACCACGGGCAAAATAAGCATTAAACATCATGGCAGAGCATTTCCATCATACATATGCAGTGCACAGATTCAGACAGAGTTTCATACTTAGCATAAAGAACCAACCCCGTCATCCTGCGAGTGGAGCTATGATGAAACAAAGGGAAGCCAAGTTTAGCTTCTTATAAGCTGAGTTTCACTTTTTTTTCAAAACAATGGCAGAGACGTGCTCTGATTTCAGCTGCAAAGTTGCAAAAGGAGAAATGGGGACCTTTCCACATAGCACCTGACCGATATGGGGTTTTGGGGGCTGATGTTGATTCAGGTATTCTGATATCCAGTAAATCAGCTGATATTATACTAATATATCAGCTGAATGTGCTTATCAAATACTTGTGAACTGTGACAAAGATATGTAGTGAAGGCAGAATATCTTATATTTTATCAAACTTTATTCCAAACATCAGTGCACTGAACAGCGAATATTTCACTTAGTTATTAGACAACAGACTGCCCTCTGCAGGACAAACTGTGCGATTGCACTTCTTAGTTGTGACTAGCAGCTCAACAGGTCGCTCTGTCGGTCAGTCGGTTGGTTGGTCTACAAAAATTTCCCACTCTTTTTGGCCAGACCAAAACAACCGTAGCACAATAACCAATAAATAACACGCACATATTCACAAACTCACCAGCTGAATATGGCTTTGAAGTGATGCTACAGTAAGAGAGCTAGCTTACATGGCTGCGATGCTCACCTCTCCACTAGGACTAAAAACAGACTGCTCTTTCTTTAAACCAGCCAGCAATTCTCGTGTCCTCTCTGCTCTCAGTTGTCCTTGTTCTTGTAACTCTCGGTATGATGAGTCTGATAGTGGTGTTTAAGGTTGTGCTCTTTCAGCACATTTCTGCGCTAAAAAAGTACACACCAAGCACAAGTATACACCAAGCACACTGGTTTCCAATTTACCTCAGTAAAAAGATAAGAAGTGGTCCATTTTTCTTGGATAACTGACACTCTGTACTACATTTTCCACTGGCAGCTCCTGCGTGCAACACTCAATTAGCTTGATGTGTTGTTTTGATATGAAGCCTACAAGTCAGTGCGCGGGGTGAGGGGTGTCCGACTCTCGCATTAGGGCAGCACCCCTCGTGGATAGACAGGAGAAGTGCACTCCATTCAACACTTCACAAATCATCCAAAGGACTGGACTGGACCCCCTGGCGGGCCGCATCCAGTCCAGAGGGCACATGTTTGACACCCCTGTGCTAGATGATAACTAATATTAGCCTGCCAAGTTTAAAAATATTTCAGGTCAAATGCTAACAGGAGATATTATGTGACTTAGAGTTGTTGATGAAGCAAGTAATTTGTCATTTTTTTAAATGACATTCATTCATGTCACATATCATTACGCCTTATATCCTTTTAAGAACCCTGATACAGTAGAATTCAATAATGTAGATAAGCAAATGCACGTTATGCTAACTGCAAACAGTCATACCACTGTAACCCATTAAACCAATAACACAGCTGTCTCATTCTACACTGACATTTTCAGTTCCATGTACGTAAGGTTAAGATCAAGCAGTTCCTCTTATCTTCACCTATTATAACCAAATGAGTCATAAAACATGGAGTGCACTTAAGCGATAAGATAAATGAACCTTGCACATGGTAGCAGCTGTTTCTTTCATACTGTACATGAGAAAAATAAACAGTCATTTTGTAATGATCACTGGACGCAGTCGGAGGACTGAGGGGTCGTTTCACCTCACATTACCTGAGTTTCGCCATAAAAGCAGTGGAACATTGTTCCCTGCTGGCGTGCAACCACCGAGCACCATATAAGAACATGTCTCCACATCCTGCTGTAAACAATGGAAATGAGCAAAAGTGTGCAGACGAGCATGTTTATAGCTGATGCTTACAAACAGAAGAGGCTGCAGAATTTACAACCTGACTGAAACCGTTTACACTGGCTCAGAATGTGAAGGGCCTCTTGGAGAGCTCAGTATTACAGTTGGCTTAGTGAATATAAACCAAATATTGACAGAACAGGTGGAGTGAAATCCATTAAAACGATGCAGAGTAATGACATTACTTTCCCAGTGCACCACATCTTCTTTCCAAGCAAATAATGGGTTTTGATTCTGAAGAGAAAACCAACTTAGAAAAGCATGTTTGGACAATATAGACGCCTTCCAGTTTGTGTGAACAGACACAAGTGACATCTTGTCTGAAAATACACAACAGCTGTGTTGTGCAAAAACTATTTGCTTTCAAAACAAGCACTGCAAAAGCTCTGAAAAATGAGAGTCTTAATGGAGGGATCAAAATCTACCCAGAGGTCTTTTTTGTACTCACTCTTGTCTTCTCATTAGAGGATGTGGATTGTGGACATTAGCAAACAAGAGTTCTGTCCTCCAGGGGACAGAGATTACAGTTATACAACTCCAGACAAATATCCATCAACCGGAAGGCAACTGCCACCCCACCCTCATTACAAACTGACTTAAAAATGAGGCTGTTCTGAATGTGAGGGGCCGACTGTGTGACTGTAAATGTTTGAAATCTGGAGAAGAAACTTAAACATGTATAAAAGGAAAGAATCTGCTCAAAAGCAAAACACAAAACAAAGTGATTAAAGCTGAGGAAGGCAATGTCTGGAAATTAAGCTAGCTGTCGCATGAGACTTCTAAGGAAGCAACTCCGCTGCAGCCTCTACTCCCTGTTTTTACCTCAACTGTGGTTTTATTTCATTTGTTGTCCCTCTCTCTTTCAAGAACCCATTCAGACAGTGCAAGTTTCAAACCAAACCAAACACTTTTGTTGCGGTTCGGCTTTCCTTTTATAGACAACAGACAACTGCAAATGTTTGAAACTGGGTTCCAGAGTGCAAACTTTCAAAATCGCAACCTCCTTCTGGCTGTGTAAACTGGCAAACCGCAAAGCCTCGGACAGTGGTGACTACACTAATGCTAATGCTAATGCTAGTGCAAGTCAATGCAATCGCAGTAGTCACTACCAAAATTTGATTAGACACTCCACAGTGCGCCCAAAGCAAGTGGAATATGACGACATCCTACTGAGGCCAATTCGAGTGTTAGTATCATAATTTTAGACACCAAACTATGGCTGAATTTCTTTAATTTGTGGCTGCTCACGGCTTAGCAGCAACAGAAAGATAACATACTACAGCACTTTCAGTTGTTCATGTAAACATGGATTTTTCTTAAGACGCAAAGGAAAGACTGTTTTTAGCAGGGCTGCTCTCGTCTAAACGTGGCCTCAGTCCACGCTGCACCAAAGATTCACGATGGGAAAAAGCGGTTGCTGGGAAAGTTGCAGCGGTGTAAACTGGTCCGTCTCAGCTCGACTCAAAACGGCTGATGGTGTTGCCTGCAACTCAGCTTGTCAAGTTGCTAGAGGCCAGTTTTAGAACATAAAGCACGTCACTCGTTTCAACAGCCAATCAGCTCATAGTGACATCACCCGTCGCTAAGAAGCGCTGGGTAGAGCAGCCAATAGGAACACGCGCTCTCTGAAAAGACTGCTGACTGGCCGAAAAGTGTTTCTCACAGTCTGAATCCAGTGCCGAGGAGCGGAGCAGAAAACTGGAGTTCTTTCAGAGCAGCTGAAACAAACTGTCCCAGCTTTAAAGAGACTTCAGCATTCCCAGAACTTAATGCGAGGGATTGTAAACTCAGAGCAATTAATTATGGGCATAATATGAGATCCCACTGATTTAACAGATAGACAAACAGCACGCGCCTGTGTGTGTGCATGTGTGGTTGAAAACTGGCTAGTTCTATATATGGAAAAGTCCAAGAGCTACCAGAGTCCATGTTCCCAGATCTGCATGAACTTGGAACAGAACTCCCACGTTGGAACAAGTATCCTTGCGTTTGTGATAACAAACCACAAGAGACTAAAGACATTTAGTCAGTGAGTCTCACACACACACACACACACACACACAAACACACACACATTAAACAGCAAACACCCTGGTTTGCATCAACGTTAGTGTCCTTTCTCTGTGCCGACATGACATATGAGAGAGGTGTTTTTCAAACCCCTTTGTTCTCAGAGCCATAAAGTCCAAACAGAGTTTTGTGTGATAAGCAGATAAACATCTCAGCTCTTACGTTTCTCTGCCGGGGAGTGGAAGTGACACATACCACAGCACATGGTGCAATGTACATCAGCAACAAGCACTCAGCTGTCCCCTTACATCCATTACTGCACGCCACACTGCATTGTGTTCCAGTTTTGTTCTGACAAATAAATTATAGCGTCTGTTTCTCTTGGAAAGGAAAATGATGTGGGAGTGTCATCATCATGGCTGTCTAAACACTGCAAACAAGATCTGTCCAACAGCTTCTATGATTCAACCCTCTGAGAATTTCCCTGTGTGAAATCTATACTAGTGACAAAAAAGGTAATACTCCTACGGCATGTTTTGGTTAAAGACAGTAACCAAAACATGCCATAAGAGTAAAAACAAAACATACACTTATACAAAATTAATGGACATGTGTGGTGGTGACTGTCTGCAGAGCTCCACCTGCTGCCTAGATTTTGATGTTTTGGTTTCCTCCAGCCAATGACAGCGCAGAGTGAGAGTGAATAAAAACATCGTGACTGGACGCCATTCAGACTGCAAATAATTGGGAATGTGGACGTAGCAGCGAAGAAAAGGAAATATAGTCCTATGAGGTAAAACTAGCACTGAAGGAGAGGCTGCTGATGAAGAGCGATGCAGAGTAGGTCTGCTTTCTGTTGGACAGGCAGGTGCCAAACACCGGCGGTTAGCTCGTGCTAGCTTGCAAAATTACCGACTTTTCCATTAAAACAGATGTAGTATTCCTATGTAGCTGGCTGTGTAGGAACAAGCAGTATAAATACACCCTATGTAGAGCTGGGTGATACAGCAATCGTGATCTCGATTTGATCACAATTCTGTAGTTTTTCACGTTGGTCAGGAGTCAGGATTACAAGTAACGGCAAATGCAGGGCCAGAAGTTTTGCTTACAAACGGCGGTGGTCGGCTTAGCTGTGGTTCCCGGTTCCTCAGAATGATTTTGTTTTGATTTATGAATTATTAAATCCTAAGAATTACATGTAGAGTAAATGTGTTTTGTAAAATAACTGCAAGCTCTGCAAAAGTAAACAAAATCAAATTCCAAAAAATATATTCAGGTGAATTCATGTGATACTGTGTTGTGACAGCCAATCAGTGTTGACAGTCTCCCGACATCACTGACATCCTGAAGGCACGAACGTCTCAGTGAATGGATGTTGAATCAGACATGGGAGCCAAAACAGTGCTGTGTGAACATTCTGAGCTCCTACTCCATGACTTTAAATACCACGGCATTATGTAAACACAAACATGATGTGGTTAAGTTTTCCAACGTTTCTCGGACCTCCACAACTGATTCAGAGCAGCATAAATGGTTATATCGGCCGTAGTTAATGACAGAAAATGCCAAGTCCCCCCTCCTCTGAACGTGATCATATAAGCAGTTAAGTCCGACTCGCTCATGATGCTTTCATTTTTCTTTACAATACTACATTGTTAAAGCAGAGGGGAAAAAGATGCCAAATGTTTGCTGTGTTTAGTTAATGTGTGTGTATCCATGGAACTGAACGGAGCAGCAAACAGTGTGATTCTGTTGAGAGAAAAATGCATTCAGAGTCTGAGCCTAGAACTGCAACAGACAGAATGTGCACTGATGCATGATGCAAACGATCTCTTTGTAATGGCGGATTGTGGACACACTTTAATCGCTCACAGTCCAGTACTGTCATATCACACACCCCTAACGCTACGATACTTCTGGTGGCGTTGAGGTCAGGAGGAGGGGTCCGGACGGCGTCCCGGGACGCGTGCTAAGGGAGTGTGCAGACCAGCTGGCTGGAGTCTTCACTAAGATCTTCA
>JAPZDX010000005.1:23504870-23522094 GCA_029783625.1 Naso annulatus | reverse complement strand
ATCATTGTCTTGTGTTGTCAGGGGCTGTTTATTGGTGTGCACCAGCTCTAATATTATCCTGGCTACGCAGGTTATACACTAGAAAAAATAATTAGATCAAGCTGCAACCTTCAGAGCTGAAAAATTAAAGACAAGAAGGAACACCAGAAACTGCAGTTATTCGAATGACCACTTGAGGCTATGGTCTGACTGATATGAGATTTTTAAGGCTGATACCAATACTAGTGAACAAGAAAATTCTGATATCCAGTCTATCTGAGTCAGAGGTTGCGTCAGACTTTGATTGTCCTTCATTTTGATGGACAGGGACAAAATAATCAATTACTATCCGTTATTTTAATTTTATTTTTTAATACGATAAGTTGGAATAGTTTTCATTCATTCATTTTAATTTTAATTAAAGAAAACGTATCATCCTTTAGATGAAGCATTTAAGCCGTGGCATAAAGAGAAAGGTTGAACAGCTGACAACCACCATGCGCTCACTTTTCATACAGACACACGTCGCTCACTGTGTTAAATACGACACTTCCCTTTTTTCGCTGAACTTTTCCTGCTGCATGAACTTCATAAAACGCCACACTAAGCAGATGAAAGATTTTTCCCACACAGTAACAGCGGAGGCCACCAAAAACATTGTGCCATTGTGTATAATATTACATTGTGTATGCTATTGCATTTAAATTATGAACAAACCACTGACAATTTTTTTTTACTGAATTAAAGTGAGCTGAGCTGCTATGGCCTGAACTCAAACCTTCCTCCTGGTTCGTATGGAATCAAACTGTGTGATCTATGTGTGATCAAATGCACCAAGCGTGATCGCTGCAGAGGCGATCGTCATCAGGTTTTGTGTTTTCCTCTCGGACAGACGACTTCTCATCGCCGTTTTAGTTTTGTTCTGGTAGCTGAAGCCGCACTCTGCTGCTACACTGGACACTGAGATTTCCAGTCAGTAGCTGATTAATTTGACAAACTCACCACCAACTGGACAGGGATGTGAACTACATTCAGTCAAAATGACGGACGGACTTCAAAAATTTCCATTGTTAATAAAAAAGGTCAATGATAGAGAACATTTGGTTAACACGACCTGTGATCTGAATGTGTTTATCAGATACTTGTGACAGAGATATATAATGGAAGCAGGATGTTTTACATGTCAACAAACTTGATTGTGCTGCACAGTAAACACTTCAGTTATGCATCATTAAGAGCATGACCTCTTTAAGTCCCAGCAGCCTCTAGCTGTTTGTTAGCAAGGTGAACGCTCTCCTGCTCCACCCTCTTTTCCAAATATTGTCACTTCTGGCTCCCAAAAAACCAAGATGGCGACGACCATGATGCCAGAAATGAGTGACATCAGTGGCTCCATCCACCGTACGATCCACTGTCTCATCACTGATCCGTTTCGTAACTATCACTTTGCTATCACTTTGACGCCAGCTTGACCTGTAATGGCCTTCATGTGTTCATGTTTTCTGATTCTTAGCTGATAAATGTTCAGCATACGTAGCAACTTAAGTTCCATCCATCTTTCATGTTTTCTTTCGTTTTGGAGTTATTTCTACACATTAAGCCTGTGAAGCTGTTTTTATAATAAAGTATTTGAATCGCGAGTATTATTTTTCCTAGGAGCAAAGCATTACAACAGCTTTAGTGAAATAAATGGTTCACTGCGATTCCTTATCTGCCCTGGAAGGTTGGGCTCCCCTCGGCACAGATAACGGTGATAGAGTCAACGGTCTCTGGTTTGATAAGGGGCCTTTAAAAAGTGTTAGATGAAACAGAACAAGCTGATTTTAATGGCTGTGTTATCAGTTAGCAGCTCCCTCCACTGCAACACTGTTACATATCACTTCGCTGAATAACATTCCTGGGATCTCTTTGTCTTTTTGTGTGATTGGCGTGTGTCCTATATTATGAACAAGCTCCACCGTGGCCAATCCTTTAACACCCGCCAACCGCATTCTGAAGTTTAGACTCAGACTGGTATTTACAGGAAACTATACTGGCATACTTAAGGTCATGACACTCATTCATGCTTATCCAAAATCAGTGTAAGCCGTCAATGAAAGCCTTGCTAGTTAGAGGAAATCTTAATGGCACCATCAAAATTAAAATTTATTCAATACAGAACAAGTGCTAAAATTCTTGTCACAACCCCCATTCATAGTTTTTCCCTGCTGAACCCCCGAGCTTTGTGGGACAAGTGAGAGATTTAATTTCGTTACAGTTTCAGCCTTTAAGAAAAAGACATCCTGCATCACATGACATGGCGTTATACACACAGTCCCAGACAATGATGTGCTGTTATGAAACTTTACAATCTGCATTAAGGTGAATTAGCTGCAAGTGACTTATCAGCTCTTGTAAAAGAAGCATCTGCCAAAATGTGTCACACAGAATTTTCAAATACTTTGTGAAATTGAAAATTGTAAAGGTTGTTGAAGGCTTCTCAGGTGTGAGAAATTAGAAATCCAAATCAGTCCGAGTCTGGCAGGGTTCTCATCACAGCCAGACCTTTCAAAATATCAAAGTTAAATGAATTTAAACTAAAACAAAATTGTTTTAAATGAATTTAAATGCAGCTCATTAAGCCAGCTGATCCAGTGCTTTGTCAGAGAGGTGGCTCATGTGTCTGAAAGGGGACTGTTGCATGTTGTAGTTGTTACAGGACCTGACTAATATATTGTTTTGCCAAGTGTTTTATAATCACATACTGTGATTTTCTTGCTCTCTAATATTGGTATAAGCACCGGCCCCATCTCCATCAGCCTCAGTTTGTCACACCTTTGAAGCTAAACGTCTTTCTCTGCCTTGTTGTGATGTGGCCTAAGATGCAGGTGAATGTGTTGAGCTCGTGGTTTACTGCTTTGCAGACAGATCTCCATCCGTCCTGGCCTGTGTCGGTTCGGTTCGTCGCTCTGATTGGTTGTAGTTCTATCCAGTTAGAAGCATTTGTAATTGAAAATGAACGGAGAAGCACCAGCCCGGGCTGGTTGGGACGAGAATGGACCGATGGAACATCAGGGACCATCAGTCCCAAACTTTGTTGTGTTCGCCGCAGTTGTCTTAATATACTTTCATTTTTCTTTATCACTGTAAAAGTTTTACATTTATCAAACAAAACAGTTCACAGAACAAAGGTACCCTAAGCACTGTGAGTCATCTGTTGTATAATTCAAGTCTGTTCAAGTCTGAGAAAAAATCCAACAAATCAAGATGAGGGAAACGTGTTTGCTTCACATGATCTCAGACTCTGGCCAAACATTTGAATTTCCATGACTCTTTTATCTGCTGGGGAAAGTCATGTGACTCTGTTTGCTCGGCGTCTGGGTGGGTCTCTGCCATGTTGACTGGAGACAAGCAGACATGAAAGAAAAAGGAGGACAACCAGTAAACAGTGAATACATTCCTGCTTTCAAACTGCAGCCTGTAGCCAAAATAATGACAGAGTGCTGCATTTTATCAGGGGACACCAGATCCTATGATTTGAATGGCACTGGGTTTTTTAACCAGCAGATGGGGACATTGACTTTTTTTTACATTTTAACTGTGAATTACTCCCATGATTCCTCAAAAATGCCCATGAATTTAAAACATAGTAGGCAACATAAATTGCTGTAAAAAAAAATTTAAGCGTTACATTATAAAAATTTAATAGTTTACTTGAGTTGTTTGTCAGACAAAGTTTAATCTGCAATGGTGGCCATTCATTCATTCATTCTTTCAATCATTCATTATCTGTAACCGCTAAATTTTCACAAAACTAATTAATGACACAAAGGCCAACTTTTTTTCTGCCTGGGTATTTGGTATTTGACTATATGTATTTGACTGTCAGATCATTCCTTGTTAAATTTAAATAGCTTCTGATATAGACTTAAATTGTGTTTTTTTGTCACTCCCACACTGAGACTGTGACTCATCTATTCTGGAAGTACCTGCAAGATATCAGGATAATATCATTTGTGACTTTCAGCTTCTCTTGGAAAAAGTGCTTTTTGGGTTCTGACACACAGACGGGCATATCTGCTGGAAAAGAGTATTTTGTGATCAGTCTGGTTATACTTCTTGCAAAGTTTTATATATATTAGTATAAATTTGCTACAGTTAAACTATTTTTTTTGTTTTCTCGAAAGAAATTGAGTTATACTTTAAAACAATAACAGCTGCAAAAAACTAAAAAGCTGCTAAAACTGCAAGACTGTACTTCCATTTTAATATTTTAAATTGAATTTTATTTAAGTTGACCCCTGGCATATTTCATGTTTGTTTAGACTATCTTTATTTTTTTGTTAAATATACTAATTTTACTGTTTATCGCCTCGATTGTATAGTTACGGTTTGTTTGTCAAACATATATTTGACTGTCGGAGAGCTGTGTCATCATCAGAATCCATTCCGGCTCGCTTTCTCTTTGTGCCCTTTTGGAACCACATCAACATTACTGTCTATTTTTTATTCTGTGGCTTTTCCCCGTTCATCCAACATTATTGTGACTCGCTCTGAAGTGCTGCCGGTAGGTGCTGATGGACGACGGAGCACGAACGAGCCAAACCCGCAGCGAGGCTGTTCTGGGATGCGATTGAGCTTTCACGTAGTCCTCGAGAGAAGAGAGAGGCGAGCGTCACGTAGTGCACGTTAATGTCATGAACTGCCAAAACACACTGTTATGGAGGGGACAGAAAAGGGTACAGGGAGACTGTGAGAGGTCCCGGTATGCCATAAAAAGTTGCAGCTTGTGAAGTTGTCCATGTGTCTCCGTTGCTAACTGTCCTGCATGGTCTGCCTTTGACGAGGGGGAGGAGGGCTCTCTGCATCACTAGCCTGCAGGCTACAGACAAGATGAGTGGCGGCTAACATTAGTTTTCCACAAGCTGTAAAAGAATCACATAGATATTGTTATATTGTGTTGTGATATTTTTCATCAGATTTAGTGCTTCTTTATGGTGTTTATTAGCGTGTTGTATAAACTCGAGGCTACGTGAGTCTCACGTACGCACGGCACAGATCAGTAGAACGACTCCAGCTATGGGGTTCTGTTCTTAGTAATCACAAAAAGCAGTACATCTCGTGTCCCCAAGTTTGCTACCTCTCTGGTTGGAACATTCCTTGTGTTTAATATATTGTAGTTTTCAGTAATAAGGGCTTTTTGGTAGCCTGGTAAATAAAAGCTGTGGGCCTCTGCCGTGATTGAACTACTGTGAACAAGTGTTTGACTTCTGCTTCATCAAACTGAACCAGTCCTGCTAAAAATGTGTCCCTGCAATCCTAAAGACGGCAAAAACTGAGCTGAGCGGAAGGAGGGCGGAGCCAGGCTACTGCTGCCTCACGTCTTTATTTTCCAAACTACAGGGTGGGCTGAGGGTCATAACCACAGACCATGCACGCATCAACTGCCTGTCACAAAAGAAATTGTGCTGTTAAAAGGAATTTGCATTAACCTGTAATTACTGTGTTGACTTTGACAGCCCTAAGATAAACACAGTATCTGTGAACGCTGTTTTCAAATACTTGTGACAAAGAAATGCAGTGGAAGCAGGATGTCTCACATTTAAACACTTTGTTTCAAACATCAGTGCACTGCACAGTAAACACTTCACTTAATCACAGACCACCCTCTGCTGGATAAACTATGTAATTACTCCACTTTAAATCACTAGTTCAAGCATTTTTATGGCCTGAAAAACAGTTTAAATATCGGAGCATATGGGAGAACATATCAAGCCCTAGAAAAAAGGTTTTTCAGAATCTTAAGCAATACCTTTTTCTAAAGACTGGAATCATTTTTGCCTGTCAAAGTGAGTGGCATAAGTAGAAAGGGCCTCCATGTCACTGTAATTTTCTAGGGGGGCAGAGAAGTGACAAATTGAATCTAACAATACTGATTGTTTATTTACTAATCTATTAGGTTGCAAGGCTGTTAAAAATGTGTCCTGTAGGTCCTAAAAAGCAAATGTTAGCAAGTTATAAAGTTTTCCAAAGAGAAGCCTCTTTTCTTCGAAAGCACTGAATGATTCCAATGTAAACACCAGTAAAAGCTTCCATGCCGAGGTGACGGCTGTGTAATGTCCCATCGCTCTCCCGCAACAAGGTCCGATTCTGAGAAGTTAATTCAATTAAAGCGGACAAAAGGCCACTGGCACCAATAAAGTTTGGGTGAAATGTGAAGCCATGCGATAGACACACACACAGTCTTATGGCCAGTCAAGCGTGATTTACATTTGCATAATGCCCGGCCAGGGGGCAGGCTCGCCATCGCCATGGGTTACAGTTGGTGCTGTGAAGAAATCTAGCTCGGTGTTTAGTGGGTGTATCTTGTCTGAAGCTGACAGGCGGAGTGTCCTCACCACTACCACACACAGACAAACACAGTGACACACTTTTATGAAACAATTCGTGTGAAAACATCATTTGCTTCCTCGTGCCAATGAACTTTTACCTTGACCCTCTTATCTACAGGCATTATCTAATCTGATTTCTGTCTAAACCGTTAACCCAAATCCTCACATCTCCGTTATCTGTGATGCATAACACTGCCGGAAAAAGGACTTTAACTTTTCAGAAACCTAATTCTGATTACAGTTACGTAGCTATAAACAAGAGACGCATACAAAGCTCCAAAGAGGCCAAAACATCTTTACTCTGAATTTAGGTCCATTAATAGCAAAAAACAATAATATTTGTTGGCAATGGCTCAGCATGTGTGTGTGGTTAGAATTTGTGTCCAAAACATTCATTCATTTAATAAACATTATCAACAGAAGATGAGAAGAAGCAACAGTTCTGCCTTTATTTCAGTCGACATCTATAAAGCTAGTATGCTAAACAGTTAGCTGCAGCCTGAGGTGGACAGTAACTGTACTTCAGTAGATTTTTCAGGTATCTGTACCTCACTATAGTATTTATTTTTCTGACTTAAAAAAAAAAAAAACTTTTCCTGTTTTCATTTGAACACAAATATCTGAACTTTCTCGTTGTTCCTTTAGTTTGAATGCTTTTGTCTTTTTGGCTGAGCTCAGGATGCTTTAAGAACCCAAATGTTTGACATTATGGGAATGAGACTCAACAATCAGCTCATTTTCTGGTGCATTAAGGAACAGCTCGGACAAATCCTACCGATTCTATTTTTAAAGAGTAACTAAACCCCTAAACCATTTTTTTCATCTAAAAACTGATGGTAATGAGTATTAAGAAGTGTTTTTGATTAATTCAGGTCTAAATCTTGATGTTTAAGTGTAAATTAATTGAAGGTTACATACTCCGTTATACATGTGCGTAGAGACTGCCCTCTGCTGGTTGAAACCCGACTATTGCAAACAAATTTTCCTACTGGCTGATCAGGGGATTCGTGACATGTGTGGTGGTGGCTATCATCACCAACCAACCTGTGGCTCACGATTCAGAAGACTGGTGAGAGTAAACGTTTTACTTCTATGCTTTGAGTACATTACAGAACCTGAACTTTATTACTTTTATGTGAATAAAGAAGCTGAATGAGCATTTCTGCTTTTACCTGAATCTTTCTTTACACAAGTATCTGTACTGCTACTTAAGTTAAAAATGTGTGTGCGGAGCTTCCTTAAAGAGAGCCGAGCCTTTTCTGCCAAATCTAACAACAGAGCATGGATTTCTGTAAAAGATCACAGTAATAAAGACAGAGATGAAGATGAAGTGTCAGGTGCTTTCATGCTTTTGATCAAGGGCCCTTTTCACCAAATTTGTAACATGACATCATTTCCTCTTCTGGTAATTTTGACACATTTCACTAATCAAATCAGACTCCATACTTGTAAACCATACAAGAACATGTGAGAGGCCTGCATGACTCACATGTTTCTGCGGTGTGTGAGTGACACCCTCTTACATTATCACCGTTATGATCTGCTGGTGAACAGTGCTTGCAAGTCACTTTTATGAAATGGGCCCCAAGATGCCTCCCAGAAATCCTCACCACAGAGGTATTTGTCCCGCTGAAAGAACAGCTCAGGGAGGATGCAGAAGGACGGCACATGTCATCTGGCCTGGGAGCTCATCTGGACTCTCCAGGAGGCAGTGCAGGATCACGTCAGGGCCAGTGCTGTTGACTCAAACCTGGATCAGTAGCGAGCGATTTGGATACATGGAGCTTTGTAGTTCTTCAAAAATGAGCACAGGCATTTAAAAATGTAAAACTGAATGAACTGAGCTTATAGCCACAACTTTTCATGCATTTGTTAAAACATTTTGCATTAATTGCATTAATTCAGTTCAGTCTGTCTTTATTAGTCACCATTACAGGATTGTACCCGCACAAAGAGTGAGTCTTTAGTGATTATAAATTTCTTTGTTAATGTTAAAAATCTTCCAGCATGGGGCACCCTGGTCCTGGTAGCTCAGTCGGTAGAGCGGGTGCTCCATGAGGACAGGCTTTGTCTTTGCTGCAGCGGCCATAGGTTCGATTCTACCCTGTGGCCCTTTGCTGCATGTCATTCCCTCTGTCTCCCCCTCATTTTGTGTCCAGTTCTTCAGCTATCCTATTGAGAATAAAGGCAAAGAAGCACATTAAAATGTCTATAAAATAAAACTAAAAAATAATAGTCTTCCGACATCATCCCATTTCTTGCACATGCATGTGGATTGTAAAGGCTCCATGAATTCGCAAAGTATGTTCAGAGTAACACCACAGTCACTATGTTTCCATGGACACCAATATTCCAATATTAACCCAATTAAGACAATCCTCTGAACAAGACACTGCCATGTAAACACCATTTTATGATTATCTTACTCTGAAGTAAGGTCATAGTTGGAGTAAGCGATAATCGAATGAAGACGTGAAGTGTTCCAGTTTTAGTCGTATTATTGTACACATACATACACCTTAATCGCACTATGCCGTCCTATCGGAGTTTTCGCAGCGTTTTGTGACACAGTTACAGCAGTGGAACTGCTTGACGATGCATACTCCAGCTTCTGGCAGCAAGTTTACAGCTAGCTTCAGAAGAAAAGATAATCAACAGCACCGTTAAAAAGAAGTCCCAACATTTCCGGGGTGAGGCAGAAACTAACGTCATGTTAGATATTTTGAGAGAAATGGATATCATGAAGCTTTTGGAAAGTTAGAAAATAAAAACTCAAAAGGTGAAACGGTTGCAACATGTTTGACTGTTCTATTGTTGTTGTTTGACATCTGGTTTCAGGTCAAATCCTGCGAGAATATCAGACGTATGATGTGGAGTGGGTGTAACACGTAAACAGGAATATGAATGGAATATTCTATAAGTAACTCGTGTAAACACCTTAAAGAAAATATTCTCTTATTTAGAATAAGGCCAGTAGTCAGGTTATTGTATGTAAACAGTGTTTCTTAGAAATCCACCAGTAGAGATTGAGCTCAATCTAAATAAAAGTTAAAGGGATTTGGGGAGTAAATTCTTTACTTGCCTTTGGTAAGAGAAAAATCCAATGGTTTTTCTGAGTCACCATGTTTACAGCCATGTTTGTGGCTTTTGCCCTAAAACAAGTGGTTTCTTAAAACCTGCACCAAGCTACGGTTTGGTCTCTCTTAAAAAGTTTCTTGGATTTGGTGACTGTGATGAAAAGACCAGTAGGGGGCAGTCCGTGCTGTGATTTGTTGGTGCAGTAAACCTGCAGCAGTGTCTGTACTAAAGAAACGACCTGCTGTAATGTGCTGTTCATGTGGATTAATCATAAATGACAGAGTGAGCTCATGCAACATGCGCTTCCAATTTGGAGCCATGCCTTTGCCGTCTCTCCAGCACACATGGCAGGGAGGACCGCTCACACCACACACAGATATGCCAGACACTCCTCTGGGCAGCAGTGTTCACGGAGGCCTTGCTCATAGCTTAGCACTTTGAGGAGCGATAACAATCGGCCAGAAAGTACCCCCCCCCCCAGTGTTAAAACCTAAGCACACAAGTGCAGACTTTGATCCAGCTGAGGGGGGTTTTGGGAGCGCTTTGAGAAGAATGAACCCTATATGGTTTTCTTTCAGGGCTCTGCTCTCTTTGCAATACAGACATAGTTTGGATCCCTCCGTCTACATACATATGAATAGAGAGACAGACATTCTCAGTTTGCTTGTAACAGTTAACAATGAGATTCTTTTAGTTGTTTGATAGCTTCAGGTTTATGTAGAGAACTTTATATCTTTAGGACACTAGAAAATTAAAGTTCATTGCATTTTATATACATGCACAATGGATGAATGGATGGATAAGATAGGAGGGATTCAAGCTGCTATTCCTGTAGTGCAATATGCTATTTTGTGCAATATAACTAAGTGTACAGTGCAATATGTGACTTGTGCGATTTTTTTTTTTTAAATTTCTGAGTGCATTATTGTAAGTGTAGTGTGCAATAATATTAGAGTGCAATATGTTGTGCCTCTTTTTCTGTTTTATGTGTATTAATGTTTTTATTGAAGCCTGTGCAGCGCTGAGCCCAAGAAACAATTCCCCAAGGGGATGTAAAATATTGGATTTACTGTATTGCATAAGATAATTACCTATCTACATAATAATCTACAGAAATCATAGAATTTTAAAGGACCACATCAGTGTTCCTACATATCATTGTCCTTTGTCCACATCAGCAACATAGGTTACATAAGCCCCGCCCACTTTCCCCCAAATAGTTTTATCTATGAGACATGGTGTTTGTTGACATTTTGTCCATATTCAATAAACGTTACAGAAAGTAGCTGAAAATGTGTGACGTTAGTTCAGAAAACTGTCTGAGTCAAAATCCTTCTTCACGCTAATATTCCAGCTAGGAAGGCAGCACTTGGAGGGAACTATTTTTCCAGGCGTAATAACTTTGGTCCCTCCTCTCTCTCTCTCTCTCTCTCTCTCTCTCTTTCAGTGATTTTTGACCAAATAAACGTAGACGTTCTCTTTAGAAGGGTGAATTACCTATAGCTAGCAGCTTTCACGTGTCCTATAGTGTTTCTATCCCCTGTTTCAACATGAATGGCAGTGAATGGGCTTTAAAAATGCAGCCTGACATCTAAAGTAACACATGGTCCAGTGTACACATAAATTAAAATGGTTTCACTGGGATCAAACATGACTCATGGATTTTTAATGATTATTTAATAAAAAATGTGTGCCGTAGTTGTGGATTTTCCACTTTCATTATGTTTGGGTGTGTGTGTGTGTGTGTTCTGCTACTATGTCTTTCTCTGAGGCGAATAGGCTGCTTCTCTTTCATCTACAAAAAAGTAAATAGCTCTTCTTTCTTCAAAACCTTGTAAAAGCCGTCTCATGACAGAGAGGAAGAGTAAATTTGAAGAATGTTAAATGTCCGATGCTTCTCGTGTTTCTTACCCTGCACGCTCTGCTTCCTCAGTTCTCCTCCACGCTCATGGACGAGTGGCGATGAATCTGTCAGGTCTGAGCTGGTTTCCATTAAGGGTCTCTTAAAGAACAATAGGGAAACCGGTTTGGTTGGGAGTATCTCGGTTATGAGAACTGTTGCAAAGGGACGACCTCTTCACCTCAGCTGCCAGCACCTCCAGCGCACTGATTCATTTGTCCGGAACAGTTTGCTGCCGTTTGTTGCCGTGTTAGCCATAAAAACTTAATGTTGGGCTGTGTATGTGTCAGTTTGTAGTTCAGTCTCTGCCCTCAAGTTGTAAAACCATCGATAAATGCAGCTTTAAGGGAAAATATATTAAACTGAATTTGCACATCAGAAACTTTATTTTTCATCTTTGCTCTGCAGTGTTGATACACAGTGTAAAAGAGCTTCTTTTCTTATAAGATTTAGGGCGCACTCACATTTGGCCCAGTTGTCCCGTACCGTGCAAAACACGATTGTCCCCCCTCCCCTCTCCCCCTCTCCCCCTCTCCCCCTCTCCCCCCTCCCCTCTCCCCCGCTGCCCTGCGCTCACATTGCTTCAGTCTAACAGCACCTGAGCACGCATGAGCTCCCTGATCTATGGAGTGCGACCTGTATTTTCAAATATTGAACTGTCATTTTTTTCGTCTTGTCCTGACATTGTTCTTTTGTTCTCTGGTGTTTGCGATCTAAAGACAGTCGTGGACTTTTCCACTGCTCTTCTTCCAGACTTTGTAAGCTGTTGTCTGCCTGAATTTAAGGTGAATCCTCCACAAACAGTCACACTGATGTTGGTGCTCCGTGCCTGTGCTCGTGCATCTGTACCGTGCCGAAGCCCACCTCTTCCAATCTGCCAGGGCCGACAAAGAGTGTCGCACTTGGGCTAGGTTCAGAGGGCTCACACTAGTCAAACAAACTGGACTTTAGGGGTCAAACGTGCTCAGGCACGGTTCAGATTGTCTAATGTGAGTGTGCCCTTACACTTTCTTTAAATTGCTTGTTTTCAGAAGAAATCAGAAGCATCTGGAGAAGTTCAGTTGTTCTGCTAGCAGAGAGCTGAAATGATCAATCTGTCCTGAAAAGAAAGTCCACTCTGTTTATGGCTTGAACACTGACCTTGGCAAAAGTAACGGCAAATAATGGCTTCTGGTGTTTTTACTTTCCATGCTCTGATCTCCTGACACTGGCTTTCCATAGTGTGTGTGTGTGTGTGTTTCCTCTCCCCTAGCTAACAATGCAGCTCAGGAAGTATGTCAGGATAAGGGCCAGACTGTGAGGCTCTCTTTGGTCAGTGCACCCAACGTTGAGGGACAATAACATCATCTGGTTAATCCCAGAAAGGCTAGTGTTGAAGCAAAGTGTTGAAGAAAGCTGTGGATCTGTGAAAGGGAATTACTGGCCCAGGTGTCTTCAAAGAAAACTCGGCGATGTCCCTCTGGCTGGTGAGTGCTGTTGCAACATGTCAGGTTTAACTGTGGGTGGTCAGAGAGTCACTCCCGTCTCAGGTCAGTCCAACCTCAGAATGCAAAACACTGACGCTGAGTCAAAGAGCTGGTTTTGCATGTTGTAGGTTATTAAAGTCAAACCGTATTTGTTGTTACTACAATGAATGTTACTTCCAACCATTTCCCAAAGACATAAATTACTTTTTAGACTGATTTGAGCTGTTTTTTCTTTCACGTAGGTGAACAAAAACAACCATATTTGAGTTCAGTCTTGAATTTAAATCTATTTGAAAGTCTCACTGAGTCTGAATAAGTTTAGCTTTTAGTATTGACAAGTAATTAAAGTTCTAAATATGAAATTCAGGTCTGTAAACAGATTTTGTTGGTAGCTGTTACAGACAAATTAAACAAGCAGAAGCAGATATGACCTGTTGTTTAAAAATGCGTCTGAATCATTGAAATAGTCCCTGATATATTAATCAGAAAATCTATTGATTGAATTAAATGATTGATTGATTGTTTTGTTGTCATGAGAAAAATAAATTTAAAGTTTTTCACCCTTCACTGCACTATTTGTCCTTTGCGTTGCAAATGTGAATTGTGTTTGGCAGTGTGACATTTCAGATTTGAGCTGTTTTCCTGTGTTCTTTTTAGCAAGTTATCTTTTCTTTACTTTTCAGTGAAGTCATATAGTGTGCAGTATTTGCAGTTACCTTTATATTTTTCACTTTCACTTTTAGTTTTTTATGTATGAAGAATATTTTAATATAAAATTACTCTTATTATACACATTCACATATATTCAGGAGGAATGTTTATTGAAATAAAGCTTATTGTTAATGACAAAATTTTTCTTTTTTAGAAATATCAAAAATTCTCTTTTTCCTGTTTATCCTTTTTGTTTTCTTCCAGAGTGTCCTAAAAATGATGAATTGTGAGTTACTAACAGCAAAAGAAACTTACAGCACCTACAACTGGTATTTTACTTATGAAATGTTTTTTAGGTGCATAAGTCCCACACAGTCACAGGTGGCGTGTGGTGAGGTCAGTTAACGCGAGCGGTGGTGGCAGGAGCAGGGGAAGAGCCTGAGGAATCTCTTCCACAGAGACGGCTTCTTAGGTTTAGGTTCTTCGTTGATCATCACCGTCTTTTCTTCAAGGTCGGTGTTTCTGTCCTTCAGCTGACCTCTTCCAGATTCCTGCTGGTGGGGCTGCTCCTCTTTTTTGTTGGTTTGCAGCAGTCGGGCCTTTTCCTCCTCCACTGTTTTCTCTTCCTCTTTTGGTCCTCCTCTGTGTGAACCAGGGCAGCCAGCAGAGAGGCCACCTCGTCTTCCTGCTGATCCTTTTGGTTTTCTCTGTCAGTTTTCTCAAGTTTACTGACTTTGAGGAGAAGTTCTTTTTCACTGTTGTCTGCTTCAGTTAATTCTTGACACTCCATCTCACTCTGTAAAGCTGCATTCTCACTTCTTAGTTGCTTAATCTCCTCGTCCTTTTCATCCGTGAAGTCCAGCTCGTTGACTGCTACCATCTTTTCCCCTGTCTGCTGGAAGAACACCTCCACTGGATTGCGGACCTTGGCTTTTGGAGCCCGCTGTGGGGAAGCGTCAGGCCCTCTCCGGAGAATTCTGTAAGGTTTCCCCATTACCTGCTCTGTGATTTCCTTCTGCTGGTGAAGATCCGTTTTATCGTGAAAGTCTTTTACTTCTGCAGCCTGTTTGGTTTTAGAAGAGTCCACAGCATTTTGTAGCTTCTTTAATGCCACGGCTACCTGCACCTCCTCGGGCGTTGCATCAGGCTGTGGTTCCTTCGGGTTCGCAGCTACTTCTGGGTCTTCTGGGACCACAGTGGTCTGGGTTTCCTCTGGCTCCACAGCCTCCTGTGGTTCTTCAGGGATTGCAGCTAGTTGTGGTGCTTTATCCAGATATCTTTTCTGCCATTTAACGAGTATGGACTCTTCTGAGCTCGGGAAATACAATAAATCGTACAACGAACTTGCGACGTTAGAGTGGAGGGTCAGTCCTGAGCTGCTGCGACTGACCGCGCTGTCACATTGGGCCAACCTAACCTAATGTGCCTAACATTTATGTTTTTGTGATGGGAGGAAACCCACACAGACACGGAGAGAACATGCGAACTCCTCACAGAAAGGTCCTATCCCAGCCGGGCATCGAACCCGGGACCCTCTCTTGATGTTAGACTAGTGGACATGGATTTGAACTCAGGACCTTCTTGCTGTGAGGCAACAGTGCTAACCACTAAGCTGCCGTGCTTACTTGGCAACAGAAAACCTGCGAAAGCCAAGGGTTTGTAAACTGGAAGGAGTCAGTCCAAGTTTGTGCTTCTTTTTTTTTTGCTTTATGCTGGACAGTGTAGTGTCCACTTCATTGAAATTAAATGCTCTTCTACACCATCTTTAATTAAAACTGTTTTTTGGGTCTGAACCTGATCAATAGGCATTTTATGACATAAGCAGTTCGTCTCGTGTAGTTTACTGCCTGTGTTTTGACCTCGGACAGAGACAGTCTTTGCTGTGTCCATTTATCTCTCTCTCTTCATCTCTTATGTCCTGTCCTCTGATGTGGACATGCCACTGTCTGAGGTGTCCGAAAAACTAATTATTTTATGGCCTCTCAGAAGGCAATAACTTTCAGACTGATGAGTGTCTGGGCCACACTGGAGGCAGGCCCACGTCTGTCATTGGCTCTTATGCAATGATCGCCTCAGCGAAACAGAACACGAACTTCGTTATTTAACCTTCAAGTAACCTACAGTAGCTCCTTTATTAATTTCTCTCACTGTGTTAAAATGCTGGTGTAAAAAAGTAGAAACATAATGTGAGAAAGGAAGATGGAGCCAACTTGATGCTGGACTTTTGTACCTTTTCATCACTTGGCCTGCATCCTGTTCATTTCTGCCTTGTCTGGGTTTTTATGAGGCAGCTGATGATTGCTTGGAGGCCTTTGGTGTTTGAGGCCAGTTGATACTTAATGTTTGGAAGGTGAAACAGTCACAGTAGGTGCTTTGTATTTGGCGGGTGCTTTTGTAGATGATAATTAAAGATTAGAAAGCTCATTGGTCCTCTTTGGATTAATTTACTACTCAAAGGATAAAGCTGTTTAGCAATCTTTATGTTAAATAAAAGCCACGTCTGATTTTTATATTCTTTTCCAAAAATATCTCATTGATTTCGAACTCTGTGAATTACCTTAATATAGATAACATGTGTTATGATGCTTTTAAGATATCTCTGTTTACAAGGTTCTGCAGTGATGTAAGAAGTGTTTTCTCCATGTCATGCATCGTTCTTTCATCCATAAACTTTATGGACAAACATCATTTTAGAGTTTCTTACTTTTTAAAATGGGACAGAGCTCTTAAAGTTGCTGTAAATGATTTACACTTGGTTTAAATAAGTGTTAAACAGCTTTATTCTGACAGCCATCACTGATACAGAGTTTGGTCAGTAATGTGGGTCTCCCAGTCCCTCTGTTCAGCAGTAAAATAATAAATAAATAAAAAATCCTGGAATCCCGTCTCCTGATTTGATGAGAGTGATATCGGATACCAAAAAAGTTAAGTAAAAAAATGTAAATCCCACTTACAGCACATTTAATTCAACACTTTGGGATCTAACTAAAAAAATTTAACTTCAGGAATTAGTTGTGTATGAAAGTACTGATACTCTTAAATAATGCAATATTATGTTTTACAATATGAAATTGATTCTAATAAACACTATTGATTTTAAATGAAGGTTTACATGCAAAGATTCATGGCAGTGGTTCATTTTGTGTTTTTTTTAAGTCCCTCAAAAAGTATTGCTATGATATTCTGATTTCATAAAAATATTAATGTTTTTTATTCAGATTTTAGGGATATTGTTCTTTACACTATGACAGTTTTCCTAAAATGAGATTTAAAGAAAAATTGTGATATTTTGCCTTGCTTACAGTATTGCGCTATATGTGACATGGGTGTAACCCTCTGTTTCATGATTCATATTGCATCGCCAGATTCATTCTAATACAAAGTCTTGTTAGGAATAACGTGATCCAGGGTTAGCATCCTTAAGAAGGCAGCCAAAATTTTTCATTGTCATTGTTTTTATGGTACAGTTCTTCTTTTATTTGTTCATGATTCAATGGATTGAAATTTCTGGTTGTTATTAAGGTGTTTAATTTTAAGGGACCTTTCGTTATTTATGGGAGGGGTACACTAAAGGAAAATAGGGAAGGGTCATGCTTTTTTAATTTGAGTTGGAGGAAGGGTACACTGGTTTTAATCTGAGCCCCAGAGAGGGTCGTACAAATTTGAATCGATCGGATTTTGAATAGTTTTCTCCAGAATTCATAAAATATAGTGAGTTCCTTCAACGACTCCCCTCCTGGCCAGACTGTTTGGTATGATCCGGGGTGTCGTTTCTCTTT
>JAPZDX010000005.1:23410715-23422019 GCA_029783625.1 Naso annulatus | reverse complement strand
AACCCCCCCCCCCCCCCCCCCCCCCCAAAAAAAAAAAAACAACACTTTATTGGAGCTAAATCGAACAGAGTGCTGACAGTAATCCCTCAAGCAGAGAACAGAGTGCTGCAGTGTCTGAGGAGAGCAGGGTAGGGGGCAGGCACAGCACTGTGTGCAAGAGCTGGCATGCCCATATAAAGAAGTCTAGAACGCATTAACGTCACTGGAAAAACACTGGAAAAAAACACTGTAAACACAGCCTACAGGGCTCGCTTCCAAATGCATGAACCTCGTTATGTGAAACTTTGGCTTCGTTTAACACAAGTATTCGACACTGTAACAACATTTATAGGTCAGAAAAAAATGGAAAAGCATGACAGCTCTCCTTTAAATACTTTGTATCAGCTGTCTGAGAGAGAAAAGGCTAATGTATTGGTTCACATGTCAGCATGGATCATGAAAATAAATAAATTGTTGAAGGATATGTGTTTACCTGCCTATTGACATGTTAGACCCCTGACTGGGTTGAAGCTTAGCAGAGCTCTGGTAGGAATCAATTCAGTGAAAATTATCTTTTGTGTGGTTGGGTTTCCTAAAATCAGCGTAAGACCATTTTCAGATTTCTTCAAGCAAAATTGTAAATGGGATCCTCCAAAAAATTTGCAGCATCTTGGCCTCTGATGTTGCATGCAAATGTTTTCAGTGTTTTCTGACTGCAGGTGGAAAAGCTGTCAACAGCCTGCAGGTCAGCAGCAGCTTCAGGTGGAAACACTAACCAGACCTAAGGAGTCAGGACAGAAAGGGAGGGCACCTGATGGAGCAGGCAGGGCCTCTGAGAGAAGAACGGCATGTCGCTGAGCATGGAGTGATAAGGATGGTGGAGTCGGATGGGGTTTGGGGGGAAATGGAGGGAGGGTTAGAATAACTTGTAATGGAGGTGATTTGAGCCAGACGGAGATACAGTATCCTGTCAACTCCAGACACACTCCACCATGCCAGACATATTCCCAAAAACCGAGACGCATTCCACTGAGATGCCATCATTCAAGTGGGCTGTTGATACAGACGACAACGTGTCAGGCAATAGTGACAAGAAGCAGTCACAGAGGAACATGTTGATCCCATGAAATATATAAAAACATTACTCCTTTACCTCCTTTTTTTTCTTGCACGGAGAAATATTATGGAAGCAATAACAGCCAGTGTCTGAAATTTAGTTACGGCTTCTTTTCATATCAGTGTATCAGCTGCTTCTGCTGCAACAAGGACGTGAAACATGTAATCTGATAAAGGTAATTTCCTGTTTGGAGTCAACATTCCTGTATGCCACACAGAGTAGCAGCTATAAATGACTTTCATGACCTGAGATGACTAACATCTCCTTAACTCTATGAATCTAATCAGCCATCTTAACTTTGCAATGGCAGTCATCCAATGGTCCATCGAGTTTGGATTGGAAACATTGATTGCAGGAGGAGAGCCCAACATACTACAGCTCCACATATCTGATTCTTTATCCAGTTAAATGATACATTAACCATACCGGAGTAGCTATTTGTTAGTTTAGAACTAACTACTTTGTCAGGGTTGGAATTGAAGCATAACTGATGAATTTAACTGGGCCAAATATAATGTATTGTATATTAGGCTTGGGTTATTGGACAAACATATCGACAGCGTTGGTTTGTTGGATCCAATAGTTCAGTCCATCGGTTTGCCGATATTATTAGCAGAAACCAGCCAGTCACAGATATATATATCATATATATATATATCGGTGTCTGCGTGTATGTTCTCTGATTCGTGCTGATGTTAAAACTGTTTTTTAAGAAAGGAAAAAATGCTTAGACTATTGATTTAAATTGGTGTAATTATGTAGTTTGTCCAGCAGAGGGCAGTCTGTTATTTAATAACTAATAACTGAAGTGTTTCCTGTTCCGTGCTCTGATGTTTTAAATAAAGTTTGTTAAAATGTAAGATATCCTGCTTCCATTACATATCTTTGTCACAAGTATTTGATAACCACATTCACATTCATAACTAGCAAATAGGTAATTTTCTTGCTCCCTAATATATCGGTATCTGCATTGCCCCAAAAATCTCCTATCAGTCAAGCCCTCGTTTTCAGTTTTAAATATAGTAAATCCCGGTGTCATTGGATCTCATGGTAATGTTGAAAACATGGTTCAAAATATATTCCATTGATATGTTTTATCTACCCACTAATAAGTTTAATTAAAGCTCCCATTGTTATTGAAAAGGCAAAACGTAGATGTGTTTTTAAGAGAACCTGCATTGCATTTTTTTTTTTTTTTCCAGGCAAAGGTGGAATGTGCTTCCTTCAACAGTAACACAAAGCAGATCCCTGCTGAGCAGGAGGCTCATGTTCATGCAATGACACAATTAGTGTGGGATCAGAAGAGTGGCAGAGCAGCAGCAAAGATGAAAGGTGCTTTCAGAGGTCAACAGTTGTGATAACCCTGAGGCCTGACCTTTCAAAGCTCAGACAGACACACTTCTGTGATAGTAATAAAAGAAGGATGAAGGATACAAACAAGCCAAAAGCTGTTTGGAATCATAAGCTGAGCTGTGTTTTTGTTTGTCAGGTCTCTACAGAGGACATGGTAACAGGTGAAAATGTAGTTTGTGGGATTTCTTCCTCCATGTGCAGCGTCAGGAAAATGATTGCAAAACGAAAACTTAATGACAGAATACGGACATGCACAGGAAGGAAAGATCAGTGGCGACATCCTGTTTGTCTTCATCAAGTGATCATCTTTTCTGGAAGCACTTCATTTGAATCTTCAGTTAGAGGCCATTATCATTATCTTCTTCCTGTTTGTCAGCCGCAGTCCTCCGCTCAGAGCCAGCAGAATTATTGTGGAAACTGTTGGATGGTAATCGGATTAGCTCAGCCACTTGACAGAACATGAGTTCTGTTGGAAAAATCCCACCACTGACTTACTACAGTTGTGTTAAACAAGATTTCACGGAATCAGATCAAGGTTCTAGTCTGAGAGATCAATAATTAAGCTCTTTATAATTGTTATTGCTGTGCTAACACTCTGATGATTACTTTTCAAAAGGGATAGCATTGCTGAATTCTTGTGGGAATGGTTCTGAACATTGTCCTCTCTGAGGCGATGCTGCATGAAGTACATTAAGAACATCATAGACAATCTTATTTTAAGCTGTATTAACAGATTTCTGGCCAGTTTTAGCTGGCTATATCGGAGTGGGCTGATAGAAATCATAGGTGGGCATCAGTGGTCAGTAGATGGCTCAGAGTTTAGAGAAGTGGACTAGTATCCAAACACCTAATCCAGTGAAAAAATTTATCTAAGCTAATATTTACAAAATAAGAAAATATTTTAATTCAAACGCAAACTTAAAAGTAGGCTGACAAAGAAAGCAACTAATTCACCCTATCAACCTTATTCTCAAAATACAATGTAACTATATAGCCTATGTGTATTTAATCTAAAAGGACCAAGTCTGAACATTTTATTTTCTTTTTTCCTTCTTTTGTTCACATTCTATAAAATGTTATCTTTTCCCTTTTTATTTTTAACGTTTTATTTTTTTGAACATGTCCACTTTTTTACTTTTAATAACTTTTCAACTTTTCTTTTCTCCCACTTTTTTTAGTTAACATTAGGCTATTTAAAAAACAAACAACTGATAATCCATATTTATAGTAAATCATTTATCTAGGTCTGTTTAGTTCTTTTTCTTAACTACAACCTTTCCATTTAACTGAATGCTTGCCTTGGGTAGCTAGTTAACACTAGCTGGGATGGTGAATCATCATTTAAGTTGCTAACTGCATGGGGACAGCAGAGGGGACAGCTTTAGGACAGTGCATGAGGACGGAGCTGCAGCGTTAACGTTAGCAGCTGGAGCCTCGGATGTGCTCGCAGTCACATCAGTGGAGGTGGAAGCAGCACAAGGCCTTACAACAGGCTTAAAATAACTGCACATTTTACAGACACTCTTAAAAGTTGCTCTGACTAAAATGCTGAACTTACGCCAAAGTGTAAGCTGCCGCTATTACCTCTGCATTCACAAACCAGCAGAACATGAAGCGTTTTGAGAGAAAACAAGTTTTAAACTTCACCGTGAAGAGGTCTACTTGAGACTGTGCTGTGCAGAGTGGGCGACTTTGGAGGCTATCAGCTGCCCACCCTATCAGAAGTTAGAAATGGTACTGATAAAGTTTATGCTGTTTTTCAATTCCTTGAGTAAAAAACAATAACAAAGTTTTCTTCCCTTTTTATTGGGTGGGCAACATGCACGTTTGCCTGCTCATAGCTACCCCCGGCCTGGGGGCAGCACAACAAGCTGTTGTAAACACAAAAGTGACGTTTAAAAGTTAGAGATTTTCAGAGATATTCACCTTTTCTTACATCCAGTTGTTCATAGCTGTTAGCCTCAGGCTCTTGAGTTGCTAAATGTGCCACTATGTTTAACAGCTAGTTGCTAACTTTGCTTGTCTGTTGTTTGGTGTTAGGTCAGTTGTGAACAGTAGTGCCACTTTCACACATCAACTGTTTCCCCGAAACTGTCCAGACTTCTGCCAAAGCAGCTGTATGGTCGAATGCAGATTTCTGAATCTGAATACCAGTACTGCAAATGGACTTTACCCTGCGAGCTCCTCAAAGTTTGTGGAACGTCCGGTTAAGTCCCTGTGTGAGCCGAGGTCACAGCAAGTTTGTGGGAGAGTTGATGATGTTGTGTCAAGTGCAACTGGAATAAATGCTTAATGATTAACAGCAAAAATAATTGGCAGATTAATTGATAATGAAGATAATCGTTAGTTGCAGCCCTACTGCAGTTTAAGCATACTGTATGTGATTAGGTTTGTCAGAGTTTCCTCTCTGAAAATATTTTCCTGCTGCTGCTGGAAACAATGTTGATTAAAGCCGAGAGTGAAACAGCATAGTAAAGTTGTGGCTGTGAATCCAAAGCAGTGAGCTGAAAGACTTAATTTGCAGATTTGGCTGATGATTCCTTGGGTTTTGTTATTACAAGTGAGTCCTTTTACTTTTCACATAGTCATTTTTACATTATTTCTAGCTACAGTTTTAAGTCTAAAGAGGTCTGTCTCTATTCTGGTCTTAATGTGGCTGGTGGCACATTTAAGGTTGGCAGGGTGCACTTTCAGGACACACTGAGGCCATAAATCCTCAGTTAAATGCACTAAATGCGTGCAATGAATTTCTAAAGTAAAGCATAAGTGCAATGAATTTTACAAGCCAGTTGCTATTTATTATGTTGCTGTTATTCGAGGTCCAAATAAGCAACAGTCTGACTAACAAGTTCTATTTTTGTTTTCAGGTGTCTTCATCTTGTGTTCCAGCAACAAACTATGAGCTGGTAAGTAACTCAGGTTTTTTTTCTTTTTTTTTTTTAATTTAGTAATTGCTTCCATGCTGTAGGCACTTAGCAAACATTACTGGGTCCTTGGTGGTGCAGAGTTATTGCAGACAGGGTTGGAAAGTAACTGCCTCTATCAGCTGCACTAACAAGGCAGTTACTATTGCAGATAATGAACTATTATCTGGAGGGCCCCTGAGACAAACCTGTAATTTGGGGTTTTATAAATAAACCAGTTTCGTTGACTTAACGATTGTTTGGCAGTTGTTTTCTCTTTTTGGCTAAAATATTTAAAAATGGATTTTGAAGCTTTGGATCTGTTGGTTGTTTTTGCACAAATAATCATCCAGATAAGAAAGAAAAATAAAAGGCTCAGTCCTTTGCATCTGCTATATCGTGATGACATCTTTTGGCGGGGAAAGTAACCTGAAAAAAGTGAGACGTAGACTGAGTATGAAGTGATTCTGCAAGGGCAATAAAAAATAAGCTTGCTCTGTTGCCTTATTTGGTATTGGCATCAGATGCCGTGTTAGACTTGGACATTACTCGCTCGCTCTCGATCTCATATGCTGTGTGTTTAAATGGTTTTGGGTGCCTGACAAACCAAAGCAAATATCCCCTGCACTTTTCTACGCTTGCAGAGAAAATATGTCTTGAAATATCCTGTTTTTCTTTCATAAAAGCTGCAGTAATCAAGCAGGAACATGTTATTATCCCTCACAGATGCTTTTCGCACTAGATGCTTTTTGCATGAAGACATCCATTTAAGATGTGCAGCCATACAAGCTCAGCTTTCCTGGGCTGCTCGTAACCTGAGCTCAATGGTTTTGGACACTCAGAAAAAGAAGTCCACACAATCGTTCCCACTCACACTATCTGTTTGCCTCCATATGACACAGACACTCACCAGACTAACTGAACCTGTAGTCTGTTACGCTGCTACTTCTCAGCTGACAGCTCTGAACATTTGTTCTGCAGTCAATCAACTTCAAGTTGCTACTTGGTGATTCTTAATACACTTGAGTATCACTGCAGTTCTCACAATACTGACTCTGGCCTTCAAAGGCAGATTTGAAGTTGTATGTTTTACATACAGGTAGATATATGTTAGTGCAGTTGGAATATAATCGAATTGTATTGCTGTTCTTCTTCATGCTCAGTTTTCTGTTTTTATCGCATTAAAATAAGACTGAGGGAATTAAAAGCTGCCGGGCATCTCCCTCCGTTTTATCTGCTTTTTCCTTTTGCTTGCCAGCAAGAGTCTCCCCAGAGGCTTTTATGCCCACATTATAGGTGCTGACTGCTCTCATAAATGCTGATGAGCTGAGGTGTAAAACATTTGTTGACGTACTTTTATCACAGAGAGCTGAGGCTGGAAAAATAAGAAAATGGTAAAACTCTTTGTTGAGTTGAGCACAGGTTGCTTCTTTAAGTTACACCTGGGACACACATCTTGAATCTACCTCTGCAGCATGTCTGCGCCACCAAACCACTGCGTCTCGCTTGCTGTTGTTGTTCACACATGCAGCGTATGTTGCGTCTGCTGCAGGCAGTGCTGCTGTCTTTCTACAAAGAGTTTTCCTTTGAAAGGTTCCATTAATATGAAAGTGTTTAATGCCATTATATATGATGCATTTATTTCATATTGAGTTTAGACAGAAAACTGTGTGCCGTGTGTGTGTATGTTGTGTGGGAGTGTGAGGCTGCAGCTTAACCTGCTGCGAGGATGAAGTGCAAACTTTATTACTCATGATCTGTCACTTTCTGACTGAAAAGCCTCATGGAAATGATACTTTACAATTCTTCATATCATAAACTAATGACATTCATTAAAGCAAGTCATTTTAAAGTCTTTATGTATTAAGCGGAGTTCTGGTCCTGTTCCTGTATCCACTTTAGGCTGTTACGATGTGCACTGTGGTGTTAGATAGAGTCAACCAAAGTCTGTGATCATTCTAAATCAAAAAGCAAAACTTAACTTCACTGCACTGGGTTTTTGAGTTGACTGTCATTTATCTTTAAATACAAATACTGTTTTACACATAAAAATCCTTCAAATGCTTCACAATTCAATCTTTAAATGATGGGATTCTTTGCACATATGTGCTTGTGAGAGGTTTTATTTTGAAAGAAACACCAGAAATGCTGAAACTACAGTGAATGTTGCAGTATGATGTCAATATGACAGTCAACAGGTTATTTCTCCGTCTATTATAGCAGAGAAACACGTGCGTCTCACTGAAAAGATCAGCAAGCCTCCTTAGCCGAAGTGTTGTGTCGCTGCCAATGTGTGTTTGACTCCATCTCCCGCGTGCTGTGTGGCTGCTCTAATCTGTTTAAATGGGCACCAAAAAAATAAGCAGATGCGCCGCGGAGGAAGGTGCAAGATGTGTGTCCCGGGCTGAGCACAGGTCGCTTCTTTAAGTCGGGGTGTCAGACTGCTGTCTGTGTTCATTTCTATTAGTACACACTGCATGATGAGTGCATCATTCCACTTGTGTGCACAGTATGTGTCACCCTCCTGCTGTGACTCTGAATGACAGAACTGCTTGATGCTGTTTGTGGACGTGCAGGCGTGCATGCCTGTGAGCGATCCAGGCTGCAGCACTCCAGCCTGAGGTGTGTGTGTGTGTGTGTGTGTGTGTGTGCACTCCTCAGACCCTTGTTTGGTGAATTCTTTTGCTCGCTGCACAACATGATTTAATGCCCCACTCAGGTGCAGACTGATTGCAATATTGACCGTATTTTACCTCGGTGTTGGAAAAACAAAGAATCCAGACATTCCACCGAAATGGGACGAGCTACAAAATATACAACTTTGTACCAGAAGATGATACTCTGTTCTGAGTGAAATCAAATCTGATATAGTATTAATGCAGCTGTTTCTCAGCAGAAGACTGACAAGTGCTGCTTGATATTCTCTATTCTAAGGACTTCTCATCCATGTTGGCTTCAAATTAAACATATTTGAGGACTGTTGTAGGCTTGTAGCATTCAGTACATTTGACACTGTGGACAAGACTTGCAGATGACTTGTAATGATGTCATGCAGTTTACACTGACCCCTCGCAGACCTGAAATGCACTGAATGAATGCAGCTTTTTGTATTGTAGTCTGTGGATGTACACACACTTATAGCCACGGTTTCAATTACTGAAATAAGGTCCTAGAATTTAAACAATTCCAGCATGTTCAAGTAAATTCTATTTACCTGATTTATGTAAATACATGAACCCACAAGTTACTGACAATGGAGTGTACAGAGTGAATTTGGACTGAGTGAACAGCCCACTGTGAAAACGTGAAGCCAAGTGGCAGCTCATTCATCGTAACTGATGATGTGTGGTTGGAAGATCCCGTCCAACAGCGACGATGACAGAAGTGACAACCCTCAACTGGAACCCTGCACTTGCGTGTGCATGTCGTGCTGTAAAGCATGCTGGGAGAATTCCTCAGATGTGCCCTCATGGGGAGCCAGTGCTGCCAGGAATAGGTTTTATTCTGCACAAACACAAAGCCTGTATGAGGGGACTGAGGGAGAGGGTGGGAGATATTCTGGATTCTGGTGAGGCAGACTGCACGTCTCAACACAAGCCCCCCTAGAAACACACTTAAAGAAATCCTGCACACACAAGCAAAGATATGCACACACACTTTAGAGAACCATAAAGCAAAAAACACCTACGTCATCCTGCTTCTTTTTTATAGGTCTTGTGTAGTGGAGGAACAGGGCCAGCACATTGCTGAGTAATGACTAACTGCAGGGCAAAGATGGCCGAGATGTGGTCCAATTAGCACTGTGTTTAGAACCACACATATTTCCCTGATGTGTCCTGTGTTACGCTGTGTATACAAGCACCAACCAGCCATCCTCTAACATTATACAATATGAGCCCAGCTTCCTGGGAATGTATAAACTAGACCATAAAATACATGTTTAGTAGTGAGCTGAGAGCCAGGTGTCATGCATTAGTGTCTCTTCAGTGTACCATGTGATAATCCAGCGTTTTAAAGTATGTTTCTATTACATAAGACCTAAGAAAGACTGGACTTCACTGCAGCTACTCCAGCAGAGATGGAGGGAGGACAGAACGAGCTAGTTAAGTCCTGAGTAAACATCGGGATGTCAGTCTCAAACGGATGATGGTTAAATGAAGTGGGAAATTTATTTGATGTATTTTTTAAAACTTGTTTGACACAATTAATACTGCAAACAAAAGTGTTACCCTACTACCAAACCATCGCTTTTCCTGTCATGGACAGGACTTTAATCACACAGTGTTGAAGGCAATTTGCTAATGATTTCTGATGCAGAGACACAACTGCACATTTAGAAAACCCTCTTAAAAGCATATTAAAGGAGCATCCCAGTCTATTTCTGACATATCTTCATTAGCAAAGATCGTCTCTAATGTCTACAAATGTTGTTCAAATGTGACCTTGTGTTACTTCAGTAGATGTCAGGCTGCATTTTTAAAGCCCATTCACTGCCATTCATGGTGAAACAGGGGATAGAAACACTATAGGACAGGTGAAAGTTGCTAGCTATAGGTAATTCACCCTTCGAAAGAGAACGTCTGCGTTTATTTGGGTCGTGGAGACCAAAGTTATTACGCCTGGAAAAATAGTTCCCTCCAAGTGCTGCCTTCCTAGCTGGAATCTTAGCGTGAAGAAGGATTTTGACACAGATGCTCTTTTGAACTAACGCTGTCACACATTTTCAGCTACTTTCTGTTACGTTTATTGAATATGGACAAAATGGCTGATGTTGACAAAGGTCAATGACCTGTAGTAACACTAGTGAGGTTTTTTTAAAACTTGCTTGTTTATATGACTTTTTCTTTTCTTTAAACCTTT
The DNA here is from genome assembly GCA_029783625.1 of Naso annulatus. Classification (NCBI taxonomy): domain Eukaryota; kingdom Metazoa; phylum Chordata; class Actinopteri; order Acanthuriformes; family Acanthuridae; genus Naso; species Naso annulatus. The sequence continues at coordinate 23,411,807 of JAPZDX010000005.1, read as the reverse complement.
AGTTTGTGCAGTTTGTCTCATTGTTCACATTGAAACATGATATATGAAGCTTCAAAGAAATAAGTTTACTCACGTCACTGTCAAGAAACACATTTTTGTTGTTCACTCATGATCAAACACAATAACTGGTCAGTTTATATTGTTGATTTACAAGTAAACAGCGTTGGCTCACATTAAGTTGGGTCACAAACTTGAATAATCCAGTCTGTGCGCTCAGTTCTAGCCTGTGTGAGAGAGTAGCATACAGTTTGAAGTGACTTCAGTTCAGACGGTGGTTAGTTACAGTATGCCAGGCTTTTCAACACCAACATCCTACTTATATCCATCAACCCCTGCATTTTTGTGTGGTTTCCTATTTTCATTTCAGTTGTTCCTCTGAGTAAACAGCTCGGTTCCATGAGAAAAAAAAAGAAGACTTTTTACACTTTAAGGTCAGCTTTGTGTGAATGTTTAGTGCCACCTAAGATGAATAGCTTTTTGTTCTCAGAGACCTTTAGCAGCTGCATGTTATTGTCCCTTAAATTGTAAAGGCTAGTTAGATGCTGTAAAACAAACTCAGACAAGGCTGGCCTTCGGGTTTTGTTGGTTTGTTTTACAAACTGTGAGACTTTGACGCTGCACTGTTAGTACTGGTTACTTCTAACCTCGACCACAGTCTTTCCCAGAGCTGCCCAAGCAGTTTTTAGCCATGCTAGCAGCACGGCTCAAGGAATGGCGATGTTTGTTTGTAGGTCAACCACTTTGGTCCAGGCTGAAATACAGCTTTTTCATGCAGACTCTTCAGGTTTGTCCTTCAGTATAGACAATAACAGCTGCAGACTGGAATGCAGGTGCATTTCATACACGCACATTAAAAAACAAGTTGGTGACCTCACAATGGTAAGAGTAGCTCCTCTTTTCTTGCATTGGATTGTGTGAAACAAAACGTCAAAAAATGATGAATTGTAAAGCTGCATGGAGTGATGGCTCTTCTCGCACAGCCTGCCTTTGAAAAACACAAGGACATTTTAGAGGAGAAGTTCAGTGTTTTGCACATTAAGCCTTATAATAAAGATATTTACGATCATTATTGTGATAAGCGGCTCAGTCCTG